>WWET01001483.1:77391-167541 GCA_011038615.1 Limnodynastes dumerilii
CGTTTGAGCAGACACATGCACATTTGTGGCCTGCTGGAGGTCATTTTGCCGGGCTCTGGCAGTGCTCCTCATGTTTCTCCTTGCACAAAGGCGGAGGTAGCGGTCCTGCTGCTGGGTTGTTGCCCTCCTACGGCCTCCTCCACGTCTCCTGATGTACTGGCCTGTCTCCTGGTAGCGCCTCCATGCTCTGGACACTACGCTGACAGACACAGCAAATCTTCTTGCCACATCTCGCATTGATGTGCCATCCTGGATGAGCCGCACTACCTGAGCCACTTGTGTGGGTTGTAGACTCCGTCTCAGGCTACCACTAGAGTGAAAGCACTGCCAGCATTCAAAAGTGACCAAAACATCAGCTAGAAAACATAGGAACTGAGAAGTGGTCTGTGGTCAACACCTGCAGAATCTTGCTAATTGCCTGTAATTTCCAACTGTTATCTATTCCATTTGCACAACAGCATGTGAAATTGATTGTCAATCAGTGTTGCTTCCTAAGTGGACAATTTGATTACACAGAAGTGTTGTTTAAGTGTTCCCTTTTTTTTGAGCAGTGTATATATAGATATGCATGATATTCTAGTTTACTAAATGCAATGGACCTGATCCAGAATTAGTAAAGACAGGGGAACTTGGTTCTGTACATTAGACGATATGATGAAGGGGCCAACCACGTGCTGTATCCCAGCCATACAGGTGGGGATAGGCATGCAAATGAAGTGTTGGAGGCGGAGAAGAACACTTATGCATTGATCATTGCGGAAAAGTTAAGGTAGGGTTCTGGATACATAAGTGTCCAGAATTACTACCTATAGAGGGGAGTGACGGGGAGCGTGTGTAATTTCAGTCTAGATCCGGCCCCATGAAAAATATGTGTATGCACAACAGAGCAACAAAAATGTTCAAATTAATATAATCGATTGCAGATTTTAGATTTTATTGAAAACTATTTAAAACTAATAATTTTTCCCCATATTGTAGTCTGTGAACAATTTTAAAATATGAATTTGTGACTTAAGAATTACTCATCGTAAAGTGTAGATTACGTTTTATGTGGGATGCAGCCTTGCCAGTTAGAAAGGCACTATTTTGACAATGATACAGTACATCTGACAGCTGAAACGTCGAAGTTACGATTTTTACTATTGGGAATGGATACTTTGGTAAATGGTCCAAAATTGCCCAAGTACCCATTCAGGGACAGGCTGCAACATTAGGGTTAGGATGCAGGACATAGAAGGTTAACCATTAGCCCTATGGTTAATCTGACTCTGCTTAAGGTTAGGATTAGGCTGTTGAACATGTAGGGTTAAGGTTAGGGTTAAGGTTAGGCTACTGGAAATGGCGGGTTAAGTTTAGCCTTATAAGAGGGGAAAGTTATGGTTAGGCTACAGGAGATGGAGGGTTAATGTTACGGTAATAGAAATTTACATTGTTAGTGGTACTATACAATATCATATTTCTACATGAATATTTTTTACCACATATTTGCCTTCTTATTACAACTTTCCCCTATATCATATCCTGCAATCTTCCTCCATAATACACCCTGTACATATAATAATTGAGGTAAGAAACCAATATTAAGCTGGTGTATGCGGGATATGAGCTTCACAGATTTATCCAGCAGCTGGGCATGTGAGGAGGTACTATGTACGACTTTCTTAAATGTCCATGCATCACTGCTTGTGCTACAGCTTTTATATAGTCTTCAGCTGCTTGTGAACTGAAAGAGGAAACAGGAAAGTCTATCTGGACATACAGCAAAATAATGAGCACATTTCAAGGACCAGAGAATAAAGAGGAGCTGAAAGGTTATAAAGAGCTTAACACAGCAAGGAACCTAATCTGTGAGCACAGGTGATTTGAAGTGAGCATGTTTTACATAGCTGTTCCTGCTGTTAAAAGTGGCAGCCCACATTGAGTAAATGATTTGGGCCTTTATTTGTTGATTGTTTATTAACCTTTTGTTTTTGTTTATTTGCAAAGTGGAAATCAATTTCTACTTCTGTGTAACATATGCTGCTGTTCCTAAAATCATTAGGTTGTAGTTTAAGTAGTGTTGTTTGATGTCTGGTATCACTTTCAGTATTAATAGCTTTGGAGGGACAGTCATACCTACCTCCTATTTCTTCTGTGAAATCTCAGGGGGGTGGGGGGTGGGAATACAATATGGGAGCAGGGTAGATGGCGTGATCATGAGTATCAGTGCTAGGGTAGGCAGGGTTTGATGACACGAATGACATTATCATCCCCCACCTATCCTTAGTAAAGCTATGGATCACAGTATTGATAAGCAAGGGGGCGGGACTTGAGCCAGTGCTTTGCATACATCCCTGTTTCAAGTCCATTGTGGGAGATTTGCCTGTTCTCCTGGATACCAGTAGCAATGCTCAAATTTTGGGAAGTGGGTAAAGGGGCTGTCGAGCATTATCAGTGCTGTCACCCCCCTCTAGACCATGTCCCTTACCTCCTGTGCTATTAATAAATTCCCATATCTACAATGTTGAGGGGTATGCAATACGGAGAAAAACGTGCTTAATTTAAATGGTAGTATAAATGCCAATACAAATTTGGGTCCACCTTAGATTTCCAATGGGGCACATTTGGATTCATGATGGACACAAAGAAAAATAATTGTTGCAGAGGGAAGCAGTTAGGCACATAGGACCATCTGACAACACCCACATTGTACAATTTACATGCTGCCCCCCACCCACCTTAGCGTGCGGAGGGGAAACACAGCCCTTTTCTTCTTAATTACCATCATACAGATCTAAGTTTCATACGATGGTAGTTGCGTTAGTAAAACTAACGTAACATCTGGAGGGCGTATGCGCAGCCCACTTAAGCAAGGGAACAGATCAGACAACTACAGAGTGTCTTTTCTGAAGCGACCCTGCTGCATTGACCTCTCCACCTCCCCAAGTTAATGAAAGACTCAGACCTGTCACATTTGACCTTTCTTAAATTATATTGGTCTTAATCTAAATAAAAGTGGAACGGCATTACAATCACAACCTCATAGTAAAAAATTAAAACATGCCGCACTCAATAATTGAAAAAGTACATATTTGGAACACATAAAGTGGCAATGAGCATTTACAAAACACAATTAATATGAGTCATTATCTGGCACTTCAACTGTAGTGATTTAGACTATAATTTCGTATTGCGGAATAAATTATTATATAATATGGCTCTAAATAATGCAGGAGCTGAAGTAACGACTATACAATTATTAACAATTAAATTATAACAAGAAGTATTTAACATTTTACTATTGTTTGGAGAAGTGTACATTGCATAACAAGGGGCTGTCCCACAGTGATGGGTAAAGGCACATAAAGGTACTAGTCTGCACATGGACAAACCATGCTGAAATGTAAGGTATGCAAATTACTATACAGATAATGCCAATAGAATTTTTCCCCAAATTCTCCCATGTGCAAACACCCCCTTTTCGCTAACTTCCTGCTGCTATCACCCAACCATGAACCATTTGGAAAGGAAAAAAGTCAGAGCAAAGATTAAACATAACAAACCCAAAACTCTAAGGGCCTCATTTACTAAGGTCGATTTTGCTAAAATCGACCAAAGTCCCGGGACTTTGCCTGTGATTATGACATTGCCGTATTCACTAAAGGCAAAGTCCCGGGACTTTAGCCTTTAGCAAAATTGACATGGCAAACATCGCAGACCCAAACTCGTCCAGATGTTTGCCATGTTACAGATAGCCTAGCCCGGATTTACTAAAGGCGATTTTGCTAAATCGCCTCTAGTACGCCCTGAAAGCGATTAAAAAGAAAACGCCTCCTGTGTGTGGCGCTTTCATAGAAAGCGACACACACTTTAGTTGAAAAACACATGTCAACATGTTTGACATGTTTTTTCAAGAAAAAATGGCTACCGCATCATGCTTTAACCCTTCTCATGCATGCGCTGATAGTACTACAAGTCACAGCATGTGAAGGGTTAAAAGCATGCTGCGGTCCGGACGATGTGTGAAAAAAAATGCAAAACACAACACACAAATATTTACATTACATAACATTAACCTGACATTATGTATCCCCCTTAAATGTGAAAACTAAACAGGTGGCCATTCTGTATCTTAAAAGCCTATGTGTAGGGTGTTTTGTGTTTAAAAAAATAAAATAAAAATATTTGTGACTCACCGTTCAGCAGTCATTTATCTTGGGATGTCTTTCTGGGTGTTCTGGGAGTATTGATTGAAGTCCTGGGAATGTTGATTGAAGAGTGCGTCCTCTTCTGTGCTGCTCTGGTCCCCTCTTGATTGAAGAATGCACCTGTATCTTGATTGCTGGTCTCCATTCTGGGCCTCTTCTTCATGTTGACACACAGTCTTCATACAGGTCCGTCACCGCCTGTTGCCCCGTTGTCCTCCTGCATGCTGTCCCTTCAGTGGTGCTGATGCTAATGAGCATCTGGCCACTAGGGGACCCCTTTTATAGTGTCTATGACGTTGGTAGGGGAAGGGGGGGCCATTCAGCATCTATTTCTTTCCGGGCTAAAAACGGGGCGGGGCCTATCTTTCCTCTAAGATCTTCCAGAGGGAAGAAATAGATGCCAAATGAGTCCCCCCTTCCCCTGCGGTGGGACTGTCCCGATTTGCGGGCTGAAAGGGGGCAGGGCCTAATGGCACTGTAAGCCCTGCACCTTTTTGGCCCGCGAATCGGGACAGACAGTCCTGTCTCAGGTAAGGGGGGCGGGGCATGTGCAAATCCTTTACAAGGGCCTCACTTCTTAAAATGCCCCTGCTCCCATTGTCGTATTAGGTGATTACAAACGTGGCTTATATGATTTTGGGCTTTGCTAAGCTCCTGTTAGATGTATGTAAATTCACAGCAAATGCTGAAGCAGATCCCACTGTTGTAATCTGGGATAAATTCACTCAATTTGCAACATTGCACTCTCAATGGTGCCCAAAATTGTATAAGCTTATGCTTTGAGATTTTTGGACAAGGGCAGATATTCGAAATACCACCATCAAGCAGATAGAATGGTTTGTGATTGTGAGTTTTTAATATATATTTTTTAATTGTCGTGAAATGTGTAATTTTATAAGACATTAAAATACTGTAAGCGTCTTAAGAGTTGTAAAAGGAAAAGAAAAAGTTAAATCAACAAAAGAAAAATTAAGTACCACCAAAATTGTAATAAAAATTCAAATACTCAAGTGTGGTATAATGAGACTCATTATACCACACTTGAGTATTGGACCTTGTATTACAATTTTGTATGGCTGATAACAGGTAGGGTCAGATAGTGGCCCCTTATGGCGTGAAGACCCACCGTGAGCTGGTACTTTATTTTTCTTTTGTTGATTTCTCTTTTATAAGGTAGGAGACATTTGGAGCCATCGTTTTAACTTGTGATTAGATTTATACTTCTAGATTGATACAATTGTATACAGCTCTGGGCAGTGGACACTTTGTTTTTAATATATATGTCTTTGAGGTGTTTTCAGTGTTGTCTAATGGTTACATTTTATATTATATTTTCACTAATTGTGAAAGATGTACTGGGATGGATTTAAGATTGAATATTACAACTGAATAAAGTGTTAGAATTTTGTATGTTGGTTTGGAGTGCACCACGTGTTATTGTGGTGTTTCAGGACAGAAGCACTAAATTGACCGCATAGGTAGCAGCCGCTATTGGCATCCCGGATTGGGATTAGTCCAATTCCACCACAGAAAATATATAAAAATTATAACCTGTGTTTATTGTACTGCTGCGGAACTTATGAGTTCTAGTCTGCATATTTACTTTCCACCTCTACTACAAGCGCAGCTGATTTCTGTCTGTATTTTAAGTAGCTGATATGAGCTGTGTTCCTGTACACTATGTGCCATAATTGGTTGCAATCCATAGGACACAGTTGTGTGTGTTTTTGGATCGCAGGTAGATTGGGCCTAATCTTTCTAAAAGCCGCAAACTGACTCTGGAAACCCATTTAAGCTTCTCCAATTCTCCTCTTAACCAACCCTGCTTCTTCTTAAACCACTAACTTACCACAATGTTTGTGTAACTGTTCTCTGTTGAGTATATCCTCTGCTGAACATTGTGTTACCAACCCAGACCCTACCAGTCATGTCCTATTGTGGGGACCAGTATAAAAAAGAATATTGCAACACCAATTTTGGACTCACACCATAACACAAAAATATTTTTTAAAATATATAGTATTTGATAGCCAAGATTGTGCATCGTGATGCCTTATTTATGCCTGACATAGAATGAATTCCATTTTTTTATGAATGTATAAACATACATGTATAGGTCTTCAATTTGTGTTCCATTACTTTTAGGAGTGCATTTACAGTATGGTGCTAATAAAATGAAATAATGCCCATTGTGTAGATTTTCAACAGTCATTTCTGAGATACTCTGCTATTCATATGGACTAGAATTTTCCTTAAGTGCTCATTTACAAAATGTGCTCTGAAAAAAGCAGCTTTCATTGTGCTTTTGCTATTATTGTAATGGCAAGTAATGTATGAGAAATGGTTTGTGACACTTTCTAAAATCTTTAAGGCGGAGATAGAATTTCACAGTCCACCATTAGAGAGAATAACACTATGCATTCTTGTTTGACTTATTTATAATGTACTTTTCATGCTTTTATTAGATGTGAAAAACTATAAATAGTAATTACAATGTATACTTCCATTACATGCCTGGTTTATTCTAACATAACATAGAGCCATTTAAACATTATTGAATTTTGTAAAGCAATAAAAAGAACGCTATGGTATTACCTATAGAGATCTTTTATTTAGTTAGATTAGGGGTTCTAAATCAGTCATACTTGAACCACTTGTTGTATACGAGCCATTCCCAGGTGGAACGCGGGACAACTGCGCAAGATTATACGGAGGAAGCAGCCATACTTGTATCTTAACCAGATGTAACACCAGATGGCAGGCAATAATTTAATAAAATATCATGGGTACTGTAAAAATTAAATATATATAATATGGAAAGTGGTACTAAATCTGATGCCATAGTAGTCCCTCCCAAAAAGTTTCATAACATCTGAGTTAAACAATGAAGGGCTGATCCAGATTTAGGCACATCAATAAAAAAGGTAGAAATCTGCACCTGAATAAACCATCTTGCAAAGTGTCCAAATAAATTGTATTTTTTTGTATGCAAGGAAAACGGTTAGCTTTTATGGCTCAAAGGGCCAGATCCTGACCCCCGCAAGTTTACGTGCATGCAGGGGTCCGTAGTTGTATTACAAGCCCCCTGCACTCCTCGCTGTCAGTAGTAAATATGGACACTTACGTGTCCAGATTCCTACCTTAACTTTAACGACTAGGCTTCTCTGCCTCCGACCCCTCATTTACATGGCTATCCTTGCCTGTAGGGTGAACCCCTTCAGCATAAGTACTGACGTACTTCGTTACATACGTTAGTACGCATGCGCAGACCAGATGTTTTGAGACAGGGGTCTTACCCTGTCAGACTTAGTTTTGAATCCGGCTTAAAAACTTTAATTTCAAACTGTAATTCAGGGTTGCCGACTCTCACAGAATATCTGGGTGATTCCCAAAATTTGGGCAGTTCTCCTGGTATCCTGGGAGAGCCTCTAAATCCCTCACAGAGGGCTTCAAGTCCTGCCCCTCTGCCTGGTAATACTAGTGTTACTAGGGGCAGGGCAGAACTTGATAAAGCAATTTGCATCATAAAGTTTCACCCCCATTCCTAGTAAAACTAAGAAAAAAGGCATTGATAGCTTAGGGCGGGGCTTCTGGCATGATTTGCATAAATGATTAAGCTCCGGCCCTTGCAGACATCTATGGCTTCCTTCCGGAAGCGCTATGAAAGCTATGAAAAGTCAACCCTGCTGTATTTTAGAGATGAGTTAGGAAACATCACCTCCTTATTCTAATTCTGTTCTCACATTTTAAATATTCCTCCCCCTGCAACTTTACATGGTTTTGTCATGGAGAAGATCTGCTTGTTGTCTGCTTTCTGCAGTTCCAATATATATTTACCTGTCTTGCTTTGAATACAAAAAAACTTATGGTTTTTACTTAATGAATTTTCATAACTATTGAAAATACAATTTAACATTACTTTGTTGTAAAATACTTAGTAAATGTAGTTGTGATTATGCTCAGTGTTATACAATATATTTAGCATAACACGCTTTTAAGCAGCAAGAGACAGGGTCTGATTGCTAAGATGGCCACATGGACCTTATATGAGCTCCAAAGCAGCAGTTTTATAGCTCTTCGGAGACTCCCTGCTCTTCAAATGGTGTGACTGAGGTTCTCCAGGCCTCACAAAAAGAAAAGAAGGCCCTGACTAAACAATGGTTAGCCCCTGATTTACACCCTCCTGGAGGCCTGAACAACCACCTGACCACTGATGAAAAAACGTCTATCAGCAGCCGTGTATCCAGTATCCCAAACTCATGGCTCATGGCTGCACGAAACCAAAGCTAGATACACACCGACTGCAAGTAGAGTAACGTGTGGAATCCACCATAACACCTAACAAGCAGCTAAAACTGCAGCAGGGCTGATACTACAACCAAGGAGATTGCATGACTCCAGTAGCTGGTGAGTGGGCCACATAAGGCTACAGGCTGTAGTATTCCAACAACTTACACCTTTCACTTGCAGTGATTGGAGCACAAACACCAGTATCTTAATTCCACACTCTCCATTAATGCAAGGGTTTAAATTTACCTGTGGTCAAGATGTAAGCACCATAAGTTACCCCGGGTAATTTTTCCATCCAGCAGAGATACCCTACTCCAAACCCTTCCTGATCTTTCATTAACAATTTAGTCCTCCCCGTCCTCCGCTGTGCACTGAGAACAATCCAATACAAAAGAAAGTCAACATTCAAAAGCACCCGCCAATTTACAAGACAAGAAAAACAAAGGGGTAGGCAGTCAGGGCCGCCGTCAGAAGTTGTGGTGCCCGGGTCACATCTGGGAGGCCCCGCCTTTTATGTGACATAATTTGTGACATCACATGGGCAGGTCCTGCTGACCTGCGTTAACAGCTAGCCGGGCCCCATCAGCTCCGGTCCTGGGACACTAGTACCAGCTATCCCCCATGATGGCACCCTTTAAGCAGAGGATGTAGATGGCCCCATTTTCAACACTGATACTGCCAACAGTTTATTTGCGTCTGTATCAGTGGCAACACATGTTTAAATAACAATATTTCCTTTCTGGAATGGATACCATGTCGAATTTACTTATTTTGACAAGATATCTGTTCTGGTTAGGTTTACACTGTGGGATAGGGAAGGATAGGGTTAGGCTGTAAAGGGGGGAGGGTACAGGTTAGGCTGTGGAATGAGTATGGTTCAGGGAGGGTTACGGTTAGGCTAGAGAAATGAATGGGTTAAGGTTAGGAATAGGAGAGGATTAGGAAGGGGATGGTTAAGGTTTAGGAAGAATCAAAACTTACCTGTCACCGTCGAAGTCTTTATAGAGACAGCAGTTGCGGGAACAACAATGTGTCATGGGAAACTGTCGAAAAATGCTGGCAAAGGTTGCTGTATTGCCGCAAAGTGATCTGTCAAGTGACAGATCATTGAAGCAGCAAACTATACCCAGGAGGCAGGACACTCTATCCCATTCTCTACAACAAATGAGATAACAGAAGTCCCAATCCCCCTCCAAGCAACAAAAAATGATATCCTCAGCTTTCAGATACAATTCCAAAGCTCAATTTTAAAGTCTCTTATCAGACCTAAAGCAGTCCTTTGAATGAGAACTCCAAAAAACCTGTCTCCTCTATAAAGCAGATATTTCTTCTATGTCAGCACATACTGATAAATTAAGACACACACAAGAAAGCTCCTTGCAGTTCCAGCAGGGCCCTGACTCCCCGACTCCCCAGCTGCAAGAACACACACATTAAATATGCTCAGAAAGTGCACACACACAATGTGACAATGAACCACCTCCTGATATATTTTGTTTCTGAGCTTAAAGACAAACAGCAGATAATGGAGGCATCCTGCAATGTACCACACATCCCTCTTACAGGTTTTAAGCTACGATTTTTCCAGTCACTATTGCAGAGACACAACATTAGAGAACTAACCCAGAGTCATCAAGTTATTTACTATAGATGGGGCAGGTAAAACCTGTTATCATCAGAGACCTTTGGGAGGGCAAAGACCTGTTGACACACTTGCAAGTGTCAAGATCTCCAGTGCAGCATTCTCCACACCCCTGATCTGACCTGGACCACACATTATACTCTCTTTTTGGGGTATTTAAGTTGTGCATATCCACGCATGAGAATTTAGGTGTCTACTCTTGCGTTACAAGTCAGATGCCTACTGGCATTCTTCAAGAATAATAACAGTCTTTAAAATACCTTGTTATGATTTGATATACTGTGATTATATTTTTTGTAATGTAGATAGTGGGTTTGTGCTGCTGTTTTTAGTCATGCACGGCCATGTTGGAGTGCCTCTTACCATTCCTCAGTTCCCTCCCCCTCACCCCCCCTTGCTCTAAGCTAACAGCTTGATGCACTTAGTAATATAGCATTCCCACAGGCCCCTTTACTCGCACTCAGAAAACCCTGAACACTCAGTTTATTGTTATAGATCTTGTACTTGTACTATCTAATAATTTCTCATGTGTTACCCCTGCCCTCCTTCTCACCTTCCCTGTGTAAACATCTTAGTTACACATAGGCCCATTTGAAGGCGTTGGTTCTCCCACCATCAGCACTGTCATACCCTCTTAGGGGAGCTCATGTATGACCACCCTTCCCTCTCTTTGGACCAGCTTCTTTTCCATTACACCCTTTTAGCAGCTTCTCTCCATTTTTCCTAGGCCAGTGGAGACCCACCATTTTATAAATATTAAGGGGCTCAATTCCCTGCAGAAACACTCTTTAGCTGTTCCAATCTCTTCACATGAAGGAGACACACGTAAGACACAACCACCCATCCCAACTCTCTAATTCCCACATTGTACCACTTAATAACTGGAACCAAGAGCAACAGTATATCTATCTTGCTCTGCAATTCCCTCTTATTCAAGCTGACCTCATGTTTTAAGAACACAGAGGGATCGTATATTATTACATTTGGTTTAGAATTATCCTCTAATATACGTATATATAGACCAAAATAGGCATGTCCCCTTTGGATACATGTAATCAAGCATGGAAGAGGAGGAAATTAAGGCCACCTTGTAATCACAGAAATGATCTAATGCTCGAGGGCCAAAAATATATTCCCAATATCATATTACAAAACTTCTGCCCCGCTGTAATCCCTTACCTAATGATAACATTTACCTGGAGGGAAGCCACTTCCCAAACACTACAAGAGCCAGAATTACGATCCCTAATTTGGGAAATGATCCCTCTGAAGCGCTAACTACAGACCCATTTTCGTGTTAAATACAGACCTAAAGCTCTTTGCTAATATTCTTGCAATCCACATAAACTTAATCTGCCTGGTAATAAATGTATCGCCCCTTTATGTTGTTGATTATAGATGTAGAGAACACCTTCTATAGGGTTCCTGGCAGGAGGTATTGAAAAATACACAACTAAGCTTATACTTCTCTTTCAGATCACCTGTAACTGGAAGAAACCAGCTCCTGCTTCCCTGTGAGCATTGATTCATTGGGCCCGATTCAATTAGCTGCGCATCAGCGTTATTTGCGGTGTGAAGCTAATTCCGCATAATTTTTGGGGGCAATTTTTAAAATTGGGAGCGATTAAAAATTTGCTTAGTTTTGCTTAGTTTTTATATATGATGGGGAAAAGCGCACTGCAAGCTTTTTCCCATCATCGTGGCTAATTGAATCGGGCCCATTGAATCTGGTTTCTTTCCTGTATAGATTATACCAATAGCTGCACTATGTCAACTGAAGTTTGGTGCAGGGGGGATAATGGTATGGGGCTGTGTTTCAGGGTTTGGGCTAGGCCCCTTATCTCTGGTGAATGCAATGCCAGGACAATGCTATGCTTCCAACTTTGTAGCAACAGTTTGGGAAAGACCCCTTTCTTTTCCAACATGATTTTGCCCCAGTGTACAAATAAAGGACTATGAAGACATGGTTTGATGAGTTTGGTGTGGAAGAACTTGACTGGCCAGCACAGAGCCAGTGGCGGATTTAGAGGGAGCGATCGCCCCCACCCCAGAGATGTGCTTGCCTGGTGTCTGACTGCTGTGACATTAATACGGCAGGTGGAGGTAGTGGAGCACCTGACCGGCACAATGATAGCGCTAACAAGGGAGGAAGGGAGCAGAGCCTCATGGTTCAGAGGGGCCCCAGTGGCCTGACATTACACTGGCATCCCAGCAACAGTACTTGAATCCCCTTCTGTGAGCTTGGATGTCAGTTATCGGTGCAGCTGGGCTTCCTGTCTTGATGTACCTGTGCAGCTGGGCTTCCTGTCTTGATGCTAGCTGTCTGCCAGTGTCTCATCTCCATAGAAACAACTCACTCCCAAGGTAGTGCTTGGCTGTTCTGGATTGATGGACAGTGTGGCAAGCCAATAGCATTGCTTATAGAAGTTCCTTCATCCCAGAGGCTGTTCAGAAAGGCAGAAGGAGAAGGTGTGACAGACAGGAAGAGGAGTGAAAGAGAGGTATGAAGATGGAAAAGAGCTGTGACTAAAGTGTACATAATGAGGGGATTGGGATAGTGAGGAGGGGCTGGGGTGATCACATCTTGTGAATAGAATATATATATATATATATATATATATATATATACTGTATATGCAATGAACAAGATGTACTGGGTATTTTTAATCAGAGATCCTCCATATAAAGTGCGTGTGTGCGTGCGTGTGTGTGTGAGATGGCTATAGAGGAAGCTAAGGAGAGACGGGTATAGAGGCAACAGTGGGTAAAGGGAGATATAGTGGGTACAATTTGGTGAGGAGTTTATGGAGAAGAAGGAGCTCTAAAGAATATAGGTAAATAGTGGGTAGAGAATAATAAGGGGAAGGTGTTAATTCTAAAAAGGGGAGGGTTGTAAATTGATCATTAAATCGACCCCCCCTAAAGAAAATTCTAGATCCGCCTCTGCACAGAGCCCTGACCGCCTCAACCCATAGAGAACCTTTGGGATGAAGTGGAACAGAGATTTCGAGCCAGGCCTTCTTGTCCAACATTGGTGCTTGACCTCATAAATGCTCTACAGAATGAATGGGCACAAATTCCCACAGAAACCCTTCAAAATCTTCCAAGAAGAATGGAAACTGTTATAGCTGCAAAAGGGGGACCAACTCCATATTAAAATACAATTTAATTACAGTCCCTGTTGGTATAATGGCATATGAATACTTTTGTCCATATAGTAGATATTAATATACTGATTTTAATTGGATATAGATTGCAGTGAGTAAAATATATATAGTTATAGGCAAAATATATTTTTAATGTTTCATAGTTCTCACAGAAGGCACAGCTGAAAGGGATATTATATTATTTTATTTTACACTTTGGTTGTTGTTACTAAGGTACTAGAATTTGGTTTCGCTATTGATTTAATAATGTACAGTAATTCTTTTTCACCTGACAATTGAGCAAGGATCACCAGCAGAGGGCAGTCACTGATTCCACTAGAAAAAAATGACCAGGACAGTTAAAGGTTCTAGTAACTAGGGGGAAAAAAGCCTGTGCTTTAAAACTATATTAGTATATTTCAATAATAAGGCTGGCTAACATATAAGTATTTAAGAACACCTCTCCACCTTGCAACAAAATATTCATATTGGTGATCAGAGTTCAACATTTACCTGAATATTTTGGTTATTTTTCACACTATAAATGCCCACAGAACAGACATACACTAAATAGTGCAATTTAGGGGCATTCTGAAGCTGACCTAAGTGCATGGTGAATGTGCATAAGCAGATGATAGTCAAAAAATCCTGCAATTCCAACTGCATTGCACCTACCTGTTTCCTGTGGTAATTATTCTGATGACAATACTAATAATGATCATGTGAAATCTTATCAGGCTTTTACAATATATGTACTATGGTGAATATAGACATAATTGCATTTGTTTTGTGTTTTTCTTCTTTTAACCATAAATTACTGGTATGATCCTCACAGTGATGAATCAATCCCATTGTGTGTAAGTGAAAAAAATACAAATACTGAGTAAAGTATGCAATCTATACATTCTCACACAATCATTGAAATTACTATGCAACATGCCAAGTTATAAAGGAAGAATTCCAGAC
Organism: Limnodynastes dumerilii; assembly: GCA_011038615.1. Classification (NCBI taxonomy): domain Eukaryota; kingdom Metazoa; phylum Chordata; class Amphibia; order Anura; family Limnodynastidae; genus Limnodynastes; species Limnodynastes dumerilii. The sequence continues at coordinate 91,623 of WWET01001483.1, forward strand.
ACATGTAAACAGGCTTGCACTTATATCTATGAAACATTTTAAAATAATCAATACTAAGTTTCAAATTGAACAGTTACTTAAAGCGATTGTTATTCTTTAATGTTGCATTTATTTGCAAATATTCAAGAAATACTAGCAACCCATCAGCAGTGAAGTTTAATCTTTCTAGACCACAAAAAAACAATGAACACAAAGATGTAATTGGCTGCCAGTGGGTAGTGCATATTTGTCATACAAGCAATATAATAACACTGGCAATGATCCCTTGTTACAACACAGGTTTGCTATTGAAGAGTATGCAGCATCACGTTTGGTAGTTGGAACCTAGTGAAGCTATCACCTAGCAGCAGAATAAATTAGAAGAGGCTCATGCTTCGCATTTAAAGGAGGTTTTCTTGGACACCTGCCAGGTTCTATTCAGAAAGATGACCTCATGAAAGCTTATTTAACAGAGACTTCACTATCACTTTATAAAGAAGCCAAGTGACATTATTTGTTGGTTCTTTTTCCATTGATTAAAATGTGTCTTAGGAAATAAGAATTCTCTAGCAGCCACAAATACTCATTGCAACATTTGTACTCTATTTGAGCACAAAATGGAATAAGGAAAGAAATGAATGTTATACTTTTTTGTAATGAATAAATGTCTGGAAAAAAGTTCCAGTGTGCAAAAAATAAATACATAAATTCATAATAACAAAAAATCCACTAATCTCATACCCTCCAACATTGTTTTATGGAAAAGCGGTACACGTGTGGGGCATGTCCATGGAGGGGGTGTGGCTTGTCCCATGAAGGGGCATGACTTTTATCTGCTCTCATTTGCATGTATGATAAGGTGTAAAATCTCATATTACACCTTATTATATGCGCTAAGAACTCACAGGAGAGGGTCTTGACAGTTTAGCAGAGCTGTAGGTGTCTGTCCCCGCATCACTGCTCTAGTGACCAGATGCTGCATTACTGGAAGGTGAGTATAGATGGGAGGGAACTGCTGGGTCAGAATTCAGTACAAGAGTCCTTTTAGCTGGTACAGACCATTAAAAAATGATACTGTAACTGCTAAATAGGTACAGTTGGAGGGTATGTAATCTCTAATCACTAGGCTCCAGGCTGTTTGTTAATGTAGGAGATGCCTCAACCCGGGTGTACTTTTTAAATACTTTATAATCAGTGCTTTTTTATGACATAGAAGACACCGGAACAGAGTTCCGGCACCTTTTTTTTGATGAATTTTCCAAATTTGTGCATGCGGCTGCTTGTGTGTCGAGTCTGATACATGCGTACTTTGTCCGCGCTGGTTGTTATGATATTGCTCGGCTTGTGGCGCTGCTCGGCTTGTGATTAGTCGTGTGGTTGCGGGAGTTGATGTGAGTTCCGGCACCTTTTTTCTTACAAAAAAAAGCACTGTTTATAATACTATAATAAAGTATGCAACCCCAATCATACGAGATCTGATCATTCAGCAACAGATGCAAAAGCGCATCATCCATATATCTATAATATCGCATGGATGATCTCCAATACTAAGCCCTGCCCTGCGATAACAGCCACTCTGTTGTAAGGTGTCTGAATTATCACTTTTGACTGAATGGGAAAAGTGGCCACATCAAAGGTACTGACAGTACCTTTGACAAAGCCGTGGTTTAAGGCGAAACCAGGATGAGTCTTTTTTGAGAATAGGGCTATCATAGAACCTCCCTTGTTATCCCTTTCATTCTCCATATGAGTATGCAATATGTTGTGCATTTAAGTCTTTATACATTAGATGCATATTTCACCTTTTCATGAATATTACTTGTTAATTTTTTTAGCGATGTTCTAATAAAATGTGTAAGTTTTAATCCACAACTTCTCTGTATCTGCCTATAAGGTGTGCACCGTTTAAACGGTCTGTATTACCACTCACTGCCTTTTATACATAAGGGTGAGTAGGTATCTTTCTTTTTTGTAACCTAGTTTGCTTCTTGGTTAGGAACCGTATTTCTGAATGAGTACATTATTTCTGAACTAGTGCGCCCCCCCCCCCATTTTCTTATTCAGCCCTACACCGATCCATACACAAAAATTTCACCACAAAGACAAAGCCACAATATATAACAAGATAAATATAAGTAGCAACACAGCAGAAATGTATTATGCACTCTTAAGCTTAAACATTACTGCACAAAGTAAATTATTTCCAACTGAATTATGCCTACAACAAGCAAATCCATTCATATTGGAAACTTTATAGACTTGCTCTCTAAGGAATAATTTGAACCCACTTATGGATTTTGAAACGCTTGTATTTATTCTTGAAAAGTTTCTATAAACTGAATGCTGCTATTTTTGCTCTCTTTCTAGTTTTATGCATTTTAGGTTGGATATTATAAAGTTGGAACAAATATAGTACTGAATACATTTTTGACTATTATTTATTAATTATAACTGTGTTATTAAGGGTATTAGATTATAGAGCTTCCCTTTTTTCCTTGTGTCCGGCACCCCACATGCGCACACACAAAGGGGTAGATTATGAGTGAATTTATGCTAGTTGCTAGCATAAAAGCGCTCATTAGTACTTACTGCGCATGCGCGCGGCAGATTTTACGCCACATAAGTCATAGCGTAAGAGGCAATCACGTATCAGTAGCGTATCAACTTACGAAGGGGTGTGCCAGCCTTAAATCGTACAGTATGGGCGTGTTTAGCAGTGTAACTACGTGAGGGCTGTACGTACGAGAGTGGTTACGCTGTGTAAATTTAAGGTAGGGTTTGGAAGGTGTAAGGCGGTCAAAGTACGTACATGAGAGGGGTGTGCCTAGGGAAGTGCATAGAGGGTACGCTAGTGTAAGTACGCAGCGTAGTAAAAGCGTAGCTCTGGATCAGGCCCGAGGTGCGTAAGTGGGGTGTTTTGAATGGAGGGTGCATGCGCCCTCTTTTGAGTGTTTTATAGCATGTAAAACTTGTGTATGAAGTTATTGGTTTGATATTATGTATATGTATCAATTTCTCTCATTGAATGTATTGTTTACACTTATTACCAAGCACACATTTTACAATAAGTTTGTTGCCCAGGAGCCCCAAAATACCTTGACCCTGCATGCATGAACAGACTTCTGACAGCTATGTGGAAACTCCCAATGTTCCATAGTCTTTGTATGCATTAAGAGGGATTGCCTATACTCTAAATGCACTAACAGGGAATCTACCCCTTGCAGTCTATCAAACGTTCAGTGCAGAAAAAGCAGCCACAATCAAATTGAAATACATAGAATTTTGAGGTAAATGGGCCGGATTCAGAGCTCCGGTCGCAATGCAATTGAGGCCGGAGTTCTGTGAAAAGTGCTACTGCGCATGTGCAGTAATTTTGGAACCTAATCTACGTTACTTCTTGCAACGTAGATTGCGTACACGCGGTTTTAAAGACTGCATGTACGCAATCTATGTTGCAAGAAGTAACGTAGATTACGTTCCAAAATGACTGCACCCTTAGCACGGACGGGTTTTCGGTGACTTACCCCTCCATAGGGCTTAACTATACATCTGTACTTACGCACATATGTTACTTCCGTACGTGTGTATCTCAAAAGCCCATTTAAATAACTCCCCCCTGCCCACTTTTACGTATTTTCGAACGTACAGAAGACAGCCACGCCCCTCCGTACGCATGTCCCTAAGTGCGATTCACAAGTCTGTACCTAAAGTACTTACGTGCGTAAACACTACGTAACTTGCGTGGAAAAAGTTACCACGCATGTGCTGTTAATTAACTCCTAAAAATACGCACGCAACCTCACGCAAGAACGTATCTGTGAATATGGTCCGCTATTTCCAAGAATAAGCAATGTATACAAAGACAGATATTGCAACAGGTATTAATGTATTATTTTGACAATGCACAAAAAAAAAAGTTTGTTGGTACTGCATAAAAAAACACAGAACCCTATTTCCTTTTGTTTTTATTTCAGTCAATCAATATAGTTTAAAAAAAAAACCAATAAGTTTGCATTTGAAATCTTGTTAGTAGAACAGTTATTATATGCAGATAAAACTATAGGTCTAAAATATGTGACAGAGAATGTTGGTACCACAGCACAGCCACACTATCTACTATTTCTTTGAATTCACATTTAATGTATATTGTTTATATCAGTGTTAAAAGTGGACATTTAGAAATGACAGTATAAAAATGTAGAAATATTAGAGGTGAATGGGGATTTATTGATTTTTAATTAAATCAGTGGTAGAAGTAAAGGTATGGCATACCCCTGTAAACCCCCTCACTTCAAGCCCTGGTTTATATTAGAAGGGAGGCTCCCCTGAAGCTAAATTACATGCATACACAGAAGAGAAAAAGCTCCAAATATGAACTTTTTTTTGAGAATTTTTGCATATTCTCGTCTTACATATTTTGATTGTGGTTTATAGCTGAATAGGATGATAGATAGAAAACCCTTATCATGCATTTTCAGGGTATATCTGTTCCACATGAATAATTTTATTTCAAATATGGATGTAAAAATTGATTATTCAGTCTAAAAAAAGGAGGGAATGAATCCTTGTTAAGAGTAAAGGTGTTACCATGGCAACAGTGTAAATTCAGATATAACAGGAGAATAGCTCTGTTAGTCTAGGGATACTACACAGGCTAGGTATATTTTGAACAACAAACCCAGCAGGGACATGGCTGGAGGTAGCCACTTTCAATCAGAAAGTACACAGAATTAAGAACAAAAAAAAAAAAAGGGGGAAAAAAAGGAAACAAAAGGGATTTTTTTAAACTGTCAAAACCGTGTGGTCTGTTGTGAAAATATTCCCTTTAACAAAAACAATAAATGAACGCTTATTCACTACGTCTGTTTGTTGCTGCACTGGCTTCTGACCAATTACAGAATCTGATACAAAATTGTTACCAGGGGCAGATTTGCCAAGAACTTACTGCAAATTATCCTGGTTGGCTGCTGATCTTCAAGGACACCTAGTAAACTAGAATGCTAACAGTAATTAGTGGTGATCAGTAGAATGCTCTCTGTATTGATTGGCAGTCCCCAGGACCGGTACTAGCCTGTCTGGCACCCCCCTGCAAAAAATACATTTGTGCCCTCCTTTTTTATAATCACACTGATGTGCCTGGGACAGGAAAATGGAGGAAACACTGACTCCTCCCTCTGATCAAGTGACTGGTCACATGGGCTAGACATCAGCAGAGGTCCTTTAGCTCACTTGGACGTAACATCTACCTACAGCACAGGCTCTCGCTGCTGTATTGAGGACCGGCGCTGGCTCTCACAATTGTCACAGATGTGGCTAAATGTCAGCTCTGAGAAGCAGGGGGATGAGCGGCGGCACCTATCCAGCATGGCGCCTGGATGCAGTCCATAGAATACTTTCTGTCATGGGTAGTGACCACTGGATGCTACTTGCATTATGTAGAGGTCACTATAAATCTTCTTATATTACTATTCAGCAGATGATGTATGTGATTGTAGCTCTATGCAATAACATTTTATCGTGTACATCTTATATTCTGTGTTACTCAGGCTTACTTGATATTTGCCCTGTCTAAAGTTAATTCAGCGCACATGTGGTCTCTTGCAGATTTTTTTTCAGGGCCATGTTAAAGGCCAGATTCATGGTTAATACCGCAAGGGGACATAAAAAGCTGCTCCCATAGTTTCCATAACTAACACAACAGAGGGGCGTGACAGGAAAGTCCACACTACCCTCTTTTGTGCGTAGTTCCAGGCCTCTGTGCATACATAAAATCCACAGCGGTCTGGATACAGCCCTAAATTTCTAATTCACCCCTGATCACTTACAGCTACAAGGCAGTTTATAAATCCCCCACATCCCCAAATGCACTCATCCTGCAAGCCCCTCTTAGAAACTAATCACAGCCTGACTACCACACTGACAGTCTACATGTACCGTGCCATATCATAATAAACTTTCATACTAACCCATAAGAAAATGACCCTTTGAACAAACTGCTTTGATGATCTTCATTAATGCTAGCTACATAGAGCAGATAGTAACTGCTTCATATTGATAACCAGTAACTTAGGATAACAGATCCTAATCTCAGGCAGTCCGCACAAAAGAGGGGAGTGAACTCCCTTGTCACTCCACTCTCTTCTGTGGAGTTTAAATGAGTTTAAGTGGAGATCCATCTGACCGCTGATCCGCATGTAAGCCCTTAATCCAGCCCCAACTGCAATTTAAATGCTCCTGCCTCTTCTGTGAACCTTAAACCTGTCGGCTGAATCTCCACACATGCAGAACTACGTACCATATGCATGGAGATCCATCACTAAACTTTACCATCTTGCATGCAGAATTTGGCTGTCAGTATTAAGTGTGATATATATATATATTAGGACCACCAAACAGAGAAGCCTTGTAAGTGGCTGGTGACTTATCATCTAAAAAAGGGTTCACAAAGGAACCAAGGAGTGAAAATGGATGTATTAAATTAAACAATGGGAAGCAGCTGTTGGAGGGGTGAATCCCACCAATTCACCTGGGGCAAACAAAAGAATATAAAGAGAAAAACCACAGCGCTAATAATCACCAATTTTGAATAAGCACTCTACATGGTGACTTATCATGTATCTGCAGATATTTGTAACTACTTCTCTGACTTTTATTTTAAAGATAGAAGATCATGGTTAGTAACTGGGTGATGGCTAGAGTGCCAGGCCTTGTTTTGTTTTTGTGCAAACTTCCCTTGCTTTGTGCTCCTGCTGTACAATTACCTTATAGATTGATTTGAGCAACCTCTATCTTAGAAATATACTGAACAAAGTATTATTGGTCCTTTTGTAACCAAGTACTCGAAAGATGGGGGGAAAATTAGATGGATTTTAGATACCCATTGGTCCGTCCTGAAGCTTGATCCGATATTGGGGCCTGTTCTCCCAGAAAAACCTCCCCTAATGTTTAAAAATGCAAAGAATCTAAAATCATATTTGGCTCCAAGTCAATTACTATCATTAGCCAATAAAAAACCTTTTGTTAAGTCTTGTGGCTACTACACATGCGGGAATTGTAAAATCTGTAAGTTGGCCTGATAGAAAAACATTCACTGATTCATCAAATGAAAAAAAGTTTTAGTGTGAAGAACTATATGAACTGTAACACTGCCTATGTTGTTTATATGTTGGAGTGTGGTTGTGGTTATAAATACATAGGAAAGACAAAACGTCCTTTTAAAATAAGGGCACTGGAACATTAGAGAAATATTCTTAACGGTGTCACAAATCATAGTGTGCCCCGTCACTTTAAAACAGTACATCAATCCAAAATTGATACACTCAAAATTAGACCTACTGAGTGGGTGGAGAGTGATAAGCGAGGAGGAGACAGATTAAAAAAACTGTCTCAAAGGGAGTCCTATTGGATTTTAACCCTAAACACCCTGTCCCCAGCAGGCCTCAATGAGGGGTTTGACTTGACATCTTTTTATATAGGTCTCCCCCTTTTTTGAAACATCAGTTTTCCCCCCTCCCCAGTTGCTCATCCTCAGCCCTTAGTATTAGTACTGATAAGGCTTTAAAAAATCTGTGTAGTGCTCTATTAAATCTTTGCATTGTTCTATTAAATTAATTGTGTTCAGTTTATTATTATTCTTATAAGAATGTCAAGAAGAAATTTTGTGTACAGTTAGTTAGTTTATCAATAGTACATATCTGTCTATGATGTACCCTATATCTAGAGGTCACTTTTTTCTTCTTCCTTTCCTCTTTTATCTTGTCAGTAGTTTCTGATATATAAAGATCTAGAAATGTAAAGTGTCAGGGTATATTCTAATGAGTGTTACCATTAGCCTCCTTAAATATAAAAGATCCTAAACAAGTATGTATAAGTCTGTATATAGTTTGTATATAGATCTAGGATTATTCCCTTATACATATTTTACCTCAAATACATAATAACATTGTCTACCTTTCTTCCTAGAAAAACTCCAAAAAAATCTTACATTTTCCGTCATGGATAGTATGTTTGGAAATAATTTATTTTGTATTTCTGTATAAAATTTCTTGTGGTTGGATCACAGCCGTTTGTAATTAATAGCCATATACTGTTTTTTGAATTGTGGTATAAAATCATTGTAAACAGGCAGCCAACCTATCAGGCCATATGAAAAATAAAATAAAGAATATCAATATCTCCACTAAGCACTGTAAATAATTTCTGAGAAATATATCTAGTCTCCCAGAAATAATCTTACTATTTACTTAGTCATGCCGATATAGTGGGCTTAAGCAGTGCAAGTGGTTAAAGTATCTCTTTTAGAGTACATTTCTAATGGATCCTATATAAGTTAGCTGTCTGTCTTAATTAAAGAAAAAACGTTGTTGTGTAATATTTTTCTAAAAATTGGAATGCCTAGACCCGATTTTCAACGTTTTTGTTAAAGAGGTCTCTAATTGAGCCACAAGTTAGTTCCATTTCACTATCCTCAACAGCGTAGCGTATGCACATAAAATTATTTAAAATGTTTAACTTTCATGATGATTAGCTTTATTTTATGTCTTTGTATTTTTTTAAGTTTCTGAAGCTTTTTATTGAAAAATTTTGGTTTTGAAAATTTGAGAGATTGCTATTCCGTTCTGATAGCGCTCTCACACCTGACGGTTAATTAATCAGTAAAAGCCCTATAAATATCACTTGTGGTGTGGTTGATACTTACCTCCTGACTAAGTCCCACCTGGGATAAAACGTTGAGGCGTCCAGCTCCTGCGACTTGCACAGACGAATACTGGATCTACGGCTGCGGCTGCTAAATCTGATGTCCGGTGTACTCGTGAGAAGCAGTGCTTGTTTTTATGTGATTGTTCTTACTCTCAGATAGAGAGACCCTTTTGGTACGCACACTAAATAGGGGATCTGTTTTGTGTTTTTTAATAAATTTGTAAACCTTTAATGCACTATGGAGCGCACCTTTTGTTTTACTTATATATATATATATATATATGAAGTTTTTGATATGTGGTAGAAGAGAGAGAGTTTAGTTTACAGTTTAATTGTGTATTTTGTATTTTGAGCTTTGATACTTGCAAACAAACTACAAACCGTTATGCTATTTTCTACTCCGCTGGTGGTACAATCACTGAGATGGAAGACACGCATGTTGTGACATTCTATAATACAGTGAAGTGATTCATAGGCATTGCTTTCGCTTAGGTGGGCGGAGGTGAGCACAGGCAGTAGAATATTTTAGTATAATGTGGTTACAGTTGAGGGGGTGCTTCAGTTGTCCAAAAGTTATCATAAACTTCTCTGTTACTATAGTTGCATAGAATAAGTGTATACTTTGTATTACTCATATTCTAACATTTGGGCAGTGACAGACAAGTGCAGCTTTAGTGACACAGTAGTATATATGTAAATAAATATGTTCCAAAACAATTCTTTCATCTATTACATGTAACAATTTAAGGTGATTAAGTTTTTTAATGTAAAATGCATTTATACGTTATTATCTGATATAAAACTCTAATAGCGCTGCGGTTGCTTTTGCATTGCTATGTGTTCACAAACAGTCTTTTTTCAGGTAATATCATTCCTGTGAGAGAATGATATTGCCAACAGCATTGTCTTCATCAGTGGCATTTTACCCTTTATTTTTAGAAGCCTACAGCAGGGACAGACATAGACAGAATCAGGGGATGGTGAGACTGAATGGGGGGACCTCACGCTGAGCCCCCTGTAGGTAACATACCAGCAAGCTGACAGCTTTGTGCTGTCCTCTGCCATTCATGTGTCCTCCTTCCTCCTGCTTGTATGCCACTAATCAGCTGAGCGCTGTATAGGCTGACAGCTTACAACTGTGATCCATTGGTGCAGGGTGGGTAGCTACCTTGGGCCCTCCCTCTTCTAGGCACCCTGCACCAATGATAGTTATGCTAGTAGACTACATTGTGTAACAGGTTGAATTAAATGATGTTATTGGACTGGATTCACAACTTTTTTAAACTTGCCTATTTATAAGTTCAGTGCTAATGTGCACGCGTAGTAAATCATTTACGCTAACTACGTAGCATTTCGCTACATAGATTGCATATATGCGGTCTGTCAGGGAATGGTGTAAGTAATAGGAGCAGGTCATTTTGACCATCAAATGACCATAATAAAAAACACTGCTGTATTTATTTTAAAACCTTTTTTTATTAAAATCTGTCCATGAAATAATGATTAGAATATGTTTGATTATTGATTTATTTATTTTAAATGCCAGAATAGCAGTGGCCCACTGCTACTATGATCTGGCTTTTATATACCTGATTCAAAAATCATTTAAATAGGTTTTAAAATGATGCATATGCAAACATTAAAAAAAAACAAAACATTTAAATACATAGGAAAGTGGGTTGTGCAGTCGCAGCCTCTGTCCATATGGCTCCGACTGCGGTGATGAAAAGTCTGCCCTCTCACCATACGTCCTATCCAGAGTTGCATGTTTCCATGGAGACGTGCAACTCTGGATGGGACGTGTAGTGAATTTGCATTCCAAAATGCGCAAAAACTCTGGATCAGCTCCAAATTGTCAAAATAACAATTGACTTGCTACGTTTTTTATTTCCTTTATTTTACAGTTACATTTTTTTTTCTTTATTTCAAGCTTCTTTATTCTAGTTGACTTTGTGTGAGTAAGACTTGTTTTTAACTGGATTTTTATATTACACTGTATAAATTCAAAATAAGTCTTAAAACTTAAAAAAAAAAAAACTTTTCGAAAAAAACCATATTGAACTTTTTTCGATGTTTTCTATAGTAACACTTTTCTATGACTAGAAAAGAGAAATTTTTAGCAGCTTAAAAAGCTTGGACTGAAAACAGTGTTCTTTAAGAGACTATGCTAGTATATTAATTTGCTGTATAGAAATCATAAAAATGCCAGTGTAGTTTTGAACAACAAAAGGTGATGGATGCAGAATTATAATTTTTTTTGTTCAATACTTGACACTGAAAAGGTGTAGCCACTAAAAACATTTGACAGGAGGACAAAACCTTTCTTTTTTTCTATAATGACAAGTTCTCGCTACTATGTTCAATCAATAGGCAAGGTTCTAGAGTGCTTTCTAAGTAATACATACAGACAAATTGCATAAATTGACTTCCTTTCATATAGAGGTGCACTTAACATCACAAATTGCTCTACTTATATTTATTCGTAGTTACATGCTAGATGGCGCTAGAACAAAACCAATCTAGGATTTGGACTGCAGTATCCTCCACCAAGATAATAAGAAGATAAGCGAACAGAAATAGCCCAATGGGAATCAAGGGGTATCTTTGACAGCAAAGGGATGATTATAAAGAGGCTGTAATGAGACAAAGCAGACAAGGATTCCTGAAAAGAGATTGCAGTAAAGAAGTCTTAAGAAGTTAGTTAGGTTTGGAGGAAAGATGCACAGCTAAGAAATCCAGATGATTTCCATACCTAGCATGTGCAGTACCAATATTACTGTATCAGTGCGCTACCACCCGATGCTGCATTCTGAGTGCAAGGGAGGCAGGGCCATCCACCATGCGTATGAGATATGTATGGTGAGTGGCATAAGGCATTTAAATCGTACAGTAAGGGGGTTTAGCCCTTACATAGGATTAAGGTGGCCCCCAGGACATGGATCCACTAACCGCAGTAGGAGAGCAGGGACAGTGCACGGCTCCCCTATGTGTTGTAATGTGAATTACAAATTTCATACATTAGCCTCCATTGTTATTTTATACATAAGTTGGGTGTCTTTGTTTTCATCGATAGGGTCCCAGGTGGTTGAGGAGCTAGCACTTAAACAGGGAATGCAGGAACTGGGTTCCCCACTTTCTTCATTGACTAAACAAGTTTAACCAGATCTGAAATCTCTATGATTATATCTTAATACTGCCCTCTATATGAAGAGAAGGGTCAATGGTATACTACTGACATTCTAACTGCTTTTACATCACTGCAATGTTTGTGTTTTACTAGTTTGGTGTAATGGATTTATACACATATCAAACAAATGCACAATAGCATAGCACATCTCTGCATACCTTTAAACTGTGCATTCCCAGACCGGAATGTAACTCACTGCTGCCACTCACTGTGTTTGGGGGAGGAGGGCATTCCCATGCCTTTACATTGTATTTGAAAGGTAAAATTCTACCACCTTTGTTTAATACAGTCTGTGGAGTGTCAACCATAAGCAGCTTCCTAGACATAATCTAATGTATGGTTGGTGCAAATATTTAGCTGGAAACTGCATGCTTACATTTACACGTGGGTCTGGATTGGGTTTGCTTGTGTACTCGCCCTCATTGAATACAGGTACTCCTCACTTAACGACCGAGTTCCGTTTCTACGACTAGGTAGTTAAGCAAATTGGTTGCTAAGGGAGTACAGTACTGTAATATGCATACATATTGTACATGTATTGTAATCATTTTTATTGATTCTGAATAAAAAACTGGACTAAAGAAAACTGTATTTTGATACGTTTGCTTTACTTTGCATAACACAAAGTACACATAACATGTGTACAGTAAATGTGTACAAACACCAACAATTATAACAAAGCGGGCCCAGGGAGATCACGGCAAGGGTATCTAACGACCTGTAGGTGTATGAGTGGAGGTCCTAGGTGTTGATTTCGGGAAGTATCCTGTTAGTGTGGTTTGCTTTGTAATTTTTTTCCAAATATTGTACATACAGTACTCTATGTACTAATTAACAAATATTATGAATGGGAGCGAACTTACCACACGATGGAGGCTGACGCGGTACAGTAGAGAGAAGGTTTTATCTCACAAAGACACATTTCCCACTGCGAGGGTAATATGCGCGTCTTTTCCTGTCTTGTTCAGCTCAGAAAGACACATCCCGCACTACGCGGGTAGCACGGGTGTGGCTATGTCCCGTCGCAAGGACAGTAGTCATTAATGGCCCCTGTTGATGAGTGGCAGGGTGCCGGTCGTAAATCCGAGTGGTCGATAAATGGGTAGGTCGTTAAGTGAGGAGTGCCTATACATTTATCCTCCAGCCCCACTTATGAATTTTCACTTCAAGCAGTGCTGTATAGTTAGGGGAACCTGAAAGATATGTTTCTCTTTACCAGGATTCTGAAGTACTGAAATGTCTTTTTCTATTTACTGATCGTTAATTTGCATGGGAAACTTTATGCAATTATGTATATATTATAATGAAATGCATTATATATGTTTTTTTTAAAAAAATGAGCCATGAGTTATATTATCAGCAGAGTTATATTATCAGCTACATAATAGGTTAACCAAACTATAAATCTTTCAACGTTACTTGACAGAAACTTGACAGATGATTTAATGAATCATCTGGTGAGGATGAAGAATTTCTGACATCAAGTAGACCAAGCTTCCTGCCCCTGAATCCCCAATTATGAAGGAACAGCATGCACTGAAGTGGCACCACTTAACAGATGCTTAAGTAGGGCGTAGGGACTGAGACATTTACGTTTTCTGTAAGTAGAAAAACACATTTCCAAACAAAATGTTATCTTCTTTTATGTTTATTTTTACCATTTTATTTGAATATATTTATTATTTATTTTATATTATTTATTATTTGAATGCATCATACATATAACAGGGGACATACACAAGTCATTTGCGTAAATCCCCCGTCTCGGAACATCTGCGCATGCGTGCGCCAGATGTTCCACTAGCATGCTTACAGATATACGTAACTAAGTTACGTACATCTGTAATTATGACGAAGGGGATGCCCCTTCATTTACTTTACGAGCGCAGGGAAGCCACCTGGATGCATAAGTGTACAGATTTACTACCGATAGCTGGGAGTGCAGGGGGCGTGCAAACACCTCTATAGCTGCTACTGATCCCCCGCATGCATGTAAAGCGTGTCTGAATCTGACCCATAGCTCTAATTCTTGCCATACACAACAGCGATTATCAGCAGTTTGGGCCAGTTATCGCTGTAGTATTTTATTAAAATGGATTTTCAAAATGATAATTGTGCCAAAAATGCTTTATAAATATTTTCACTTATGACATACTTGATATATATCAGACTACAGCTCTCGTTATTGTGTAGTGTGTGGTCATTTCCAATGACCAGATCTGTATCTCTACCTCCTGGCTGTAGATAGCCCATCTGTCAGATAATAATTATTGTCTATATCACTGCAATACTTGCGTACTTGTGAAGTCAGACAAATGGGGAAACTCTGTCCTTGAGGGGTTCCCTCCTTAATCAAGAATTATCAGTCCCAGTAAGTGAGGTGAGTATGAGATGAGGACCTATCTGTAGTAGAGAATCATCCAATTTACTGGTCACCTCCTTCTGAAACCTGAATATTAAATATAGTTTTTTCCTTTGAGATTTAACACTATTTACATTTACAAACACCAACAAAAATAACATTACTCCATTCATACTACATTAATGAGATCATATCTCACAATGAAATGATAATTATTGCAGCTCATAAATAATACTTGCCCTGATCTCTATCACTGAGAGCTGATAGTACAATATATTATTTTTCAACAAACCATAAGACTCACATTCAAATAAAAAATAACTTTATATAGATCTCTTAAACAGTATACTATTATGACTTGAGTTGAAAAGCATAAAAAACACATTAAGATATGATTAAAATAAAGTCATTCTAATTGTACAGTGATAGCTTACAGCATTTATTGTTGGTAGAGGTGTGTATGACGACATTGTAAAGGCAGACCTCTATATAGGTTCTATGAAGGTAAGCTATATAGATCAGAATAAACACATTGATAAAACAGTCTATAAAATATATCCTTTTACATATCTTCTAACACAGAACATGCAGTATGTGACTGATTTATTTTTCACTGTAATGTAGGCGTTTAGACATTGTGTGGGAGGAAAAGGCATATGGAAAGATGTACTGTAATTTATTTAAAAAAGATATGAAAATTAAATTGAATTTGCAAATCATGATCCATGAATGCACTAATTGTGCTGTTATATTTATCATCTATTTTATATGTTTTTTTTTATAATTGCCGCTTAATTGGTGTTATATAAAGCAAAATCAGTCAAGACTCACAAAGTTCTGCCCTTCTGTGAAATTTGTCTTTATGTTGACTTTTAATAACCAATAGCAATTAATATATATATATATATAGTTTAGAATGGTCAGCAATGTAAAAGATTGTGTAATCCTTCTATTGAGACACCCCCTTTGTCCATCTTGTAACCTACAAATGACCATGCTAAGTGATGGGACATTTTGAACCTTACCAACTGTTTCCAGAGCAGGTTTCTGCTTACTATAATATATTACAAATGGAAAGAACATTTTCAGCAGACAGCCTGATGGGGCATCATAGCATGTATTTTGTGCACCCATTTTGCTAGTTGCTTTCTGTCATTATACGTAAGGTTATGTATGTTCCAAAGCACTCATGAACTATCTGTGATTTAGACATCTATGTATGGACCCTATCCAGAGATAATGCATGCGTAATTCAGCTGTCCTTTCACAATGCACATGTACTAACTACCCACTTCCGCATCGGAACACAGTACGACCAATGTAGCATTCTGACGGCGGGACAGATATAGCCACTATGTATTTTGTTCCTTATCTGTCACCTTTTCTTTACGGGTATTGACAGGCAAGAACGATGGTTTTCCCCCATCCATTATATTAGCTTACTTTAAGTTGATGTTTTAGACCCTCTACAGCTGTGAGGTTCTGGGAACCAGCATTAGAGTTGTCGCAAGCCTGGGAGAAGTGAAATACATAAAAAATATATACTTTTTTAAAGTGCTTATTTATTTGGAAAAACCAAACAATCAAAAATCATAGTACCTTAAAATATACTAAAAAGGTTGTTGCCAGTAGGTGTAGGTGTTACTATATGTATTATTATAATAAATATTTTTTTAAAGATTTACTTTGTGTCTTTTGAAGCATGTCACATGGAAACCTAAAGTCACAATAGTCATAACTAACATAAATAGCTTTTGAAGTTGTGTTTATATTGTAAATCAGCAAAGATCTCGAATATTAATTACATAAATGATATGATATCAATTTTATTTAGCTTTTAGTTTACAAATGAACTCTTAATATTAATTTACCGGATCAAGGCTTTGATTTTTGATGCATTTGCTTCATGAAATTTGGATAGGTCAGCAAGTGATTCCTGACATCCATGCAGTGAAATTTTAACCAAATCTACTTCCACAGACTGACTTTAAACAGCCTAAATTGTAAACTGATTTAGAGGGAGCTTGTTTGTTAAACCCTCTCTTCGGGGCTGATCCAGAGCTACGCTGGCCCGCCGGCCTTAAATACAGCCAGCGTAGCTCTGGTGCACTCCCCCTGTCACCCCCCTGTGTGAGCGTAGTTACACACAGTTACGAAGGCTACCATAACTTCAGCTGGCATAACTGTATGTAACTACGCTCACACAGGAGCGTAACCTCCCTAACCCAGCCCTCCCCTCCTAATTACCCTACCCCCGCCCAGCTTCCGTAACTACGCTGTAGTCACAGAGCCATGGATTACACTGGGCAAAATATGCCCGGCGCATGCGCAGAACGGTATTTCTGCTGTTCTTACGCATACAGCCACCGTAAAAATAACGGTAGCCGTAGCGCTGGATCAGGCCCATTGCCTCTCCCCCCCTCCCCGGCTGTTCTAAATTCCTCCCAGTTCTTCCTAAGAACGACTCGAGGTGGCATTACACCGCCTCTTTCTACGTAAAGTACGTACCGACCTTCTATGTAAATGCGAAATACGCACTTAAGAAGCAGAAACGTCTTAAGTGTGAATCAGGCCCTTTGAATCTGATCCAAAATGTGGACATGTTTATCCTTCTGAAGGACAAAAAAACTAAAATCAAAATACAGAACTAAAAGTAATGCAGCTCAACAAGAACGACAAAAAAAGAAAGGATGGTATTCATACGAGATCACTTTCTGGAAGGACGAATGCAATAACGTGACATAATCCATTTTTCAAGACACCATTCTAGACTCCAACATACAATTACATTTGGTGAAAGTGTTCTGCTAATGCCGTTATTAAGCCCAAGCCGCTGTCTCTGTAGGAAGTGCTGGTTGTCTTGTCTCCTCCACAAGGAGTAAATGGGGAAATGTTGTGTAACTAATTTGTCTAATTAATCTGAAGTTAATTCAGTAGATGGCAGCAAGCGCTAGTTATTATTCTAGTGACTTCCAGGGTAGCTGCTGCATTTCCCACCCTAGGCTTATACTCGAGTCAATAACTTTTCCCAGGTTTTTGTGTCAAAATTAGGTGCCTCGGCTTATATTCGGGTCGGCTTATACTCGAGTATATACGGTAACCTTGTTTTTTGTGCAAAATGCCCTTGCTTTGAGCAACCACTACCGCCACTACCTCTGACCCCCTCGTACTGCAGCAAGAGTTGGAGCAAGTTTATTGTCCCTTTCTCATAGGTGAAACGCGTAGGACAAAAAAATAGAGAGCTCTCTAATTCTATACTTGCATCCTGCATCTTCATTCTGCACCCCAGGCGCTGTAGTACACACAGCGTCGGCGCCGGGGTAACAGCCGCGAACGAGAAGGAGGAGGCGTCCCTAACTACCAAGGCAACTTCCTGACGGCACGTTGTAAACAGCACAGACTGCCACTGCTTGATTCCAGCACCAGAAGCCACAACTACAGCACTCGTTTTTTTGGACTCCTTATTTGCGGATCCCCTGTGACTGCTAACCGGAGTACCTGGAGTTTCTGTAAGTACGTTACCCTAGCGGAACGGTTTGCTTCTATATTATCCTTCCACTCAAGCCCAGCCACATACGTGCAGCATTGCACCTTTCCCCAACCACCGTCCCAGTTATCACCCAGTGGCTTCCCCACGGCTCACACGTGTACCTGAACTCTTAGTGCCTCCTGCACAGCACCTGGCTATACTTATTGCCGCGCAGCTAACCTACTTGCTGCCACTGTACACTATAGGATTGGAGCCTCTGCACTGCACCTGACAGTGCCCATTGACTCTGTATACACATCCCTAATTGCGTGTACTGCATGCTGAGTAAGACTTACTGTTTGCCACATTTTTCAAGGGACTTTGTTCTATCGCTTATTATTGTCTTTGCCACCAATTGTTATTGTTTTGTTTTCTGCATTTATCATTCCTGTGACTATATGCCATTGTTATTCATATGCTATTCATAGGTTTTTATTGGGTACCATTATTAAACGTATTATTACTCTGAACCCTTTTAGTTTCAGTGTATATATAATAAATACTGTCTGCACACTAACCCAAACACCCATCACTACTGGTTACAGCGCCCGGGATACTCTTTCTTTTATCACAATTTAAATTAGCCTTTCCTTGCAGTTCAACATGGTATTGCCATGATCTACACTTGCACCTAAAAAAAAAATTTTTAAGTACAGCTCTAGGTCATCCCCATAGTGCATTTCTCTGCTCTCCAAACAGCAAACTTTTAGGGAGATTTACTAAACTGCAGAAAAGGAAAGTTGGCCATAGCATCCAATCAGATTCTAGCTCTCACTTTCCTATTACATACTAGAGAATGTCAACTAGAATCTGATTGTTTGCTATAGACATCTCCATTTTTCCTTTTCCGCAGTTTAGTAAAACTGGTCCTAGGAATTTATTAAATGAATCTGAGTCTTTCAGGGAGTTTTTTTTAGTACTTACTGTTGACACCCTGTAAACTCTTGGACTCGTCTTTTATCGATTGCCCTGTCTTACCAGCTCTCCTTTAAACCTGACTGGAACTCTTTCTCTAAAAAGTCTGTCATACAGTAAGTTCCTCTTTTCCATCATTATCTACAGATGAAATGATATTGTTACCATTACTTTCCCTTAAAGTATGCATGTGATGAAGTAAACTGTGTAAGTTGGTGTCTGGATATAAGCATGCATGCACCTGGAAGATGATACACAGTGGAGCTCCTATCGTACGGAACTATGGGCAGACCTTTTCCTTTGCCTGCCAAAAGTATGCAAGGTAGACAGGGGAGAAGATGTTCATTTTACAGCATAGGCGCATTAACGCCTTCCAAGTTGATCAGCAGTCATACAGACCTCTGATCCACACAACTTCCCTATTCTGTGTGGACAGACAGACCTCTGGGCATGTGGTACATGCATGGAGATATGAATCCAGCCCAATGTTCCTATATATGGGACTGGCCACCTCTCAATGGTCCTTGTTTGATAAGACCCACAGTTTTTTTTGGCATAGAGGACTGCATAATCCTTAATCTGGTGTCATTTACTAGAAATGTAGCTTTTTTTTAATGTATTTTTAATTTGTATGACATCTTAGGCTGGGAACACTTTGGGGCTTTTTTGAAAGATAATCTTTCCAATCACACAATCAAAAGACTGTTTCAGCAGATATCTTATCAGTGTGTACTGTTCAAAGATGCTCAAAAATCTTTTGAAACAGTCTGTGATCTTTTGATTTGATCTTTTGGAGCTCCTAATATGCCATATGAACGATGGAAAGATATATTTTGCTTTTTGCAGGTGTGTACTATATTTATAAGGAGATCTGTGGACAGTACACACTGGTAAGATAACGGGTGAAACTGTCTTTTGATTGTGTGATTGGAAAGATTATCTGTTGAAAAGCCCAGTGTGTACCCGGCTTTAGTGAAATAGTTTGGCCGTGCTCTGTGAGTTCATAGCTGGCAGGATATGTTAAAACTTCTAGTTCTCTGGATAACCACAGTTAGTTTCATCTATATAGAATGATAAAAATTTGAATTACAAGATTTGATGAAGGTAAAATCTAGCCCAGGAGGCCTCTGCTATCAAAATTATTAAATATTTGACACCTCCCCTCAAAAACAACCATCTTTTGATTTTAGATGCAAAAATAGATGTAATATATAAAAAACAAAAAAGCATTTTTCTAAATATCATTTATGGAGCTGTTATAATATTTATAAATGGAAAATATCACAAAATAATAAATTAAAACCAAAATGTTATAGGCAGAGTCTTAAGATGCTTTTTCTGCTATTTCATATAAATATTGCCTATTTTGGCTCCACTATGACAAAAATAAAAATGTACTCAAAAGATCTGTATATGATAAAAATCAGGGGCACTGCTATATAGTCAAGCCTCCTAAATTTATTAGATGCTTGATGTCATATATACTGCCACAGCCAGAGTACAGATTTGATATATTATATGAAATGCTTGGAATTGAGTTATGGGAGAATTCCAAATGAACAGGAAGTGTTCAATCTTGTACATTGTAATATATTTTATCAAAATCAGAATTCCACTGCTTCCTTTTACTTTAACATTGGTTTTTCTTATATATAAAATGCAATTCAATAAAATACACTGCATATTCAATCAATCATCTTTCTGAATCTTATTGCAGTTCTCAATTAAACCATCAACATTTTACAATAATATGTTATATCATAGTTCAAAGTACAGCACATGCATGTTTATATTCCACAATTTATTTTGCTCTCATTACATCTTTAGTGCTCATGTTGTCCTAAGTCATTGTTTATTACTTATGAAAGGTGTGGTGATCTCTGCAATGTGATGCCCATTTTAATTATTACATGCAGCACAAATATCAAGTCCAACCATGGCCACAAGCAGAAAAATATAGTGGGTATATAAAGCACAGAGAGACAAGGAGACTCTGACAGACTGTGACACCCTTGTAACAAGAGCAGTCTGAAAAGAACAAGGTTGGAATGGAGAATAACATAGAGTAGGGTTAGCCTGAAAAAGACAGAATGCATGATATATTTAGATAAACACAAGGTCAAAAGGGTACAAAGGGCAAAGGACCTGATTCACACTTAAGAGTGCATTTGCGAACATACCAAAATATACACATGGACGAGAGTGATTCAGAGATAGTAAAGAATCCAGTTAGCCACACCCCCAGTCTCGGGATTGCTAAGTACAGACGGTAAGTGCGTAGATTTAAGTGCAGATGTTTTTCCTTAATGTAAGTCACACGGAGGCCATTAGGGGCCGGATCCAGAACTATGGCCGTCTTCCACAGACGGCCGTAATTCAATGAACAATAGCTACTGCGCATGCGTAGTAGCTTTTGTACGTAATCTGCGTATCGTTTTGATACGTAGATTGCGTATATGCGGTCTAAAAGACCGCTCTCTTCTCCCTGCGGCGGGGACAGACGGGGTGGGCAGGATGTGCTTCCAGGGCGCCACCCGTGCTGCATACAGGCAGCACTCATACAGGAAATTCCTACTGCAGCAGCTTATACAGGAACGTCCTGTATGAGCGCTGCAGTCTCCAAAGCGGGTTCTATATGTAAGTGTCTATTAATGTTTCCACATTAGGATTTTCTGGATGATTTATGTGTCCCAATGCATTTTAGGAATCAACATAGATGTTCAGTTGGCCCTGTAAAAGAGGTAAAATTTATTTGTTTAATAACAACTGATTTCACATTATTCCATATTTTGCAGTAGATGAAGAGAGAAAACAAAAAAAAAACAAATTCACTTTTACTGTATGTTTAAGAATAAATGGATTAAAATACTAATTAATTTGTAATGTTATATGTTGTATATCACATTCCATGTTGTGTTTTATAATTATATTTGTAATTCATTGTTTAGCTGTTTTGAAAGGTGATCACTATATTAACCATATAGTAGTCATCAATATACTGTTGACACCAGTGAACAGTAATTATTCCACTGGTTATTTATTTATGTACTCAATCAATAGGATATTATATCAAACAAGTACAATCATTTTTCCTCTTCTTCATCTTTAATTCTTTGCAGTCAATATGATTATCTAGGCAATTTATTAAGATAATTACTATGCACAATTGCATATTAAATCAGTCTAACTACTACAGATGGGGCACATTTCTTTGTGACAAATTGTGCAACTTGGTGAGACTGAAGGGAATACTTTATCAGTTATGATAATTTACATGATGTGCCATGCTTGATTTTCATCCAGACATGTTTAGTAGCACATGTGACCTTTTGGAGTCTTAAAACGTTAATTAGTATGACTCCTGCTCCAAATCATTAGTAGCCATTAATATTCAGAAAATACTAATGCAGTAATCAATGCAGTAATCAAGGGGCATTTCCTTTCCTGTGTTTCTTTTGCTAGCAGATTACCCCTGTGCCTTTCATGCACTTGTTTACATTTACCTAGAAATTAATCTGAGCAACTTCCATTTTGTGTGTATACAGTTAAGTGCCTAATGTGGAAGGGACAATACATTTATATTTTTGAGAACCCAGAATGCGATGATGATTGTGAGCAGAATGAATGTGTACATTGTGCATTGGATATTTTTTATGGTTATTTGGACCACTGGACTGGATGTAGACCTCCATTGGGCAGCAGTATTTATGGATTTATATCACAGGATAAGAACCACAAAGACTTTTGAATCTTTCTTAGACCATACTATAATAAGTAGAGTGTGTGCTGCACCAGAGATGGGAACAGCAGTCAAGAAAGAAGCAAATCTGTATCTCAGCATAACTTTGTTAAACTGCAGAAGGAAGTGAATTAGATATGTGCAGATAGTAGAGAGGAGGGTATTCAACTGTAAATTACCATGATGCCGCCTCTCACCTAGCATATGCTCCAAAACCTTCCCACCCTGTACCATCCCACCATCTAAAAAACCTCAGCACAGAAGTCTGGA
The DNA here is from genome assembly GCA_011038615.1 of Limnodynastes dumerilii. Taxonomy (NCBI): domain Eukaryota; kingdom Metazoa; phylum Chordata; class Amphibia; order Anura; family Limnodynastidae; genus Limnodynastes; species Limnodynastes dumerilii. Next base: position 114,304 of record WWET01001483.1, read on the forward strand.
ACCCAAGGATCCAAATCCGTGCTGGAAGTCTTCAGCATACACATGCACTGTTACCAAATGCTGGCATTTTCCTCTCACAAAGCAGACAAAACCCACATTTGGGAAGCCCAGTCTATCTCATAATTTATAAGTAACTGAATGTATGCACCAATTGTGTTTACTCTCACACACTTACTTGATTATATTTGCTCTACAATATACATAATTACAATACTGTTTATCATAGTGACTGAAACAAATTGCTCAAGTAACACAATATATTTCATTTCATAGAGATGGCTTTTTGTATTTTTACATATTACAAACTAGAACAAACCAAAACATAAACCATTCATCTACATTATAGAAAGCATAGATTAAGAAGATCATTTTAAATCTACTGTATAGGGTACCATTTCAGTCTGACATCAGTAGTAAATTAAAGCAATTTCATGTCTCTTTTTGTAATAACGGCACGACAGCTTCATCAACATCAGAGCAATATATACAGTATCCGGGGCCAAATGTGCAACAACTCAATTAGACACAATACAGAGCATATACATTATTACTATGCATGTACTACAGAATCTGAGAATATTGTTCTTAATGTATTTACATTGTAAAGAGACAAAATAGAACATGGGAAACATAAACAATCTTGTTTTAAGTGACACATTGCAGTACATTTCACATCTGACGACTGTTATTAGTGTCATAATACTTTCAGGATCAAGAGTGCGTCAGCGCCTTGTTCATTACATCATAGTCTCACAATTCAACTAAATGTACTTTTCCCTCTGCATATGGTGAGAGAGCCATGGTCTTGTCCTGTATTTTCCATAGCCATTGTATTCTGCAGACAGGATAATCTGCTTTGATTATGGGACATAAAATTTCATTTATTTTTAATTAACAATAATTAGTCACAGATTAATAGGTCATCAGTAATTATATTCACAGTTAATGATGTAAACAAAACCCAGCATCATGTAATATTATTTAGATTGGTTTAGAAAAGATGACTGTTAATTATAGAAAACTGAATAAATAGCGCTGTGTATATACTGTAAAGCACAAGCTATCAAGATGCATTATCTGGCAGAAACATAAATATGACTTGTATTCCTAATCCTCACCACTCTCGCCTCAAGGTATTATAATTTGATACATGTTAGACTAAATAGCACCTAATATAAAAGACATACTGCACATTGGCCCTTATTTTTAGAATGTAACCTTACTTCTAACAGCCTGAGGCTCACAATACCTACCAGCAAAGGGTTTTATGGTAATTGACATAGTTGATAAAGTGTTTTTTTTTTCCATTGCCATATTAAATAGAAAGCAAAAACAGCCAAAACAAATAATAAAACCACAAAACCAAACAAAATAAAGCCCTGCAAATAGTTATTCAATGGATTTGTTACATAAATGACATAGAAAAATAGTAAGAAAGTACACTGGGTGGAAGGGAAAAACATATGCAGAATAATTACACATAGTTGTCAGATACCTAGCTAGATAAATATATACAGAAGGCCTTATCCAGATTTCATTGTCAAATCCGTACGTTTACCTCCATTGCAGAGACAAATATACAGAGTTTGTGATCTAAAACTCTGCCCCCTGAACTCCTACATACTGATGGTAGATCTGTGGCTGTGGCATGCATCAGTGCGTGTGGAATTCAGCATTGTATGTAAGGGCTTAGCCAAATTTTAATTCCTATCCCCACCCACCATGTGCATCTCGTATGCAGGTTCGCTATCAGTCATTTTGGGGCCAGGACACATCCGTGGTGTCCCACCCCCATGTGACGTTATCTGTGACATCCGTAGACCTCCATTAACAGCGGGTCGATTTGCAAATTGGCCCACTAATGTGCAGCTATAAGCATCAAGTGCTGATACCTGCTGTTGCAGAGCTATGGTATGTATCAGCGGGCCCAATCAGCTCCAGGCCCACCAGTCCCACCTGTCCCCCCCTAAAGGCGGCCCTCAAGTCCTGCCCCCCTGCCTAGCAACACTAGTATACTAGTGTTGCTAGGGCCAGGGAGTGACTTGATGACGCAATTTGGGCCATCAAGCCCCGTCCCAATGCAATTTAAGCTAAAACTGGGTAAGTATGATGCAGGGGGCGGGGCTTAATGACGCTATTTGCATAAATCATCCCCTGCATGCGTCGCTAGCTTCCCTCTGTGATCTCCCGAAGGGAAGCTGGCAAAGGTCGGCAACCCTGAGATAGATAGACAGACAGAAAGACAGACAGACTAAAAGTGTCATATTACATCCCTGTAATCTAATAAAAGAAGTATTATTTAAATTCCACCAGGACAAATGGCTGGTACATAATTAGTGCCACTTCAGAGGGTAAACTAAAACTAAAATATGTTTTTATTGTTTATTTATTTTTTATTTCTTTATTACAGAAGAACTTCCCTATAAACTAACCTGCAGACATGGCAGAATGAAATTGTTGTCAATTATTGTCTTAGAACGCAATTCAAAATACTAATTTAAAATCACAAAACAATTGTAAGGAAAGAATTTCAGTTAGATCCATGAATGGACCTTTTCGTTTGCTCTGTTTGCTAATAAAAAAACACTCTTTGTAGTATTAGACAATATGCAGTCATTCTAAAGAAAATGAGGAAACCACAGAACCACATGACTGTAGTCTTACAAAAGTATGATGTCATATGTTCCATGTTTTCTTTATATGCAGCATCATAAAAGCTGTCTCCACTTACGCTCTCTCAAGGGGGATTATCTTGTTAAAAAAAACCCAAGACCATATCTGCCCCTTGAGAAGAGCTGTGTTCCCGTGCTCTGCACATGCCCAGAACAGGAGTGAGCACAGAAACATGGGGCACTGCTGCCCACCCGCCTGTGTCCACATCTGTGTGCTCTGCACTAGCACAACAGGGAGGTCCAAAATATTTAAATAAGAAAGGGGACAATGTAATGCTGCTGCGAGCCCAAGTATTTTGATGGACTCCATGTACTTCCACCAGCTCACAGCTGTTGTAAGTGTAAAACAGATTGTATTTCTAATCAATGGTTCTCTTTATAGTTATAAACACATCCCTAAACATGTTCTAAAATCAGAAAGGTTCATTAAAATATCAATTCACTTTTAAAACTTTTTTTTTTTTACATAAAATACACAATCATGAGGTATAATTTCTCTTATACAAATAAGGACAGACTTTGTGCATTCACAACCTGTCCTTGACTTAATAGCATTTGACTTAACATATTTCAGAAGGTTTATATAACAAATGATTACAGGGCCGGTGCTAGATCTCTTGGCATCTTTGTCGAAATTTGTACCATTGTCTTGCCCTTCCCCTTCATGCGTGATGGCACTGATGCGTGGTTATAACGTGGATATGGCAGCCCTGCGATTGAGATCCTCATGCAGCTGCTTCACACAGCAAGCAATAGGAAGTAAGGATCCATTCCATATTTAGGACCGGATTCTAATCTCGGTGCCTTTTTCAACACGCACAGAGGTCAAGCATTCCGCACTCCCCTATCATTCCCCTCTCTCACATGGAGTTTGTGACTTATGCATAAGGCAGCTTTAAGTCAAACGTGCAGATCAGTGGTCCGTTCAACCATTGATCCACGTGTAAGCCCTAAATCCCACCCTGACTGTAATATTTCACTGCTCCTTTAACCACCAACCTTACGGAGTTTAGGTGAATGGAAGGAATGAACCACCCTGTCGCACGGATCTCCAGATCGTACGTCTAGAGATCCGTAACAGAACATCTGAAATGCGCATTGCCAGTCAGACAGCTGAATTCCACATCTTGCGTTCAGAATTTTGCTGTCATTCTTAAGTGTGGATCCGGTTTTTAAATAAAACCATTATAGCTAAATATTCACAGGTATTTCAGGTGGAATGGTAAAATAAGCACAAAACTGATTCAGCCATTATAGATGTAGAAAGTAATATGATATGATAGTCAACTCACATAATTACAGCCATCTTATTTTTTATTTTAAACTTTGCTTTTGCTATTTTGCTATTCTTATATTTTACTAAATTAACAATAAATAAATAATAATATACAAGATTTGTAAATCACTTCCAAAGCAATTAATAAATAACATGTTTATTTGTATCATCCGAAACTGATTAAGTGGCACTTGATTTGAAACTGTATTAAGAGCCCTTGACATAAACACTACCTCTTAATAATTTAGTGAACAAGATTTGCATATTGAATACTCTTAAACAAAAATGTTTTTTTGAATTTTTACATTGGGATTAGCATACTCATTTTTTTAGATGAACTTTTAAAGAACATAGAGTGCAAGAAAATAACTTTTATCGGAAAGAAGTTGAAACTACTGCTTGTATATATACACACATGAAAAAAAGAACCATTTGCGCTCTTAAAGTGCTTATCTTTTTCTCAGGAAATGACTCTCCTTAACGTCTGAATGATTACAATGTTTATAACACTATGCAGTTCTAACTTTATTTATTTTTAGATTTTTTTTTTTGCAAATATATTTGAAAAACATTGGTAATACTTTAAGACCATGTAATTTAAGGATTTGCATGACTGACGTTATGTCCCCATATTAAACTTAGGTTGTGGACCTTTGTGCTCTTTCTTTTACAGAAAATACGATGACCTCACTCTGATCTCTCTGTCTCAATAAGTTTGTTTTTTTTCTAACAATAATTCAATCCCCAAAAAATGTCATAGGACCTGATCTAGACCTCTACATGTGTCCTGTACATACTGAGGTCTCCTACTATATGTCACTTCCTTCTCACATACGGAATTGTGGACACATGTATGCATTACCCTACCTTATTTTGATATCTTAAATATTTGGACAAGATAATCGTATGTAAGGGTTAAACCCAGTCCTTACTGTATTTTAATATGAAGGCCAGCCCACCATGCATAGACAGTATGCACGGAGATCTGACCTGCCGTACGTATAGAACTGCAGGACGTGCATTATCTACTTCTGTAATCCAGTGTTCCGTGCCTAGCCCAGTGTTCTGACCATGCACGGGTTGTTCAGTAGTTTGGATCGCTCCATAGTCTAAGAAAAACACAGGGAATTATAGGAACTTTTAAATATGCGTCAGTCACTTGTAGAGAAACCATCATTATGCTTTACAGTCTGAAGAGGAAATGTACAGTAACACATGCGTATGTAGGATTCCATAATAGTTGCACAGAATGTGACTCACTCAAATGATGAACTTGGCCCACAGTTCAGTAATAAGGATCCTAAAAATTGCTATATTGTCACCTCAGCCTCAGGGGCAACACAGGAATTTTTATAAATGATATTGTTAATTATTTGGAAACATATTACACTACACATAAAGTGTTAATTCTCCTTTAAGATATTATGTGTTTATACATCTTTACATTCTTAGATGGCAAAGCAAAATAAGCCCCATGCAGACCCCACCTAAATGATCATATGTGTTTAAAATGACATCTGGTTTGTTAAGCTCTTTCACAGCTCACAAAAAGTGCAAGTACAAGCCTTATTTCTGCACCGTCCCCATTCTCCATGTAGAAATGTTAAAGTACAGTCCAGAATTGTCCAGTGGCAGTAAGTTCTGGTTCTGGCCCTATATGCCCATTCAGTGCTTTTAATGCCTCTTTAATGATCTGTCAGATTATTCCCAATGATATAGACCTATCTTATGAGTAAATTTAGACACACGCATTAGATGGACCAGTACACTCCCACTTGGTAGGACTTGACCCACCATTAAGGCAGAATAGACACACCCCTTCCTCATTCATCCTCTGTAGAATGACACAAAGAGCTTCTATCCTTAATCTCACTAAAATAAAAAGTTTCATTAAGTGCATTATGACTTTTCATAAGTAACATAAAGATTTTATGCTGCAGAAATATATAATCTGTATGGTAGTAAGTTGAAGTAATTTAGTAAAAATTTTACCTCAATGGTAGAATACACTTAGCTTTATTCAAATAATTAACTAGCTAGCGTATTTGTAACTAACATTGCATACTGTAATGCGGTGTATGGCATATTTTTTATAAGATAAGCAGATTTTATGCATGGCAGTCAAAAAGCATTTATCAGCCCTCAAAATGATCGCAGGTTGTAAAGATTCTCCTATTTCTTTATACTGCGTGTTTAATCTTTAGTGTCTAAAGTTTCAATGTCTCATTTAAATGCAAAAACAGTTAGAATAATGTATATGGACATAATTATAATGGAACAATAAAATTATGTAAAACTCTAGTACTATGTGAAAAATAAGCTCTGCCAACTGAGAAAGGATCTTAAAATTAAATTTAGATGGTTTGCATAATGTGAATGACTAACCACAACTGGTTTCTGCATGCAATTACTTTTCGGTGTTGTGAATGCAATCGGACCCTTGGTGCATATTGTTCCGTTCCAGAGTTTCACAGATATCTCTTAACACCCCAGAATTCAGCTCCCTTTTCAATGCGAATATGAGGCTTACTACTTTCAAGCTTGGAAATGACAGAAAAGGATATAGGACCTGATTCACACTTAAGAATTCGGATGCACTGTGCATGCATAGTAACTTTTATACGCTATTTGCATTGGACTTAAGTTCGCAAATTCCCTGCTTATACACTACGAACTTATAATCTGTAGGTTCGTATTAACATACGCAAAAATGGGCGTTCCATGAATAAGTAACTAGGCAGATACGAAGATTTGGGTGGAGAGAGGCATTTAAATGACCAAATGAAGGCGCGGTTATGCAGTTAAGTTCCTAAGTAGACGCTACGCATTCAAATGTGAACCTCCAGTTAAGAGAGCCCTATGGCACTCGTAAGTCACATAAGAACCTGAAAACCGGGGGCGTTCCGAGTTAGTTTCATTGCTATTAGTTGTGTATATTTAGGAACCTATCGCGTTCTTAAGTGTGAATCAGGTCCATAATCATTATATTATACAAATGAAACATTATATTTGGCATGGTATGTGGTGTTGTTCAGAATGTTATTTTAAAATAAAAGCACAAAGCTCACCAACATCTTAATGAATTAATGATTTCCACCTTTCTAGAGCCCTAATGCACATTTAAGAATATATATATATATATATATATATAATCAATAAATCAGTAGGTGGTCACAAACAACCCAAGTCAGCACACAAGAAAAAAATGCAAACACAAAATCTCTCATAATAAAAATTTAATTTTACAGGAAATATAGTGAGTATTTACACTATGAACAACTTCACGCAAGACATTTATTGATGTATATTAATACAAAAAGTGCAAAATATAGACAATTTTACTGGATATATATATATCATCATCAATAAATAGGAACATAAATAAACATCATCAATAAATAGAAGGTAACCAGTTCCATTGCCAGCCATACATGACCACACCATGGGCCTAATCCAGAATAACGCCCGCCGTCGCTAGGACGTAAGCGTAAGCCGATCTGCGCATGCGCCGGGAAGATGTTGCCCGGCGTTGGTACGTCAACGCCCGATCCTGGATCGGGCGTCAGTAGCAGCGCCGTAAAGACGCATATATATATAAATGTCTAGATAGAATTCTAAGTGAACTCTATAATAAACATTATTGTTCCAAAAATACATTTTAGCTTCAGATTCGGTGTTTCAGCCAATAATCCTTGACGAAATGACAAATAAAAAGAGCTGTAAGCTGCTGATCTGCATAGAAAAGTCTTCCACTCCGACATTTATCTTATTGAGAGACGCAGGGAAGGCAGTGAAGAGGCAGCTGTGTTTATCTCATCTACGCACATGGTGGAAGCTCTGAACTCCATACAAGGCAGACATTTCATCTCTCATCATCCATGATATGTCCAGCTGGGCTTAGGAAGTCTACAATAATTCATAAATATCAACTACAATACTATACACAAAGACTTTCCGGTGCTTTTGACTCTTCACAAGCATTAATTGTATGTCTTTTCAAGCCATACTGTAAACAATTCCCAAGGATAAAATTGTAATGCTTTTTAAAACATTTTATGACTTCAATATGTGTCAGAAATTATACTTTGTCTCATTCCCCTGGCAACCAGTTTAACAAGTATTAACCACACCATGTACAGAACACAATCAGCTTTGTGTTTTGTCCTTGGAAAAATTTCAGCATTCATTCATTTTATATGATGCTATTATTGGTTTATAGTGTGAACACATTGGTCTTGATCCAGAGGTGAACGTATGCCAGTTCACGTAGCATACTTGCATGATGTAGAACTGTGCATGATCAGAAAGTGCCTGCAATTGCACCCCTTTCAGACCCAACGCAACTCATGCTGCAACAGCTTGCGTTTTGAATGGCATTTCATGGGAGCGAGGAGGAGGTGGCAGGTAGTCGATGTACAGTACGGATGTGCCCAAGCAAGTGCACCCGATCCAGATCTGAATGCAGGCAGATATAAGGACTGTTCACATCAAAACATTTGCACCTACCACAGGTCATGTCTACGTCCAAGGGCTTACATTTCACAATGTTAGGATCCCGAATAAGGGTGCAGAATCTAACCAGAGCCTGTTGTTCACTGGAGCCCCCCTGGTGGTGGGGACAGTCTGGGCTGCAGAGATACCATGATAGCAGACACAACACCACAACAAACAGTGGACGGATGAGGGATCCACTCACAGACACACACAAGCACACGGCAGAGCAAGTATACCAGAGATAAGGAACAAGGCGGAGTATGAAAGGACTGGCTGATCTGGCATCCTGGTTGGCAACCTCAGGACGCCTAACCTAGCCTCACTACACACTGGCCCCGATCCTGAACTACGCTGCCCAGCGTTAATATGCCGGGCAGCAGCGTAAGATCATCTAAAAAGACTATCTGTGCATGCGCCGGGCAGATGTTGCCCAGCGTAGCTACGGCAACGCCCTGATCGTGGTTAGGGCATCCGTAGCAGCAGCGTAGTAAAACTGGAGAGGGTGTCCCCCAGCGTTACTACGCTGCAGTCTGAGCAGGTAGGCGGGGAGAGGGAGGGTAATGCGGCTGGACGTCCCAGCGTATTTACACTCCCTTACGCCAGCTGAAGTTAGGGTAGCCTTCAGCCGGCGTAAGGGAGTATAAATACGATGGGGCAGGGGTAGTATCAGGGGGAGTCCCACAATGTAACGTTGAGCATTAGTTCGCTCAGCACTACATCGTAGGTATGGATCAGGCCCACTGTCTCCAGTGACGGAGCAGCGTACAGCCTGGTTACTCAGAGTGACAGCGCATAACACACAACCTGCTTCTGACCTGTGAGTTAGAATTTGAGACTTCAAACGAAATTCTAAAGTTGAGAAATCACCTGCTGGAATAATACATGAAATAAAAAAAATAAAAAATGTGTGCATAATATTTCTTCATTAAAATCATAAATGATAATTGTTTTCAAGCGATCACATTGAAGTGTTTGCACTATTCGTAACCTTTTTTCCATTATACTATACTAATACAGTGTACTAACAAGTAGTCACGTAGCTGCACTGTGTTTGGCCGTTTTGTGCCTGTAGTTGATCGCAATCAAGAGGCACCATTCACGGCACATGCTCTGAGCTGAGATTTGTGTGCACCTCTGGTTTTGACTAATTATTAAGTACATGTTAAAAAAACAGCACAGAAGCACACTAGAATCCAGAATTAGAGGGCCACAATATCCGTGCATCTGTGCAATCATTCCACTATTGACTCCCCTCGCACCAGACTTCCAACAGACTACCTAGGGCCAGATTTACTAAACTGTGGGTTTGGAAAAGTGGAGATGTTGTCCATAGCAGCCAATCAGATTCTGGCTCTCACTTTCTTTTTACATACCAGAGAATGTCAGCTACAATCTGATTGGTTGTTATAGGCAACATTTCCACTTTTCCAAACCCACAGCTTAGTAAACCTGGCCCCTCATTTTTTCTGACTCTTACAAATGTATCTCTGGTATACTCCAGCTTACATATTGGTTTTTTCTCCTTATTGTTTTCTTTTTTGTGACAGTATAACCATACTGTTTTTTTTAATACCAAGTCACACCCATTTGCAATCACAACCTAGGCTCTTTGTCGGAAGCTTACAAAAATGTAATTATGTATGCGTTATAATCAGACAGCAATGATGTTTTATTCACAAAAGAGAACAAAATCAATCCAAACTCACAAACGTGAGGGCCCGGTATTATTGTTCCAATGTTCAGATCTTTTACTGTATTGTTGAATTATATGATAAATTGCAGGGAAAATTATTTAATATAAGCTTGGACCTTACTTCAGGGACATCAATATTTCTTTTTTAATTGTAAAACTTTATTGACAATAAGCACTATTTTTTTTCCCAATCATGTTGGTCCATACATTGATTTTCATTAGTTAAATTCTATTTAACTCACTATGGTAAATTTTTGCAGCAACTAAGTAGTTAAAAACATAATGAACTTAGTAGATAATGCAGCTCTTCCTGTGTAATTAAACAGCCTGTAACATTTAAATTGTAATTATGGCCTATATTCAACCCTCTTGGCTTATTTTAATCTCTTGTCCAGAAAAACACATCTCGGGTTCAGAAATCTATTGAACTGGTGAATAATTGTGACTATCTCACTATCCACAAGACATACTCTTCCCAGATAATCATCATGCTGCAGAATGCTTCCTCATGCTGTATTGAATGTCTCACATATGCAATCTCCAATACTGAGAAGAGTTTACACGGTGGACCTGATCCAGAGATGTGCTTCCACATGTGCAGAACCGAAGTGAGCACAGAACAATGAATGCAGAGCTGGTCATTCACCTGTCTTCACTTCCATGTGCTCTTCACTAGTGGAATGGGGAGTTCCACTATATCTTAGAAAGGGGGGTGTTTTAGTGCTGCTGTGAGCGCTGCGGATTCTCTGCACTTACACCTAAAATATTATACCAGCTCAGGAGCTTGTGTAAGTGTAACATGGGGCCTGATCCAGAGTTACGGCTGTGTGGAATTCGTATGAACGCACAACCGTAACTACTACGCACTCCCCCTGTCCCATCGTAATTACACCTGGTTACGCCGGCTGAAACCTACCTTAACTTCATTGGGCGTAACCGAGTGTAATTACGACGGGACTGCCGTGCCCACCCTCCCTTATTACCCTCCCTCCTTCCATAACTGTAGTGTAATCAAAGACGTCCTATCCCCTAGGGGACGTCCCATCCACAGCTAGGAAATTCCTACCTTACACCGGGAAACATCTGCCGGGGCGCATGCGCAGGTCGGCTTAACAACCGATCTTGCGCTTACGCCCAGTGAATTAACGATCCAGAGTGTAGCTCTGGATATGGCCCATGGAGTGTATTTTTATTAAATAAATTATCTTTTTTTTTTTACTTTAAACACAACCCCACCTATGTGTAACAAATTAAAAAGTTATATTTAATTTAAAAAATTTTACAACAATTTCTTTATCATAAAATACACAATAATGATTTTTGATGCACATTGCTGTACATTCTATTTAGCCATTGTTTAAAAGAGTTCAGCATTTTTCAGATATTTGGGCCGTATCCAGGCCTCAGCTGTACGTGCGGTTTCTGAAAGTCTGCACAGTAGAGGGCAGTACATGCCCCTGTTACTCCCCTCTCTCATGCAAACTTCTCTGCACAGATCTGCGTCCATCCGGAACGGCTGTTTACCTTCCTTGGGTCTTTATTTTCCTATTATCCTATCCCCACCTGTATGTTGGAGATGGGCATGCAAAAGTGAAGGGCCAGTCCCTTCCACACATCTTATATGGACAAGTTCCGTATGTTAGAATTTACATAAGAGTAACATCTGGCGCACCTGCATCAATGTTACTTGCTGGAGCCCTTATGCAAGAGACCTGCGTAAGTCCCCTCATATACTTAATTCTGGATTCGTATGATTGTAAATGAATAACAATCTTTTAAAAAATGCAAACTTCTATAGGCAGCTGATTTACAGCTCGCAGCCTCTGTCTACACTATCTGTTTGCATGTTTCAAGCCTATACACCTTTTTCTGTGCGTCATTTCCAGAGTTGCAAATGTCAGAGCCCTGGATAGGATGAATGTAGCTTGATTTCCACATCTGCTGCTTGAAAACTCTGGACCAGATCCAGTGCTGTTAAGTCAGTATGTTGGCCCAAAAAAAATTTATTATTTATTTACAGGGAAAAAAATGTTTTATTATACAATTAAATAAATGGTGTTAGCAATCAGAGTACAAAAGCAGTACTTCTGCCCTCAATGAGAAAGAGTTACCACCATGAACAGTTAGAAAGTATACACACCCTATGGGCCAGATTCAATTAGCTTCGCAGCAGCGTATTTTGCGGTGCGAAGCTAATTCCACGAAATTTTTTTGGGTGAAATTTGCCTATTTTTCATACCGTATATGACGGGAAAAAGCGCAGCGCGTACTTTTTCCCGTCAGCGAGGCTAATTGAATCTGGCCCTAAGGCTTTTTCTACTATAATAAATAATTATTTATAATCTGGACCAGTGATTACTCACTCGTTTACAAAGCTCACTGTCACATAATAGATGTGGCAACAGCCCATCTCAACAAGAATGCATATATTTGTACACAAATTTAGCAATACGTTCATAAAAATTAACTAAACTAAGTAGTCAGAAAACAATAAAAATAATAATAATAATAATATAAAAAAATAAATAAATAAAAAAGGAGGATTAATTAAAAACTCATACTCATCTCATAGTAAAAAACCATGATGAAAACTAACACATATTGAAGCAAACCCATAGATAAATTCTAATTAAAGGTAATAAATTAATCTCTAATAATTTTGTAGATTCACGTGTAAATATATTATTCGCTAGTAAGTTAAATAACACACAGGTACCAGAGGGAATATAGGTCAGGGTTTGGCTGAAAATTAAACTAACCAATAAAAATCTACTAAGCGAGAAAGCCTAACACAAAAAAGCCTATCACAGAAATGGGGTAATTTCGAAGCCCTCGTTCAAACCGGACGGGGCTAGGGAGTTCAATGTCAGAATCCAAAAGGTTTCACGTTGTATTAATTTAAGTTCTCTATCACCCCCTCTATCATCTTTTGTGACCCATTCTAATGCTTTGACTCTTAATGAGTCTACTTGACCACCATGATATTCATTGAAATGCCTGGGTAGGCTGTGGTTCCATATATATATGTGGAGATTAGGGCGTGCTCGATTGTGGATGGTAATTGTTAGTAAAAGTCCTTAGAGTATAGGAATAGTCCAGGATAATGCAACCAGATCCTCTGCTTCGGACCGCAGCTCTCCCTCAATGAACCAGTCCAGGGTCTGGATAGAAGTGCTATGGAAAGAGAGGAGGGAGAGCGCTCTATGGTGCAATACATTTTTTATTTTTAGAAGCAACAAGCAAAACTTAGCATTCAGTTTAAAAGCAGCGTACCAGAGAAAAAGGATCACATAAATGGGATCCTGAATCAGACAATGCAATCATGCACAGAAATATACCGCTCCTGCAAGCCGACGGATTAACTCCTTTCCCAGCGTCCTGGACAGGATGACGTCCGATATCGTTAAGACGAGCTGGAGACGGTAATAGTAAGTATCTTCTTGGGGGCAGGAATCCTAGCCCCGCCCCTACGCGTTTCGTCGGGCAGACTTCGTCAGGGGGTTGCGCTAGGATAACGTGGGAACAGCTTTAAATACCATCCCTCTAAACAATGATTGGACAATACTACATTTGTCGTATACCTCCTCCAATGTGGGTGTAAATTGTCATATGTGGGGAAAACCATACGCCCTCTCAAGATTAGGGTGTTAGAACACTATTGCAATATTGTTAATAAAAATACAGCGCATAGTGTCTCACGTCATTTTACCAATGTACATGGGGGATGTGTTGATAGGCTTACTAATAAAGCAATCGAACATGTCACGCTGGATATCAGAGCAGGTGATCGCTTAAATAAACTCTCCAGGGGGGAGTGTTATTGGATCACTACTCTGAAAACTCTCAGCCCTCTTGGTCTGAACAAGAGTTTTGAGCTAACTCCGTTTTTGTAGCAATATGGATTTATGTATTAGCTGATCTGGCACTTTTAGCCATGTTTGACTGTTTTCTTTGATGTAGATATTTTTAGTTATGACTGTTAAAAATAAAAATATAACTGATCAGTATCCCAATTTCAAATGCTAACAACCTAATGTGTAGTTATGTTGGCAAATATAACCTCATTTGGGTTATTTTTTATTATATGTATTTATATAATTTTATGTGTTTTTTTATTCTATGTGTATTAATTTATTTGATTTCATTCTCTGTAAGCCTGTTTTTTAAAAATTGCTCATTTATAAATTGTTTTGTTTATTGCAACCTATTTGCAACCGTTGTTTTAACTAGAAAATTGTTAAATCATGTATAGGGTTAAATTAATTCATCCTTCTTGAACCTCGTCCAATCATTGTTTAGAGGGATGGTATTTAAAGCTGTTCCCACATTATCCTAGCACAACCCCCTGACGAAGTCTGCCCGACAAAATGCGTAGGGGCGGGGCTAGGATTCCTACCCCCAAGAAGATACTTACTATTACCGTCTCCAGCTCGTCTTAACGATATCGGACGTCATCCTGTCCAGGACGCTGGGAAAGGAGTTAATCCGTCGGCTTGCAGAAGCGGTATATTTCTGTGCATGATTGCATTGTCTGATTCAGGATCCCATTTATGTGATCCTTTTTCTCTGGTACGCTGCTTTTAAACTGAATGCTAAGTTTTGCTTGTTGCTTCTAAAAATAAAAAATGTATTGCACCATAGAGCGCTCTCCCTCCTCTCTTTCCATAGCACTTCTATCCAGACCCTGGACTGGTTCATTGAGGGAGAGCTGCGGTCCGAAGCAGAGGATCTGGTTGCATTATCCTGGACTATTCCTATACTCTAAGGACTTTTACTAACAATTACCATCCACAATCGAGCACGCCCTAATCTCCACATATATATATATATATATTGATATAGTATGACTGATTAATTAAAGGATGCTAGAATAACCTTTAGATTGTTATGTACTATATACTGTCTGTAATAGCTCATGAATGGCTGTTATTCCTTATATCTATGTAGATTACACCTGCTTAGCAAATGCCTAACTGTTGGCCTACAAAACTGATTTGAACCACCATTTTTATTAACAATAATTATTGGCACATACATACTGTCATCATATATAGCTGATAGCTGTTTTCCAGGGATTATGTTAAAAAGATTTTCCAAATTAAAGTATTTGAGTTACCGTGTATACTGTATTGTTTTGGCTTATCATGCACTTTTTTGTCCTCATTGGTTAAGGAAATATAACTTGTGATGCTGACTGGTTCATTGCTAAATATTTTTTACCCACTCACAATCCAGTAATTGAGGGATTAAAAGTAAAATTGATGTCACAGCCAAGCAATGTTAGCTTATTTAAAATTGTCGCTATATTTAAATGTTGTTAATGTTTCATTTAATTGTCAATATTTAGCTCTCTTTGATCCAAGATAGAATATAGCAAATGAGAACCGTATGTTATATGGACAGATCCGTGCAGAACTGCAGTTCTCTTCCCCTGGCACTTAATTTGCATGCCTATCCTTACCTGAATGGCTTGCAGATACTAAAAGTCGGCCACTCTTACGGAAGCAGGACCGCAGGAAATATTTATTAATACTTACCCCTCCGGCGAGGTCCCACGATGGTCATCGAGCCTTTCGCTGACATCGTCGGGCTATGGAGTCCCGGCACATGCGCAGTAGATGCCTTTTGGGACTTTGAAAATTTCAAGTCTCAAAAGGCTAAATCCCTGCGCATGCACCGGGATCAGAGCCAGATGTGCGCTCGGACAGGTAAGTCCTCTCACTGTCTTCTCACTTGTAGCGCTATTACTCCCTTTCACTTCTTTTGGATCATATGCTTCTGTTGAATAGTTTGTTACTACTATTTTGATCGATTGGAGAGTTTAAGCTGCCACAGTGTGTACATTTGTCAGCGCTATTTCCTTTTTAGATATCCTATTATTTCCAGGTAAGTTTAAAAGCTTTGGTTTTTTATTTTTTTTATTTTTTTAAGTTTAATAGGGTTATTAGATAAAATTTTATTACAATTAGTTAAAACATTTTTTTTTTTTTACTTAGATTTGAATGGTTTTTTTTTGTGTACTGTATTCCAGCGGTCTCCCAACATGTACCCCCCACTTCCTCCCCCTAATAACAGCTATTAGGGGGAGGAAAAGGGGTTTACATGGGGAGGCCGCTGGAATACTTACCCTAACTCCATCTTCAGATAGCATTCTTTAACGTGTCGGTATTTAACTTTGTAAATACCGGCCTGCATTCATTAGAGCGGGTCGGCAATCGGGAGGGTTAATGCGATCGCCGCCATGGTTTCCATGGCGATGATAGCATTATAAATAAGGAACTCTTCGTTTTCATATGATAAAGCCCGTTTTCACATGAAAATTTATCATATGAAAACGATGTTTGTAAATAGAGCCCTAAGTGTGGTAAAAAAAAAGGAGCAATAAGATCTATTCCTCCAAAATATTATGCAAGACATCAGCTAACATTTAGTCAAAGTGCGAGATCCACAGCTAAGTACTACAGGGGAATGACGCTTCCCGATAGCATAATTCCCCTGTCCTGTAAGTTGTGCGCATGCACACAACCTTAGTACGATCGTGTACCGGCTGGCGTACGTAACTATGTTACGTACAAAAGTAGTTACACTAAAGGGGTTGCAACCACATTTTACAATGGTCGTATCTCTGCCATAGAGGCGGAGATAGCCATGTAAATTAGGGTTTGGATGGGGGAAACCCTGATATGACTACGTCTGCAGCCGTAAGGCCACAGACCTAGTCGTTCATTTTAAGGTAGGAATCTGGACACATAAGTGTCCAGATTTTACTACCTTGAGCGGGGAGTGCAGGGGGCGTGCACTCTCTTCTACGCAATCGTACATAATGACCTTGCACGCCTGTAAGGCGTACGTGGGTCAGGATCTGGCCTAAGGTCTTTTCTTTAATTACATGCTGTATTCAAAATTATTATTAAAATAATATGTACTTTGAGCAAGGGTCCCCACAAGTTAGTTGCCCCCACGAGCCTTAAGCTTGCTGTTGAGTATGAATAAGAGAGGTTTGTTTGTAAAACGGGCATACAGTACATTTTTTATCCTGCATAGTAATATGATTTTAGCAATATGATATTACCAGGAGCAAAGGTAAGCAACGTTTTTTTCTCCCCGCTTTAGGGGACAATTCTAATGCTCATGCAGAGTCGCACACTAATTCCTGTCCATTACAGTAGTGGAAAAGTGCAGCTAGAAAAAGATGTACCCCCTCCTTAATTCCTGACCATCTGCATTTTAAGTGCAGATGCCCTTTTGCCTTATACTTCTTTAAATTACTCATTAGTAAATGTGCACAATTAAGAATGCTTGCAGTATATATTCAATACAGACTTTACCACACCACCCTCTTTTGTTGTATAAAGAACTAAAAATTGTAATCAAAATCAAATTATCAATTTCTAGTCAGGCAAAAAACTAAAACATATTATTCTTGTTTTTTATATGTGAATGTATAGGCTTTTAGCACAGAATGCATTCAATTAAAATGCAATAATTAGGATCAATTTACATTAAATGCTTTGATTAGCTACTTACTAAAAAGAAGAAAGGGAATACTAGTTATAAAATTGAGCACTTGCTGAAATAACCGATTAGAATGATAAAGATTTTAATCATTAGAAGAGATAGTGCACTTTTATATTAGTGTAGTCCTCCCCTATAATTAGAAAAGTCTACAGTTGAGGATGAATCAGAAATTAGTAAATGCATTCCCAAGGCCATCATCACACAGGGAATATGTAAGATATGTAACGTTTTATGCACTCAAGATTTCCACAACATTCTTCTGTTTGCTCCAATTGTTCTCTTTTCAGTTTATGTTCAAGTTTTTCCAGGTATTGACTGAAACACTGTTGGCAAAATGTGAAACTCCTTTTGCTCTATGTTCTTAAAAGCATTATTACTTTTAAAGTGCAATAGAAAATTGCAATATTTACTGTATTAAAAGTTTGGGGCTCTTGTAGTTTGAACATAAAGCCTTTTTTCACTTAGTGGGGGGGACAGAAAAGAGATGTTGAACAAAGGAGAGACAATAAAGTAAAGATATGTTCAGACATGTTTTAAAATTGTAACAAATGTAGGATTGTATACATCTATAGATATACACTTTGTTGTTGCTAAATCCCCTGGTGTCTTTGCTTATAAAGATAATTATCAACATAAATTAGAGGTAGAAATTAATTAAATACTTGTGTTTAAAGAAAAAAAAAATTCCCTTCCCAAAAAAATTAAGAAAGTGCCATTGTGCCAGATCCAGAGTTACGTCCGCTAGCGTATTAACGCTAGCCGGAGATGTAAAACCGCTATTTTGTATGTATTGCGCATGCACGCTGCAAATGTTACGGCACGTAACTCTGAACGTACGTACCATCCTAGTATCAAGAGCGTAACTACGGACGGAGGAGCGTGCCAGCCATATGACACCCGGAATTACGCTTCGTAGGTGGGGTGAGGCATTTAAATCGTACAGTATGGGCGTGCTAAGCAGCGTAAGTACGTGCAGCCATTATGGCCATCAGGAGTTACGCTTTGAAAAGTTAAGGTAGGGTTTGGAAAGCGTAAAATGACTAAACTACATACGACCGAGGGGAGTGCCAATGAGAGTGCATAGTAATTACGCTAGCGTAAATAGGTAAAGGGAACGTAGGTCTGGATCCGGCCCATTGTTTATGCCACATAATCAGTATGGGGTCCAACTAATAACCACAAACATCAACATTATGATTTAATTGAAAAACTTGATAGCCCATTCCAGTGACATGGGAATACTATGAATGGCAACCTATTGGAGTTAATAATGTCCCTGCAAGCCTTAGAAGGCATAATCATCTTTGCTGTTAGCATTTAGGTCATTTTTCTAAACTTTTTAGCAAGTAATTGTCTCTCACAAAATGTTTTCTGTTTTGTGTATCAGTTTTGTGCATAAAACTCCTAGACGAATAGTTTCGGAGAAACTCAACCCTCCGCATGTGGTGCAGCAATCATTCCCCATATAAAAAACCCTCTCCTACTAATGTTTGGGCCACACAACTGAGCTAGTTGGCCATGCTTGTAGGGTATCAAGTATTTTGCTGCTGTGACATGTCTGACTACATTAATGTTTTAGTTGTATCTAAAAAGTAGTGACTAAGTATGCAGTATCTATCATGGAAGTATTTTAAAAGAAAAATGACATATATAAATAAACATGAAATCTTTATAATTCTTTGAAAACATAATATAATTCACAAGGTTTAAAATGTCAGAATCATTTTTTCATTAATTTCTTTTTCCAGGTTTGCACAGTGTTCATTTTGTACAAAGAAACCCTTTAAATAATATGATACTTCACTCTCTGTGGTCTGTTCTAACAAATGGTGATAGCAGAGAAATCATTTTGTCTGAATAAGTACATTGTCAAAACAGAATAATAGTAAAATGTAGTTGCAGGTTTGTTCCATTTTAATTATATAAACATGAAAGCCAAGTTAAATATTCGTTCCCTGTGGGGGAAAAAAGACAATTAGCAAAATTTTAAAAGCTATGCACATTTTCATGACTTATATAATAAGAAAAAAATGTTATTGACTGGTTTTCCTGAACGATCCCATAATTGCTGTCCTTATCCTGTTAGGCACAGGGTGGTGGGGTGATAGCCACGAATATTGTCAAATTAAGTCATTTCTGGTAATGCCAATGGGCTGGATCCAGACTTAAGAAAGTGCTTGAACTTAGTTACTCCTGGGCTAAATCATGTTGATTGCAGGGGAGTCATATTTCATCTGTTGCAAACAGTATTAGAGTTGAGAGGTGATGTTTCCTATCCCAAGTCTAAATAACAGTGTGATAGTAAAGCTGGTCAGTGTCTGTGTGCAGTAAGCAATTCAAAGATATATCCCTGCATGCAAAGAATACAATTAACTTGACTCCCCCTGCAATCAACATGGTTTAGCCCAGGAGTGACTAATTTCAAGTACTTACTTAAGTCTGGATCCAGCCCCATATAAATAATAATCTTAATCTTCCTCAGAATTCAGACCAGTGGTCAAAGTGGAAATTTAGTTGTTGTGGTATGGACATTTAGAAGAGACAGTATAGAAACATAGAAAATAATAGAAGTAAATGGAGATTTAGGTTTCAATTACATATCACCCCACTGACCTTTCATCTATAACATACCTAATCTACTTAGCAAAAACTTGTAATTTGAGAGATGGGACAGCCCTGTCAACAGTCAATAGTGTAAGTGTTCTAATGCGTATGTGTGCAGATCCTTAGATGCATTTTCACTGTGCTTCTATTAGATATCATGCAGCATATTGGCTGGTGAAAATACTGTTCATGGCGTCAGAACAGTTGTTTTGGTCACACAAAATCCTGAAGGCTTGTCTATACAGATCATGAACTGACCAGCAGCTCAGTTCTTTGTCCACAGGTAATTCTCCAGTCAGGCAATCTAGTGAGATACAGTGTAATCATTTGTTAATATTTCAATTAACAATCGTAATGGAGCTCCTTTTGTACTGAAGTATTTGAAATGTGTAAAAAAAAATGTGTCTCTATGGATTTCTGTATTATTTCATTTAATTTTTTATTAGATTTTATTAATTTTGTACTAATGCAATTTTTGAAGTATCTATAAATAATAGTTAAGGTACTGTTTTGTACTATTAGTTTTTAATTCAACATCTGTTATGTTACCTGGAATAACCACACACCAGGTCTTTGAACCAAAACTAGGATCGTGTCCAGAGCACAGTTGGATTCCTGGGGAGGAATGGGACAGATACTGGGAGAACAGTGCTGGTGCAGTGGAGTGGGTACAGAAGAGCATAGTACAGATATCAGGTAACAGGTAATGGATACGTATAAATGGGTAAAGGCACAGGTAGTAAGCTCCAAGATCAGATATACATAGACATAGGAAGCAGAAAAGACTAATTGTAGAGGGAAGGGAGAGATAACTTATCTGTTAGACAGAGGAGCTTGGCCGCCGTTATCAAATGTGGGGCCCCGGGACCCAGCTGCATCACATAGGGACGGGACGGGAAAAGACATGCTTCAACAGCGTGCCGCTGAACTTCGCTGCGCGCTGGCTACTGAATAGATCTGAGCAGCAAGTATCGGCGGTAGGATACCACCGATATCTGCTGCTACAGAGCTAGGTAAGTATCGGCAGACCCCCATCAGGTCCAGGCCCAGGACAATAGTCCCCGGTGCCCCCAACTTCTATTGTGTCTCTCTCCTGCTCCTGTCCTGATGGCGGCTCTACAGAGTAGATGGTGGTTAAAAAGCCAGGGAGGGAAATAGGTTGTGCCACTGAAACTAGCACAACAATATTTTTTAGACCCCAAACTGAAAGATTAATATAGGTTAAAAAGTAAAATTGATATGCACATGAATCTAGTCAACAATCTAGCTAAGAGAATTAAAGAAACAGGAGGGAGATCCAAAATAAGTACAGAAATCTGCTATTTAACCTAAATCACCCAAATTCTGACATTATGTCAGCATATGATACTTGGGGAGATTACCCCACAGAGTCTTGTTCAGATGAGTTCTACAGAAATGGCTGGTCAGTAGCTGACAGATTGGGGAAACCATGAAAGACAACAAACTATGGAGATAAAAGAAAAAGAAGAAAAGGGAGATACACAACAATTTACAGAAGACGAAGCTAACACACAAGGGCCTGATTGAATTATATACAAGATCAGATGAGGACTGTAGAAGATCTGTCTGATTTAGCTTGTTTGTGGAAATTTTGGTTCCAAAAGATAGACTGACACCACATCTCAGCACAACAGTCACCTTCTGCATGTGAATGTTAGCCATATACCAGATCCCACTACCACCAATGGGAGCTTGTGTAGCAGCCCAGGCCACACACTGGTGTTTGTATTACAGCCTAAACCACACGCTGGTGTTTGTGTAATAGCCCAGTCCACATGCCTTGCAAATAGGCACACAAGTTAGCATTCCTGTCTGGCCATATCTTGGTCTAACCATCCATATAACTCTGTCACATTCTTTTCTTCCTTTAACCAAGGGTGGTTTTTACATTACCACTTGTACTACATATATTGTTCGTGTTCACAGCCCATAATGAAAATATGAGTGGTGCAAGATGGAATAGCCTTTTTTTTCCTCCCAGTATTGCAATGGACTGTCTGA
Organism: Limnodynastes dumerilii; assembly: GCA_011038615.1. Classification (NCBI taxonomy): domain Eukaryota; kingdom Metazoa; phylum Chordata; class Amphibia; order Anura; family Limnodynastidae; genus Limnodynastes; species Limnodynastes dumerilii. Next base: position 136,583 of record WWET01001483.1, read on the forward strand.
GATGCTAATTTGTACATTACCATTCATGCAATCCTCCTCCATTCTATTGATGGTTACAGTGTCAGAGTGAGTCACGCTAATGGTGTTGTTACATGTGAGAATCCTGACCATAAGTCGTAATTACTGACTGTGACTCCCGATAACCAGGCAGAAGATGTGTCACATACAACTTAAGCTGACAAGTTACTCACAAGTAGCTCTTCTCATCTCTTAAAATCTATCTAATTTGGAAAAAAATGACATAGGACTGCAGGCTAGGAATATGCATGTTGCTAAAATGTAGTGATCCGATTCCAAGATATTGCTAAGCCTTGTGTCCTGATGAAGCAAATAAAGAACTTTATCTTCAAGTTCAACATACTTAGCATATTCGCTTACTCTAATCTCCTGCTTCAGCATCTCCAGCTTCTTCTCCATCAGCATAATTAAGGGGATGACCTGACATTTGCTGGCAGCATCTGAACTTTCTTCATAGTTCAATATTTCAAAGAGTTTTAGTATCTTGCATAATATTGAGACTATTCCACTCCAGTGTGCTACAGTGACGTAACTTCTTTCTCTCCCTATCTTATGGCTTCATGTGTTTGTCTTAATGGCTTGTTCTTGTTCCTCCAGCCGCTGAAGCATACAGTATAAGGGTGGAATTCCATCTAGTTACTACCTCTTGCTTCAGTTGGTGGCATGGCAAATCAACCTTTTCGTGCAGCTGCTGCAAAGCTCGACATGCTTTTGACAAATGCCGAAAATACCAAGTTTATTGTGTGTGTGAAATATGGTATGTGCTCCAATTTACCAATTCATACAACTCGTAAAATGTTACTTCTGCTATTGTAAACCACAAAGCCTAAGGACAGATTTAGCGGGGTGAATCATTTTCCTTTGACATCATTGTTTGAAGCAGTTAGTCTACTTCTTGGTCCCCTGTGATGATGATTCACCCCAGGAGCAGCAGCAGCAGCCCTTTCACAAAAGGATACCTCAAGGGAGTCTGGTCACCATAAAAAAAAGAATGCTGGACTACCCCCAATCACTAATGAGGATGATAAGGATGATGATGATGAAGGTATTGCCGGTGGAGATTGCATGTGCTTGGATCTAGCCATGGTGCTCTTTGCTGTATACAGTAATAATAATTTGCTACCTCCTCCAAACACACAAAAAATAGGATTTTTTTTTTTACTTTTAAACAAATATTAATAAAATGATTAAAATAATAAATGGAAGATATGCCTTGTACAATCTAATGTACACTGACTGTACACAGTGATATTAATTTACCATCTGCTCCAAGCACCCAAATAAATGTGTCATGTTCTAAATGTCACACTCTAAGTGACTGGCTAGGAAAAATTTTGCTTTCAAACAGTATTTAATAAAATGATTAAATTAATAAATGGAAGATCTGCCTTATACAATGTAATTTACACTATACACAGTACCACCACCTCCTCCAGAACACACACAATAATGTGTAGTGTGTTCCAACTATTTCTTAGCCTTTTTTTAGCAGACAGCACAGTTGCTGATATAAATTTTTGGACAACTTAGAAAAAAATGACAGCCCTTAATGGATTTTTTGGATTTGCAGAAAAAAAGCTTGTCAATAATATTACTGTAAGTCAGAGCCCTAATAAGGGACTGTAGTAGTAGACTCACAGCAGAGGTGCTTATTAATTTACAAAGAAAATGAAAAATGATATGCCTTGTACAATGTATTCTACTGCACACTATGTACAGAGAACACACTGCAGGTTTCACTGTGCAGTGCTCCTATTTTATTTAAATAAATGAAAAAACAGACAGCACAACTACAAATGTTCCCCTGCACTCTCCTACCTAAAATCACTCCGAAATAAGAAGGAAATGCCTTAAGAAGCCTCCAAAACATGCAAGAACTGTGCTCCTGAACTCTCCGATCACAAAATGGCTGCCAAATTACAGGAGATCTTTTTCTAAAGAATCCAAAACCACGAGATCCAACATTTCCAGGAAAATTGGGTTTCTGGTTCTGGGTTTCTTTTTCTAATCCAAATTTATCGGGAGGAACTGAAGCATGCACAAATTAGGACCTGTCAGATTTCATTAAATCTGATCCGCTCATATCTAATTGTTATGCATTAGAACGTAACACCTACACTGTAAATTGACTATGGGCTTGATGCAGAGTTGTGTTTACAGCTATTTTGATTACTGAGCATGTGGCGAATAGGAGTGATCACAAAAAGTGGTTGACCCGCCTGTGTGTGCTTCCATAGGCTCTGCGCTAGTGGAACAAAGTGTTCTAGTATATTTAAATGAGAAAGGGGCGGTTTAGTGTTGCTGTGAGCGCAGTAGCATCCTTGTTTCTCCACGCTTCCACCTCAAATCTTGCACCAGTTTAGTGCTGGTATAAGTGTAAGACAGAGGAATTTTTCATGTTTTAAAAAACCCACTCTAAATACACTACATTATACTATTATTAGTAGTATACAGTAGTGTGTTGTCGCACATATTGCTAAGGTACTTTTTAAAATATAGATATTATTTTTAAGATTTTTTTTATCTTAACAAATAATCATATAAAAATTATTTCTATTTTATGCTTCAAAACTTTATTATAATTAAAGAATGCAGACATCTGTTTTCATGTATCAAAACCATGCTTTTCAGTATGATATATCCATAGTTGCTAGTTTCTGAACTCTGGATAGGGTGCAAAGCATTTTCAGAAGCGGATATGCGCTTCCATTACGTTAAACCTCCAGAGCAGGCCCCATAAGTAAATACCCAAGTCTGGATGTTTCAGAAGGTTTTTCGATAACGTAGATAAGCTATGCACTCATACGATCTAACTAGCACTACAAGCACTGCAATCCAACTAAAGCACTTAAAAATTCTGAATGGTAATCCAGCCCTTTGTTTTTATTTTATTATTGTTGTTTTATTTACTGATTTATTTTATTTATATGTCCCAAAATGTTTGTAGTAGTGCCTTGTTTTTCTGCATCATTTTACATCATGCAGTACCATGCTTCGGGTGCTTGATCTTTTGGCTTGTTAGATATTTACAGTCTAAACAACATCCTGCACAATATGCAAATAAGGCAGCTTTTTAATATTTATGATGTGCATGTATGCTTCAGAGCAAAATTTATAGTCCAATGAGAGTTATTCAGAAAAAAAGCTTGGTTCCAGTTCATGGTATTATTTTCTTTTTCTCCTCCTTTCCTAGCAAGCAAACATATACTGTACAATTTAGTTTCAAACTCAGTTTTAACATGAAGAAATAGGACTTTTGGTAATTTTTGTATTTCATAACTGTTTCTCTTAAAACTGCTCCACTTCAATTTGTCTGTGTGTCTGGGTAGTCTTCTCTAGAAGGCGTGCTTGAAGCATCTTTGGCAACCTTCTGGCTTCATCTTTAATTATGTTAAATTATTTTCTAGTTCTGCCTGGGGGCTAGAAAATGCCTTACATGCATCCTTTGCTGGTTTCTCTATTTTTAGTGCTACTATAGAAAATCATTATACACAAAAATCCTCATACCAGCTATTTCCACCAGCAAATACAATTCACATTTGTATCTTCAAAGTAAAAGGGACAGTTCACTCATTTAAAGTAAAGTCTGTATGTGTGTGTGTGTGTGCGTGTGTGTATGTGTGCGTGCGTGTGTGTGTGTGTGAGTGAGTGTGTGTGTGTGTATGTATGTATGTGTGAGAGAGAGAGAAAAAGAGAGAGGGCGAAAGAGAGAGAGACAAGAAGAAGAAGAGAGAGAGAGAGAGAGAGAAGGGGAGAGAGAGAGATTAGCTCCTTAATTTTTTATGGTAATTAGCAGTCTTAAAATAAAAAACAAATAATCAGCTACAGTATAAACAATGCTTTGCACAAAGAGACGCTCTCAGATGGCTATGGATGTAAAATAGACACTTTCTTATGGATGTCTGTTTTTTTTACACACAGGCATTGGATCTTACAGACTTACATCTTTTTTCACTAACAAAGAGCAGTAAGCGACCACACACACTGAACTTCCATTATGGATGCTCCAGATCCAGACTTTTCTGATGGCAGGACGGGAAGGGTTGGGATGTGTACAGCATATACACAAAAGGAAGGTGTGAAAATATTAGGCATGGGTCCTGCAATTGTAACTCCCTTGGTTGTATTCCCCTCACTGGTACAGGAGTTAGGATACAGTGGGGATCCGGCATTATGTCCCCTATGCTCTTAATATTAGATCATAGGGCCCCCCTTTCTCAAGTGCCCCAGGCCCCCCGAAGGCTTAATCCGGCCCTGATACCATCCCTTCTCCCATGGAGTTCATTGAAAAGCTACAAATCTCCATTCACTTCAGTTATGTTCTGTGCTTCCATACCACTACTTTTACATTTTCACTTTGACCTCTGGCCCATCGTTATTATACCTAGAATGTTGAACACGTTTCTTAAACTAGATGATGTGTAGCAATAAAGGATAGAAAAGTAGCACATCAGTACCTCAGAAGCACAACTTCCTACAAAGGGATGCTCCTGTTTATACATGTGCAAGCGCCGCTTTTCCAGGACAGATCCGGAATTCCATCCTGGGTAAAAATACAATGGTGGGGGATATTTCAGATAGCGGAAGTGCTTTTACTATGTGGGAGGCATGCAAATAGTACAATAAGGGGAGGTTTCAGTCGCCGCTGTAAAAATGCCATCTACGAATAAGAGACACCTGAAAACTAATTTTAGGCTGTGTCTATTTGGAAAAAGACACTATTTAGAATTGTTTTTGAATGGGTAAGTATGCCGATCGGTGACCTACACTCCTTCAGCCCTCACACACTATACAAACAGAAAAGTTAAGGTAGGGGTCACCTGGCAGAAATCTCTATGAGGGAAGTAGCCTTCTCTCATCCGTACAGATTTCTGGATGCATCAGGGATCCGGCATCAGGGATCCGCTACCCCTGTGGTCAGAGCTGTAACCACAGAGGTTGTGGAAGTCTGTATCTAGACCATCATCATTATCATCATTCCTCCCTCTGCAGAAATTACAGAAGGCAGGAACTATCAATGACAAGTCCATAGTTGGACATACTTACCCCTTGGTCGGGATGACACTTGTCACAGGTGCAGGCCAAGAAGGGGCACCACTTGGTAGTGCCAACCGCAGCTAGGCCGTAGACACTGATGTGGAGAAGACCAGTCTCACCCACTTTAGAAAGTCTTTCAGACTCTCAACAAAAGCAGTACTTAACAAAAAAATGTATTGAGGGCACCAGACCCTTACTGCCAGACCCCTAGAAACACCCTTGCCCATAGAACTTAAGAGTGAATGACGATACTGTACAAACAGGCACCTGCCTGTTCCATTCTGAAAGGGCCCATTGTAATTGCTTAGACTGTATTGGACACAGCTCAGCAACATGTCTCCACAGACGCTGCACTGTCAGGGGAAGAATAGTAAATATTTACATTTATATTACGTTTTACGTTTTCCTTTGTGGAATGTAGCAATAATAGATGTAATCATCATGCCCTTTGTGAGTTAGTTGATAAATATACCCCTTGAACATCTGGCTTTTAAGAACAGTGTTGAATTGCTAATGCACATAAATAGTAATGCAAAAATAGCATAGATACACTTTACAAAGGGAAGTTCACAGTTTATATGTATGATTATATGTCAGTGCCTAGCAACTAGGCATTCTGCTTAAAAGCCTCCAATTTAATTTCTCTTCTGACTTTACTGTTGCAACTTTTCTACTGCCCCTCTCCCAATCCTAGTAGTATATTTTATTATGAGTACACTGTTGCCACAGCTTCTCTGCCAGCGTGCCATGCTGCTTTAATAGTGTTGCCTAGCAACTTTCATTTTTATCTTTAACTGTTAAGAATATTTCAGTAAATGTTGAGATCTTGTCTTTAAAATGTTGCTGATGGCTATAAAAAAAACTGATATGAGAAATCTTAAAATTCTATATATACAGCTCAAAGCTCACTATATAAATGAGTCTCAAAGACCTATAATAGAATAATCATTAAGGTTGAGTTGATGAACCTTATTCAGATCTCCGTACGTTAGGCCACTTACGCAAAAAGTAACATCTGTGCCTGCATGCGCCAGATGTGACGCTGCGGATCTCCTGGATAGGGGATCCAGATGATAGGGCAGCCCATCTCCTCTGCCTGCCCTAACTCCACAAGGTGGGTGGGGGGACCATTCAAATTTAACATTAAGGGCTGGCTTAAAGATTTCAGTTGCAAGGACGGCTGATCCGCACAGGAGACATAAGGTTGGTCTATGGCAGCATAAGTACTGCAGTGTCCGCAGACCTTTTACAAGGTGACTGTTGAATCTCTCCATACAGAACAATTGTTACAGCCAGGCTTGGAGCCCTGGGCAGTTATTTTCCCTTTTTTTAGCATTACTGAATTCCATGAAGGAGGATAGACACAGAAACACAAAGAGCACAACTAATATCTGCTTTATCCTTTCTAATTAGACCCCTATACAGTATGTCTAAAGTGTCACCAAGACGTAAAATCCCTAATGCACATAGCAAGCATTGATCCACAACATGGCATATTGCTTTATTCATTTACCCTTGTGACAGAAAACCTCTAGACACCTCTATATAACTATTTTCTGAAATAAGAGGGTGAACATGACAAAGAAATAGTTGCATTGTAATTTATTTAATGAGAGGTTAGCTCTGGGATATACCTTCACTATCTACATGAAATACATGCATAAATACTGATGGTATTAAGTTCAATTATCTTTAATAAAAGGCATCACTGATTCTTGAAACTATTTATAGTTACCCAGACAACATAACAGCAGGGATTTCTAGCAAGCTTCTGATAGCAGTCTATTTAATCGTTTTTATTTCATGATACAATTATTTGAAACCTGCTTTAGTGTATTTGTGAACAAGTCATGTACAGCAGATGATTCATTTTCATTCTATTTTTAAGTGCCACAGGAGGTATATTTGTTAATCATAATTAATTTTAGATTCCCCATTTAACCCTTGCACAAAAACATCTACAGTATATGGATGGAGATCACCACTGAATCTATTCTGCTTCAAGTATAATGATCCTCTCGTAGGCAACAACTGTCCTTTTGCTATTTCTGCAGAGAAGCACCTTGACCTAAAACTGCCATAGTTTGATGGATGCTTCTTTATGGGATTTGACCTACAGTGTTCATAGTTTTCCTATTTGTGATTATTTTCTCTCAAGACACCTTATCATTTTATACAACATGGCATAGGAGATTTTGAATGTTGACTTTAGAAGATATGTAATACCTAATTTAATCCCTAGTTGATCCCGAGCCTATACCTTTGGGCCCTTTTAGCAGTTGACAGATTGTTTGATGGTTTTTAGTGATCTAGTAAAAAACATTGTTGTAGAATCAATACTCCCCCACATGTAAGTTATCTAATTGCATGGCATGGCCTCTGTCATGTGCAAACATAAAATACTGTCACATTCTTTATATGGGATGGAGGTTGTATCACATTAAAGAAAACAGTGTTAGACACTAGCATGCCGCAGCGTTTATTTACATAGCTGAGAATTGCGTTGGTAAATTAAAAATGAAACCTCTTACATTATCACTTAGGCAAAATGTTTTGTTTATACAGCTTGTGCATAAATAAAATTAGCTTCCTGAAGCAATAAAAAGTAGAAAACAGTTCCATTATCTATATTATCTTGGTTGTAAAACTCATCCAATTGGCTTATGGTGGCAAGCTTCCATTCCTTATTTTATATTTTATGCTTCAGGGGTGACTATCAGAAATAGGAAGAAATAAAAGGTTTGGGATACAAATACAGAATTGTTTTAATTCAGGCATTTTTGGAATGTTATATAGATAAAGTGGCAATGACTGTGGGACCATTCTTTCTCCTTATACTATTAAATTGTTTAGCACATTGGGGGAAGGGATGGAGAGGGCAGTGGGGCATTGAACAAGGCACAGTAAGAATGTGCTGAGATCAGTTTAAAATGCTGTGAACATTGGATGTGGTTTGCCGGTACAATGAACTTTTTTTTTCAAAATACCATTGTACGGCTGTTGAATGTCGACAACTGCCAAATGCTGCCAGTCTCCATTTTCGATTGCAGTGGTGTTACGGCTCCCTAAGTCAAGAAGATTTCTATTGCAAAAAGGTAACCCTACTTTTAACCCTTTCTGAACCATATCCCTCCCTTTTCGGCAGGCACCCTAACCCTTCATGCCTGCTGCCTAACCCTAACCTTCCACTTTTTCAGCCTTAACCCTTCATGTCCCGCAGCCCAACCCTAAGCTTACGCTTTAGCCCTAACCCTAATCTCAGCCCTGCTGCAGTCGCCGCAGTCTAAGCCCTAACCCTAACCGCTGCTGCCACAGCTGTTTCCCTGTTGGGAATGGGTAGAAATTGGTACCTGTTCCCAGTAGCAACTTTCTCTTTGGCATCCATTTTGAAGATAATAAAGCTGTCTCATGTTGCTGTATCATGTTCTAAATATCACCACTCATACAGGCAACCACAACTGGAGTACACTAAACATATGAATTTACGACTGCCCAATCTCCGATGTAGGCACTAGTGATAAGTCAGTCAGACTCTCCCCCATGTTGCAAGTTTTCAAGCGCTCACTCAAAACACACCTGTTCAGGCTAGACTACCCCTCCTCCACGTAACATCTTACTGCGTCCTACATCTATCCCTTATTTTCCTTCCCTCCCCCTCTCCTCCGCTCACACCAGCAGTCTACTTATTTCTCCCTCCTCCCTCCGTAAGTTCATCCCTCCCACTTAGTGTGTTAGCTCATGTGAGCAGGGCCCTCCCTCCTAGTGTTGTTCCCTCCTCCACCATTACCCCTTTCACTTCGTACCCTCTTGTCTCCCTCTGCTACCCTTTTACCACATACCTACCTAGTGGCTTCCTATCAGCCTCTCACTGAACTCTATCCCCTCCTCCCTGATCTGCCAAGCTTGACACCTTGCCTTTTGCGTTCTGTGCTTGCTTCACTTTATTGTATCTTTGTGATATTTTTATATTTATATTGTAATTTATTAAGTACTATGCTGTCCATCCCTTCCCTGTATTTTGTTGTATTTTGTATTGTGCTGCGGACACCTTGTGGCGCCTTAGAAATAAACGATAATAATAATAATAATAATAATAATAATAATGGACCTCAAGCACTATAAAAACTGAATGTTCTTCCCTTAAAGCTGTGTACAACTGAGAATACAACTGCTATTGATTTTGTTTCATGTTTGTGCTCTGTACATTTAACTGCAAAACATGCCAAAAAATATGAAACTTCAAGTGATTAAAAAAGTGCTTGTTTATCACATATACTGTGCGAACATGAGATGATTTTTGACGAGCAACAATTAATAACATATTCAAATTGGTAACTAGTTTTTTTTTAAATGGATTAGACAACTGACTGTGCTGTACATAGACCACATTTAGATTTAAAAAAACAAAACAAAACAGTGTGTTTTCATGTAATCTGCACATTGATGCAGTAGAATAGTGTACTCCAGGAATGCTAATGTAAGGTTAATAGAATTCATCAACTGTTCATATGTCCATAAAGAATAACAAGAACACAGGATTACTGGCATAATACAAGACACACAGGTCGGAGGTGTCAGCTGATATTTTCATAACATGTGGTTGGGGAAATAGTTTTACAATGATGCCTTATAGCAATTGATACAGAATAAAATACTGTATAACTGCGGTATGGCTAAGGGAGAGCCCAGATAACACTGGGTCTACAAAATGCTAACAATGTTAAATTATTTATTATAAAAAAAAGGACCAGATCCAGATTTAATTTTCAATTCTGTATGGATTTGATGATCCACAACCCTGCATGTAGAAAGCAAGGAATTGTCCCTGCTTTCCTTAAACTAACGGCTGACTATGTCACTCACAACATGCATTCAAGAAATAACCAACAATATGGCTTATAAAGGGGGCATATAATTATTAATTGATAAATTAGAAGACTATGAATTTGAATGTAAACAAGGTAGCGCTGATAGCCGCTGGGGAGTCACCAAACGGAGGCAAATCATAACAGAGGACAGCAACCACCTGTCCTCGGCGCTCTGGAGGTAATGGTCAACTTAAGAGCACAACCCCTGTCATAAAAGCGCACCCCGGAAGAACCGTGGAGCAACTGGGAACCAGTCTGCTGGCATAGCTTCCTGCTTCAGCTCGCAGGGGTGTGTCTTCCGTACACCATACCTTACGCCCTAACCTAGCACCAGATATTGCTGGCAACCCCACCGCTACCGCCAACCTATGCCCCATCTGAAAAGAAAGCAGTTAAAACAACTTAGAGGGAGGGAGGGAAGAAAAATTCTGAAGAGGCTGAACCACTTCCTGTTTGTCTTTAAATACCCCATGATGAGCCCCCAACTACCTCACTAACCCTGATTGGCTAACTAAAGCCCCATTATGCCTGGTGTGAATGCCTAGCAGCCAGGTGTTTCCTATCTTTCATGCCCAATTCAGACATTCTCTCCTTATGTGCAGATTTGGGATCCACCACCAGGACCCTGCCTTAAGTATTCCACACACATCCCCAAGCATGCAGAATACTGGATTGTGCGTAAGGGCTTAGCCAAGCTCTTACTGTAAAAGTTAAATGCCAATGCATATCTCCTACACATGGGTGGTAGCGGGCACACCTAACCTGCGGGGAACTTATATCTGCACAGAACGCAGCATCAGCCGGCTGTGTTCCGTTGCAGGGATATTGGTACTGTGCATGGAAGTCTGCCAGCATTATTACCTTTGAATCTGGCCCTAAGTACTATTGTACACTTAAACATGTGTTGCTTACGAGGTAATAATGTGAGGTAACAAATGTGAGGTAACAAAAGCCTTACAGATGTATCTCAGTTGTTTAAGAGTTCAAACATAACACTGATTTAGGACCAGGGACCTCAGAACATATAACATATTTTGTTAGTGCGGGGGGGGGGCAAGTGTTGGTTCTGTTTTGGTGCTTTCCCCCCATTTGCAAACTTTAGATATAGTACTCCTAATTCTGTTCATAAAACTAAGCTATAAAATAAAAAACTTCACTTACCTCCTTTGTCCTCCTTACTTAGCCTATAACCTATCCTATACTCATTCAATATCTGACATCAAGGGCCAGATTTACTAAGCTGTGGGAAAGAAAAAGTGGAGATGTTGCCAATAGCAACCAATTAGATTATAGCTCTCACTTTCCTTTTACATACTAGAAAATGTCAGATTGAATGATTGGTTGCTATGGGCAACAGCTCCACTTTTCCTTTACAGCAGCTTAGTAATTCTGGTCCCAAATGGCCTCATTTATTTTACAGTAAAGCAAAACAGAAAGCTGGAACTGGAAGGGTTTATGAAATTCAAGAGAGAAGGTGAAAAAAAGGTAATCAAACCAATTTACACTGAAATAAAAAAAAAAAAATTTTTATGTATGTGTCCTAGTGCATACCCTCCAACATGACCCTTTCTATCAGGTACAAAATACCCTGATCCTCAGTTTCCAACAGTCAGTTACTATGGTACCTTTTTTGAAAAGACAAATAGTTTTATAAATATCAGTTAAGTCATTTTACCAGGTGAGTGACAGTTGGAAGCTCAGGAGCAGAGTATATTGTACCTAATGGAATGGGTCATGTTGGAGGGTCTGCTACTGTATATGTGTGGCTCAAGCAAGTCATTTTTAAAGGCAAAAAATATGTAATAGAAGATCAAAAACATTGTATATACAAAGCCAGACGTGCAAATGAATTGCAGAAGGTAAAAGCTTCAAACAGAACATATTGATTTCTTTTCAGAAAACACAACATAGTATGTATTTGATTTTCCTAGCCTATGTCTAATGTAACATCTGTCATACCAGTAGCTCTTGTCTACAGAATTTGTTAGCATTAGAGGAAAAAAAACAATATATTGGAATGAACATATAGACTCATCTGATCAAACAGATTTGCTTCATCTAAAACCTCTTAACATTTGACCTAGGGGTTTGCCAGTCAACAAGAATAAATAGATTTAATTTACTTAAAAAATCTAAGAACACAATCAGAAATTCTTTGTTTTCTACCACATTAGACAATATGAAAAGCTTGGTAGTGCTACCTAATGTCATCTTTTTAATGATGCAACAATAGACATTTTGAGTTGTCAGACACCCACACACTTTGCCTCCCACATGCTGCCAGTACCAACAATAAACTGCACAGTCTACATTTTGCTCCTCTGAAGTTGATAAAGAAACGCTGCTCTTGTCACAGGAAAATATTTGAAAATAGCTGTGATCCTACATTTTCCTAAGTAAAGTTGAACAAATTAGACACACTAGAATGCCTAAATATATCTTTTATGTGCATGTAAACATATAGGACCTGATTCAGAGACTGAAAATAAGAGAGGAAAGTTACTCCTGGGCAAAAGCATGTTGATTGCAGGGGAGTCATATTTCATCCATTGCAAACAGTGGCCCGGATTCACACTACCGAACGTATAGCATAAACGTCCGTAGTTTACTGTTTTTTGCTACTGCACATGCTTAGTACATTTTTTACGTAATCTACGTATCTTTTCGTTACGTAGATTGCGTATATGTGATCTTAAAGAGACAATTTCTGATTGCTATGATAGGAAAACACAGTACAAATCAGGATCTGAATTTTGTACTGTGAGCGTTTCTGATGGCAGTGAAGGGCAAGTTATATTATGGAAGCAATTCAGCTATGTGGGCTGGGGGAAGTATGCTACTAATACAGTTATAGCAGACTAAGCTCTGTCTAGCTTTAAGGTAGAGGATAGGTATTGTATCTCCATGCAAGTGATGATTGTAGCATCCCCTTACCGCCACAGAAGGTTGGATCCAGTAATATATTCTCACGGTAGCATCACCAAAATACCAATTGCTGGGCATTGGCACGAAATGAGTCCCGTATGCGTGGCTAGAGTGGCAATACTCTTAATGCAAATGAGCTGTAAACGAGAGTTAGGACTGAATAACAGGTAGGAGAGCCTTGTGGAAACTAACATACGCACAGGAAAAGTTATGGTAGCCCTCAACCACTTGTAAGTTGAGGAACTGTGTTGTTTGCTGTGAGTCCATGCGTCTTCTCTTACTTAGTTCAGCCCACGCCTGCTGCGTGTTTTTAATCAATAGATGTGTGTTTATAAATGAAACAAATAAAGGCTTGTTTATTACATCTTATGCTGATTTCACATTTTGTGCTAGACTTTAACCATGTAAAGTTGCCATTATTTATGTAGAAGGTTTTTTTTTGTAACTTTAACTTGAAATTAACTTGAATAACTTGAAATTTTTATTACAAACACAATAACATTTACTTTTATATAACTATAGTGGTTGTTTGTTTATATTTTATTTTTTAAATTATTCTTTTGTAAATGTTTTATGAAACTTTCTATATGTAGTGGACCACTGTTTTTATAACTTCATGCAGTATCTGTTTATGTTTCTTGTAGAGTATGTCATGTTTATTTTTATTTCTTGTTTTATTTTTAATGGTTAATTTTTATTACAAATAGGACAGTGCTTGATGTTTTTAGAAATAAAATTTATTTTACTTTTCCACACCCTAATCAGTATGTTTAGTTATGTAAAATCATAAGCAATTTTAAGCACTATTATACACAAAGATTCACATCTAAAAGAGTCTGCACGTACCAAATAATATGCAGGTAAGACTTACATCCTTATGTTGCACTCCCAACACGGGGAATGGTTAACTGGGTTCTTTCTTTTCTTTGAATCGGTATTGCAGATTTTTCACGTGTGTATATTTAGGTAAATTCACAATTTTACTCTTAACTCTGAATCAGGTCCAAACTAATAATCCACTTTAAAAAAAGGGAAAGTGAAGGTAACCCTCATAAGAGGGTTACCTTCACTTCCCCTTTTTTAAAGTGGATTATTTGTTTGGACCTAATTCAGAGTTAAGAGTAGAGAGAGAGAGAGATTTCAATGTATCTATCTATATAAATCTTATAAATACATAAATAAATATTAAGATATCAATATAGATACACATACAACTATATGTAACAATAAATAAACAAATATATAATTAAATAATATAATTAAATATCTTAATATCTAACTAATGATTAGTATCTATATATACATTCGCAATTCAGATATTCGCAAAAGACATAAACCTGGGAAATGTTCACTTTTGAAAATGATGCATATTCGAAATAGGGATTTTTATCATTTTGATTATTTCACAATTGAGAAAATTCAAAAAACAAAGCATTCGAAAATAACACATTTGAAATAGAAACATATTCGAAATGTAAATGTTTATTAATAAAATCTTTTCTAAATGGGAACGCAAATGCTTTTGAAATGCAAATTTTCGCAATTTAGAGTTATAAATAGAAAATTTCAAAAATGGAATTTTCTAACCGGAGAATGACAATGCTCAGAAGCCTATTGCATGCAAAGGTTAAACAGGGGTGTAGATGAGGAATTACTTTTATTTACAGAAGTTCAAATCTTGAAGTGATCAAGTAAAAAAAAAAGCTTAAAAGATATATGTTAACTCTAAATGAGATTACAAACATGCTATAAATAGAATAGTAAGGAATGCACACTAGCACAGTTTATTGTTTCTTACAGTATGTTCTTGAATCTTTTTAAGCATTACTTCTCAGGTTTTGAAGAACAGCTTTCTGTGTAAGACTCAGATTTTCTATAAATAGACAATTTATTAGTGGGTAAAAATGAATACGTGTATTCTGTCTCTCAATTGCCAAGATAATCTGCCCACAGGGAAAGCATAGAGCTTTTTGGCAGGGAGACCTTCAGTTCTAATAATAGAATTCATGGCAAATTAGAGTAATCTGAAGGAGAGAGCAGAAAGCATATCATTTTGGAGCAGTCTCATTTACTGGAAACATCACCGTTTACCTTATTACATGCAGAAACCCCAAAATGATCTTTCTTGTAAATATGAAAAGTTTATCCCTTTGTCACTAGAATTCTGAAAGTAATCACTAGATTAGAGAATGGATACAGAGGTTTGACCTTCTAGGATAAAAAATGTTTAATTACATGAAACAAATTTGTACAAAAGTAATTTCTGCTCCTGAAGGAATCATGGCTTAATTGGTTCAGGTAACTCAGGCATTTTCACATTTCATAATTAATTACACTTCTTGTGTCATTTGTTTAAGCTCGTCACACTGTGCAGAAATGACCTGGGGATATGCATGCACATTTGCATTCAGCATGAGTATTAATGTTGCTTTACTATAAAAGCTATGTAACAGGCATTCCTAAAGCCTGTCTGCCATGAAAGGCTTGGGGGTAGACCTGCATGTGATATAGTTTAAAGATGGATGATAAACGAGACAAACGCTATTTCTAACAATTTTTTGGCAGCTTCAACAGTGCTCTGATGCTCGTACACATCTGTTACTAAAGGGCATACAATAAATAAATTAGTGCACTGACAATACTTGATGTATTAAACACTGAAGCAAATTGGAAAAGCTCCAGATTTATTCTTTAAAAGAAAACTTTACCCTGCTTGATGGCACAGTCTATATATATATTATATATATTTATACCAAATCAGAATAGACATCATGAGAAAGGTGCAGCCTTTGTGGGTGTTTATGGGTTTTAACGTTTAAGAGCCCTATTTACAAGACCTGTTTATACCTAAAAAGTCAGTTTTAAGTCATATAAACAGTTATTTTGTATAAGGACAAAAACAAGGATTTCTCTGGAACATTTCTGCATCCTTCTACATCCCTGTATTTTTCAACAATGATGCTTCATTAGTAGATTGTTTTTTTTAGAAATCTAAGGATAAAGGAATGTCATATATACACTTAAGAGGCTTCCAACTTGTAAAATTGGCACATCTCCAGACAGCGCATGGATGAAAGATACAGTAGTATCATTACTTAAGAATTCAATAACAGCAGATTTCATGTGTACATTATTTGCATCCACATTTTACATAACCCACGCATCATTCCAGAAAAAAGAAATAGGGGTCATTTTCTCAGAAAGTTTACATACCTCTCATTAGTTTTAATTAATGTACTTGTTGTTGCTAAGGCAGCAATACATAGCATCCAGGGTCAAATATGTACCTTATTGCTCAGATTATGTTGTACAGTAGACATAAATGCCACCATTACAAACCCTTCCATACTATGAGAATGTTACCTCTCTACCACCTCCAACATACCCTTGAATTCCAAAAATGGTTGTAGCTTTCCAAAAGTTAAAGATCAGTGACAAATAACTGAATGAATGTTAATATACTGTGTTTATTGCTCTACACCTTACCTCCCAAATGTCCCTATTTTGGCAGAACAGTCTCGATTTGCGAGACGTGGGTAAAGTTTTAACTAAACATGTATTTGTTAGCGGAGTTTGGTCAGAACAGGATAGGACCCGCTTTTCAGATTCTAAATGTTTGGAAATATTACATTAATATTATTGAGTAAAGTTATACTGAATGACAGGCCAGTAAGAGCACTGATCACATATTTAGGAAGACTGCTGCATACCTCCCAACATTTGAGAATTGGTAAGAGGGACACATATTTTGCAGTGTGTCTTGTACCGCCAAGTGAGCGTGACTGGGGAAAGTACGTGTGTCTTGCACTGCCCAGAGGGCGGGTCTAGTGCTTGCCCCTTTTATTAATTTAGCCATCCATATGTTCGCCCCTTATTATTTCTTCAGACATCCATATGTCCAGCCACCATATGTCTGCCCCTTTATTATTTGTCCAGCCTCCATGTATACCTCTTTATTATTTGTCCAGCCATCCATATCTGCCCCTTATTATATCCAGCCTTCATATCTTCCCCTTATTATTATGTCCAGCCATCCATATCTACCCCTTATTATTATGTCCAGGTTGTTGGCTGGAAGAGTGAGTTAGGTGCGCATCTGCCTGCACCTAACTCACTCTTATCTGTCAATCAGGCCCATAATTTCAAGCTCCTTCTTAAGTCTGGATCTAGCCCCTTATGTGCAGGCAGTTAGCTAACAAGTATTATCAGTCACTATTTTTTTAATAAAAATTTTCCATAGACAGCTAAAAACTATTAAAGACTTCCAAGACTTTCTCTGTGGTGGATGCAAGGAAACTTTCTAAGAAGAGCCCCCACAGTATTTCTTATAATCTTACAACATGGGAAACCAGAACTTCCTCCAAATCTCTCAGTTACTGTCGATGGTGATAGTGATATCCAAGGAAGCAAGATTCATTTATAGACCAAAGTGAACCAGGGGCACACATCAAACTCCCTTTTGAAAGGTAAGAATGGATCATATGCCTCAAGGTTACACAACAAAATAGTTTCTGGATCACTTCCCAAGGAGTTGTATTAATGTAGTATATACATTTTAGCTGTTTATGTATGTGCTAATTGTTTAGTTTTAGATATGACGATGAGAAATTGAATTAATACTATTTTTTAAGCTTAGCTGGGCTAGAAATGCCAAGATATTTATATTACTGTTCCTTTCCCATGATCAGAGTAGATCAAGGTTCTGCTGATTTCTCCAGAATTTTTGTTATATACAGATTTTTATTATATTTACTAACATATATGTTCAGATAACAGCCTTTGTTGTCTGCCAGTAGAGAACAGGGTCATCTAAATGGGCTGGGTTTGATTATTGTGGATATAGCCATACTAGGCTGCTAGAAGCGAGACCCTCAGTTCCTAGTTTTATGTGATATCTTAAATGTCACTTGAAGTACTCTGTATGCTATTGTTAATAATGAGCTGAAGTTGACATTTATACCAGGCAGCAACCTGATCACCCAGCACAATTAATTTACATACTTTATTATCCAAAGTTCAATTTCTATATTGGGCAGTCCTTGGCATACTCATAGATTTTGAGATCTTTGTTATTGTGAATGCACTCATACAATACCCAAACTAGTTTGGTTTCAGAGACATTAAAAATAAAGTTATATGACTCCCATACATAATCTTAGTATTTTTCTTCATTCTTGCAATAACCACTGTATCTCTGTGTATTCATCTACAGATGTGCTGTGTGGGTTTCTTCTCTATTATTTCCATATATGTCATTTTAGTGCAACATTCCCAGCAAGTGACCAATATATCATACACATGAAATTTCAAGTGGAAAGAGTTAATTCTGCAAAGGAAACTTCTAATTAGTTGACTAGAATACAAAGTAGGGCACCATTATAAGTTCTGTTCTGTTTGTCATCATTTGTGACATGTGTTTGTCACATTCTGCTGCTACTAATTATAAAAGGAGAATAAAACAAAAAAAAAACAAGCATATATTGTTTATATTCTCTCATCCTTTTTTAATATATTGCTTTCCCCACGTATTCTTATAAACTTGGAAATGTATCATTCTGAATACTGCAAACTTGCAATTTTCAAATTAGTTATTGCCCCCAAAATAAGGTCAGGTTATATTATCTAGCAAGTTTTCTTTTCAAGAACCT
Source organism: Limnodynastes dumerilii (assembly GCA_011038615.1). Taxonomy (NCBI): domain Eukaryota; kingdom Metazoa; phylum Chordata; class Amphibia; order Anura; family Limnodynastidae; genus Limnodynastes; species Limnodynastes dumerilii. Next base: position 155,079 of record WWET01001483.1, read on the forward strand.
TTATGGTCTTTGAAATGAGCAGCAAAGTGATAAATTTTATCATTGTGAATAATTTTTTTTTAAACAATTAAAAAATGTAATGAAAACAACCTTATTTTGTAATTCTCTATACCCATGATATAAAACGTTAGCAACTATTCAAGTTTGAAGTTTTTACTTTAAGGCTTAGTAATTCATCATTGTGAAATGTGTGGCTATTACTCACTGTAAAGTATACTGTTACATATGTATCCTGCTGCTGGCAATTTTATAGCTCTAATGCAAAATAATGGATCTTGTGTCATCCTACTAGTGCCATCATTACTGTTCACAAAGGAAAACTGGTGTTCCGCTGCAGCATCCTTGCATAGTGCATCCTTTGTGGCTGTCGTCATGTGTACATATTATGACTAACGGTGTGACAAGTGCATTTTGTAATTGGATATGCGGATATAGCTTTATCAAGAGATTTTATCTTTTTGACATGGCATTTATACCAGTATGCTGTACGAAAATGTAGTAGCAAAAACGTACAGTATATCAAAGTGTGCTTATATTTATACAGTACCAACATTTTTATCAAATGAGGTCAGTACCTACTGACTGTAGATTAAAAATATTTATCCATTTAGGACCGAATTCAGACCCTCGCACGTTTTCCGTACGTGCAGGGATTTGTACATCCGTGAGAGCGAGGGGAGTGCGTGCCCCCTGTCACTCCCCTCTCTCGTGCGGGCTTTATGGCAGCTTACACTGCCATAAGCCTGCATGATATCTATCGTGCGGATCAGTGGTCTGATCCGCAGCAGTGTGAGAGCCCCCTCCAACACTGTACACTTTGCATGCTTCCCCCCGACCGCTTTAGCAGGCGGAGGTGAAGCACAGCCCATTTCCTCTGAATTGGGCTCGGACGGAACAAAGTTAGGGTTACTATAGTAATGCGCATGCGCCCTCCAGCGAAGTCAGGCCACTTATGCACTTTGCGTAAGTGACCTGACGTTATTAGGTCAGGATCCAGTCCTTAGTCTGGGCATATTTGCAAAAAGAATGAATCCTGCAATTGGAAATACCCAACGCATATCAACAGTCAAAAAGACATGTATGTATGGAGAATCAAACGTATGACCTCAGCGCTGTGAGGCACAAGTGCTACTCACTGAGCCACCGTGCTTTCCCTGTTTATTTTATGGTCTGACTTACCAATCACCACTGGGCTATATTCATAAAAAATAAAGGCTAAATACTATATATAATAAAACCCATAAAGATTACAGTTATTCTTATATTCCTGATACATCACTGACACGTCACAAAACCAGTCATTTAAACCCTCCTCTTGGCAGCAGTAAGTATAATAAAATGATGTGGAGTGGTGACTTTATGTTTTACTTTATATATTTTTGTGCTCGCAGTTCTTTTTATGCCTCCATTGTAGTGCCAGAATAAAAAGAGAGATTACCCAGATGAGCTGTAAAAAAGATATCTGGGCACAAATTGTCACGCATTGTGTGTACTGTAGATTGTGTGTTTGAAAAAAAGTGCACAAAAGGTGCCTTTGTATTACAAGCAATTAGGGCATGTATTGTATGGGCACACAACGGCTAACACATTGCAGAGTGCCCACAATACGTTGTGCATGAGTAGGGTACTACAGTTGATTGTAAATGGAGGTTGTGATTATTGCGAGCGCCTCTGTCTGAATATAAATGTGACAAAATAATCTATGTATGTAGAAATGATTTAACACATGCACAATACTCTTCGACCCTTTGTAATGCGTTTGAAGTGTCACAACTAAAGGCAAAGACAGCTCACCTTTGGATCAGCCCTATTGTGTAGTGCTAAGTATCCACCTAAATACTGCACTGTGCTGCTAATCCATAATGCTTTTATTGAAGTCATTCTTTCTAAACACATACTTGTACATGTACAGTTTTATCACATGTTCTCTAGTTCTAATATTATCTCTTGTAACTTTGTAAAATTATTGTTTTATTTTAAAACCACTGTCATATTAATCTGCATATATGCAAAGGTTCAAGTTATACTTTTAACTCATATATAATACATATTGTAATTAGCAATAAAATACCATTTTCATTCAGTTCTTCTGTAACCTATTAACTCTTCCATGGCAGCCATCCACCCAGAGTATATGCCATTCTTTCAGAAAATAGAAATGGGGCAGATACCTAAATGATGATGATACAAATATATTCACCCATACCTTATCAAAAATCTATTGAGATCTGGAGATTATGGGCCTGATCCAAAACAACGCCCGCCGTCGCTAGGCCGGCGGGCGTAAGCGTAAGATCGGCTTTTCAGCCGATCTGCGCATGCGCCAGGCAGATGTTGCCCGGCGTCGCTACGGCAACACCCGATCGTGGATCGGGCGTCCGTAGCAGCGCCGTAGGGACGCTGGAGGGGACGTCCTCCAGCGTCCCTACGTTCAGGTTAGTGTAGGTGGGCGGGGGGAGGTAGTTAAATGAGGGTAGGAGGACGGGCTAAGCGGCCATACGCACCTGAGCGAGCGTATGGCCCCTTCCTTACGCCGGCTGAAGTTAGGGTAGCCTTCAGCCGGTGTAAGGAAGGGGCCATTTGTAACTTTACGTGAGCAGTTGCGCAGTTGCGCTCGTATGTGTCCTCCGTACGTGCGATTCATGGTAGTCGCACCCACATACCTTCATTTAAATGCCTTCTTCCGCCCATTTTAATTTAAATTTTCATGTGCGTATATTTCTGCAGCGCACATCCCCACATATGTACCCAAGTCCAATTCACAAGTCCGTCCGTAAGGCACTTACGCACATATAGTCTACGTAAAGTACGTACAAAAAATGACTACGCATGCACAGTTGAAACGTACCTAAAAATGCGCACAATAATCGCAGTGAAAACGGTTCTCTGAATACAGCCCTACATGAGCATAATGAGTATCACTAGACTCTTTCTCTGCATATTGATTTCATTTAAGTGAGCAGAAGAATCATAAGAGATTGACTACAAAGTGCATAACAAAATAAGGCGGAGGAGATAACACTGCCACATTCTTTAGATGTGATGACCTTGCTGTACTGAACTTCCATTTACAAATGGTTTTGTTGAATTTACCACTAGGTACTTGTCCCAAGGTGTTACTTTTTTAGACATGTAAATATCTTGCAAACTGTTAACACAAAGCACACATTATGCTATAATGATCATTATTACATTATCCACTTGTTTCTGATAAATTTCAGAGCTTTAGTGCCTCCTAAAGATAATTAGAGTGCTCCAGAGTTTTTAATTGAAATAGATTATATTCTGTATAAGCATGATGATTACCAATTTGCTTAATTGTTACAACAGACCAGTAGGTGTTCAATTATGGACATCCTTTTATTTAAAATCGTCCCTGACCTGTTGCTACACTAGTCAAATTCACGTCTTAAGTATTTGTAATTAATTTTAATGATCCTTTTATTCAACATTTTTATTCCTTTTATTTATCTACATTTTTATGAAACTTTTACCAGTGTACAGTGAACATTTGAGAATGTGGCAAAACCAAAACATCTGTTTTGAAATTGCATCACTTTATTTTCCTTGTTTACACAGAGCATATACAAGACATTACCCAATATTGCAAAGTCTTTTCAAATAACAGATATTCGGTTGTTCCCAGTTAAACCTTTCCCAAAAACAGGTAAAAGTCTGTCATACATGGCGGACCCACCTTCTGGGAAAAGTTGAATGGAGCTTCAAAAATGATTAGAACTTCGTTTTCTTTTTTTTTTTTTTGGCTTAGCAGCTACTGGGTTCCTGCAGAGATCAGACAATGAAGATAACATCACCCATTCAATATCCTACAGAGAAAGTTTATGATTCATCCTGTGAATTGAATGGATGATGTCAGTTCCATTGTCTGATCTCTGCAGGAAGCCAGCAGCTGCTAAATTGTAAATAAAGTTGTAATAATTTACTAATGGGCTGCAATCTAGGATCCCCACCATGTTGCAAAATGAGCATCTTAGATGCGAAAGCTGTATCTTGGCCCCACTGTAGCTTTTTAAGCTTGTGTCCACATTAACAATAAAAGGGTCTGACACAGAGTGAGATATCTGACCCAATAGTGTAACCTTTTTTTGGGATATTTTATACTACATATGCCTAAAAAGTATGTTCATGCACCTGCAGCTATTCAGACTAGAAAGAAACAAAGAACTGGCCTGCCTGTGACTGAAAGGAAGTTACGGGGAATGGAAGTGATGGACTAACATAACTTACAGCAAGAGAGTATTCCCGCAAAAAACCCAATCTAGACTCAAATGGTTTCAGATCATTACAACAGCTACAGAGCATTGGTAAGTCCTGGAAGATGACGACAGCCAAGGCTCTATCACTGTTCCATACACACTGGAGTAACATTTGACCTTGTTATTGTTTCATAAAGGTATGAAAATGTTGGTTATGGTTTGTCTTGACAGTCTAGCAAAATCAGGGGAAACGTTTTATGAAAATATTTCCTTTTGCAAAAATTCTATTTGATTAATATTTTTTAAATGATTGTTTGAGGAAGAGAACATAATTGTATAGTGTTTGACTGTTACCTGATCATAAGAAAAATACTGTGTTCGATATATATATAGTAAATCAAATCCTTATATTAGATTATTTTATATATTTTTTTAATAAACATTTGAATTTTATAGGTCATAGTCAACCTAAACTCATGTTTGCTGACAGAGATCTGAAATACTATTGCTAGACAGTCTATATATTTTGCCCCATAAATCTTCTGCTTGCCACTGCTTTATAGTTTGAAATCCTGATTACTTCTGAATCCTGCACTGCCTTATAAACTGCAAGATGAAAGAAAACTCAAGATGCTTCTAACTTTAATCTGCCACCTTTAATAATGTAATTCCATATTTCACTTGGTATTGATGTTTAGAGACATACCTAGAAATAGAATTGCAGCTTTCAGTACATCAAAACAATAACACTGAGCTGCATATAATTGTCTTCATGGAAATTAGATCGAGTATGCTTTTGTTCAGTGTAATAACATAGTTTACCACTTGCTATTAAAACTTAGACATCTGAGAATAATGACAAAATCAAAGGTTTTTTTTAGGGATTGTTGTATATGACATTGATATTGATTAATAGTAACAACAACAACAACAATCATCATCATCATCTAATACTACTGGTTAGGTTAGGGTACTAGCTAGAATTTAACATGACCCCAACTATTTTTTTGTACCTTAGCAATTTCTTAGCAACTAAAACACAGTAAAGGTTTTCGATTATTATACCTAAACAAAGTAAGAGCTGTATTCAGGGGTAAATGTATACAGATCCAGGTTCAATAGTGAGGGCGCCTCCCAACCAGATGCCAGGACATCTGGTTGGGATGGGCAACTATTGTTGACAAGCAGGACACCATATACGTCTATTTACTTACCTTAACGTTTTTAAATGAATGAAGCTGTTCCAGGCTCGTTTCGGCTTGCAGTGAGCCTGACAGCTTCATTTATTTAAATTTACTACTACTCACCCCTCCTGCGAGGACCCGCGATGATCTTTGTGGTTTTTAATGTATTTATTTATTTTTTAGTTAAAATATAATATAAAAAAAAACACACATGCCTCCACACATGCCCCCACACATGCCCCCACACATTTTTACATGCCCCCTTTTCATCCCCCTGATAACAGCTATTAGGGGGAGGAAATGGCGGAATATGGGGACATCGCTGGGATAAAGGCACTAACGCCTTCTTGAGATGGTGTTAGTTTTACACCGGAAGTGGAGTGTAAAACTCTGCTCCAACATTTAATAGATATTACGAACCGCTGGCCCGCTCTGAAAAGAATGGGACGGCAGAGATACCCGATGTTTACATGGATCCATGGTTTGTAAATATTAACACCTTCACTGCAGAGGACAGTGCTAAGCTGTCAGGGGCTGGTGATTAATTGAGACACAAAACTCTCCACTTGCATTAATGGTACTACAACATAGGCTATATTAATGACAGGAATATGACTTTATATAGTTAATGCACATTTTGGTAATGCATTGATTTGTTTGTCAAAATAGTATTTATGATTTGACAGAAGTGTACATTTTTAAGGTCTGTGTAAATGTAGCATGTTCAATATAACCTTTTTGTAAGAACCTAGATGACAGTTTTATAGTAAAGTTATACCTTTATTATTATCATTATGAAGAGATTCCCATTCTATCTAAGACATCAAGTAAAGAGGCTTAGGAAATGAGTTTCTAAAAGAGAACTAAGTAAATACTTTCTGTACAGTTAGATACAAGTTGAAGAGGTTTTGAAAGAAGAGAAAATCAATAGATAAAACATATCATGTCACACTGTGATCTGAAATGATCAAGAAATAAGCAGGAGTCTTAGATTTGTTCCTGTTGTGTTCATTGTTGCACTGACATATATAAATCTCTTTGCTTTGTTGGTTGCCCACAAACGATTTAGAGTTCTTATGTGATATGTGACAATAACAAATTATATTTACATTTCATTTTGTATGGTAAATTACTTTATCAACATGGATCTGATAAGCCCAAGAGTATTCTAAAGTCCACTACATGTTGACAACAATAATGAGAATAATGGGCATTCTGTCTGCCATGTTTGCAATTGTAAATTTATAATTATGAAATGTGTCTTCTCTTCAATAAATCTGAACTTTTCAGGCTACTAATGGAAATAACAGCAGGTAAAAAGCATATTTTTTTTTTCTAGCCTAAAAATAATAATACATTATTGAGCTCCTGCAATATATTCCCATCATCAAACTAAAAGAAAGAATTGAAGGACCTTATGCAGAGTTTGCCCAGAACATCTGTATGGAAAGACTGTCCACACAGGTGTAAAACTAGGCATGTTCTTACCAGGGCCATCTTAACAGAATTGTAGGCCCTGGGCAAAGCAATGCACAGGGGCTCCTACCCACCCATTCACAAGAATAAAAATGTAACCAAAACTTTTGAACATTATATGAATTAAATGTCTGTGAATGTCCAGTTTGTCATCTTCCCCCTCCTTCTGTACCCATTAGGTCTTTATGTCCCCTCTTTAAATGTCCAGTTTGTCATCTTCCCCCTCCTTCTATGCCCATTAGGTCTTCATGCCCCATCTGTGAATGTCCAGTTTGTCATCTGCCCTCTCCTTCTATGCCCATTAGGTCTTTATACCCTATCTGTGAATGTTTACTTTGTCATCTGCCCCCTCCTTCTAAGCCTATTCCTCTGTGAATGTCCAGTTTGTCATCTGCCCCCTCCTTCTGTGCCCATTCTTCTGTGAATAGCCAGCTTGTCATCTGCCCCTTCCTGCTATGACCATTAGGTCTTTATGTCCCATCTGTGTATGTCCGATTTGTCATCTGCCCCCTCCTTTTGTGCCCATTAGGTCTTTATTATGTCATCTGCCCCCTCCTTCTGTGCCCATTAGGTCTTTATTATGTCATCTGCCCCCTCCTTTTGTACTCATTAGGTCTTTATTATGTCATCTGCCCCCTCCTTTTGTACCCATTAGGTCTTTATTATGTCATCTGCCCCCTCCTTCTGTGCCCATTAGGTCTTTATTATGTAATATGTCTCTTCCTTCTTTGTGACTCTTCTACCAATTCATAAAAAATCCTGTCTTACCTGTGACAGTGTCCTCCTTCTCCCCACTGAGTGCCGGAAGGTCACGTCAGCATCAGGCTGCTTAATGGCAAGCCACACAGATGTCTGTCCCTGCAGGAGCAGGAGGAGCATAGTTTCAACTGAGCCCCTGCGGCACAGTGCATGCTGCGGTCCGGATTCAGAAGAGGTATTTTTTTAGCCTCCGCTGCAACCAACGCAGAATTACATTCAAAATATGGCATTTTCTGAATGTAATTCCTTGTGGGCTGCAGAGGAGGCTGAAAATACCGTTAGAGCCGGACTGGGCTGTGCTAAAGGGCCCCTTATTGTGTCGGGGCCATTGCCCAATGAATAAGACGGCCCTGGTTCTTACACACTAACAAATTGTTAAGGGGGATTGGTGATGCAGCTCCGCCCTACTGCTCACTAGTGATTGAAAAAGCAGAATGAGGGGGAGGGCTGTGTAGCAACCCTGCCCTTTGCATTTGCTACAGCTACCAAAAATATCCTAAGCTGAGCTGCAATGGGGCCACAGATGTCAAGTTTTAGGGCATGAAGATTTTTCTTTATCTGCATTTGTGTCTACAAAAAAAAAAATGCTAAGGCCCAAGACAACTGCTTACTGTTTATTTTCTGTAAATGGAGAATGACAATGACAATTTACTGACACTGTCCTAATTAAGCTTTGTGTTGTTAAAAGATAAACTACCAAAATACGACAAAATCTAACCCACCAATATTGCATTTCCTTTTCTTTTGGAATCTATTTATTGTTGACTAACAGTCTGCCTGATCACCAGCTGTTAGCTAAATAGGGGTTGAGTACCATCATCAGAGCTGCTTATTATATTGCTGCTTTTATTTATTATTTTTTAAGAGTACTAAATGTATTTTATATAAAATAAAACTAAAATATTAAATATACTTTAAGCGCTAATTGTTTCTGTTTTGTTTTTCTCTTTTTGGGGGTTCCCTCATCCCCCTATTTTAGCTGCTGAAGTATATTTATACTTACCGCTATATATATATTTTTTGGTTAATTCCTACTTCAATTAGCGCCTAGGTAGCTGTCTTGTTCTTAAGAATTAAAAACAACCACAGCAACATAGGAATAACACACATGCCTGCAGCACCAGGGTAAGGTACAAACATACTATCTACTGTCAAAGTGTTACCCATCTGTGTATATATTAAAAGCACACTGCTGCTGCAACCCCAGAATACTGCTTATTAATCAGTAGTTAACATCTGCAAAATATAATGCTGCTGCACACATTTGTAAATATATGATGTCACCTGCAACATTCAAGGTTTTCCTGTCTTTCTGGGAGTCCCTACAGTGGAACATTATATATATCTCCTGGTCTATAGAGGCAACAATAAACAGCGTACTCCGGTGCACAGTAACGGCAAAAGAAATCCTCCGCTCATATATATCTAGGTCTCCCAAAGCAGTGCAATCACAAACCGGACATGTATCCCCGACAGACCCACAGCTATGGTAAACAAAATTGGCGTCCCCGCACAGCCAATGCCTCAAAAGTTCATAACAAATATCCACAAATAGTAACACATAAATATGAGCTACACAGATTTTGTTATTGACTGTGTAGCTCATATTTATCTAGAATTAGAATTATGTAAATACAGTTGTTGGGACTCAGTTTCCTTCACAGTGATGTATACCTGACAACTGATGTAGCAATTTAATTATAATTTATTGACAGTTACATGTGAAGTTAGACCAATGTTTGTTTCAGTTTTATTTAAAAAGGAAGGTTAGTCCCTGATGTTCTATAGTTGTCCCTGAAGAAAGATTTTTCATAAAACGGAAACATTGGACTAACTTCACTTGTAACATAAAAATTGATCTAGGAAACTTTGCCTTTAAACATTTTAACATTGTCTGCCCCCTACAATTGAATATGATTTTGCCAAGGTGCATATCTATATGACCCCTTTCTAGCTGTTTCTGTCAACTCTGGGTCAACCCATTTGTTCTCTGCTCTGACAGTCCTCACAGAACAATCCATGAAAACAATAAATTATATGCACAAAATGATGTGCATTTTTCCTATCTATTTATAAGAACAGGGTATATTTGTCCTTTAATGGAAGCAAGATTTGAGCTTTTCTGCTCTTATACATGAATTATAAGTCTACACATGCAGAGCATTAAATTATGTGAATTCTCAAATACCATCCTTGCTTACTACGCTTCATCCAAGCATTAAATTATTCATAGAAATATTACAATATATATTCCAGACAAAAAGATTATTTTTTTTATACTTTTTGGTATTTTTTTTTGTTCTTTTTAGATTATTTATGAAAGATAAAATAGAAAAAAAAAATATTTTCATTTTAATTAAATTACTAGTGACTCTTGTTTGTCATCCCTGACAAGTTCCCATCCTGAAAGTTATTATATTCATATTATTTTATTATGTTACTCTGGTGAGTGTATGCTATTTTTAGCTCTATAAGATTTGTGTTTGTGGCTCTTACTGTCCATGACATACAGTAGTGACATATTGATGATGTTTTTAAGTACAATTGCTAGGTTGCACATGATAATTTGTTACATTATTAAATAGGTTATTGCATTATAATTTTATCACCATCAAACTTATATGAACTATATGTGGAAATTTTTTATTTTTTTTATTGTTTTTTTTGAATATTCATCTACTATTGCTGAACGATGAGACTAAAATATTGCTAAGGATTTTTTGGGTAGGGTTTGTTTTTGTGCATTTTCAAATAACATAGATTTTGAAGAATTTGCAGGGAACATATCACTTTGATTATTGTAGATGCATTGGGGTAGATCCAGAACTACGTTTGCTGTATGTTTATTCGTGTAGCATATTTTCGTGCGCGTAAGTTCTATACACTCCCCTAGGCACACCCCTTGAACGTACGTATTTTGTCAAGATACGCTTTCCAAACCCTACCTTAACTTTTGGCAACGTAACCGCAGTGATCCGCTCACGTACGTATGGGCAACACGTATTTACGCAGCTAAGTACGCCCATACTGTACACTTTAAATAATAACGTATTTCAGACGGAATTTGGACTAACGTGAATGGCCCTTACGTTCACAATTACGCTACGTTACTGAGCGAATTTTCTATGGTGCGCATGCGCAGTACTTACCAAAAGGCGATTTTACGTCTCTGCTCCGCGTAAATTCGCTCGCAAGCGTTGTTCTGGATCTGGCCCATTGTGTTTAAAGTACATTGGGCTAAATTCAGGTTTCAAATTTTTCCCCATCTGCTGTGCAATTCAATTATATTGCACTAGTTTTTTCCAAAAGTGCATACACGCAAATCTGTGTTAACCAATCAGAATGCATTCTGACCAATCCAGACTTAAAAACAATGATTTCCACTATACATTACAGTGAAGTACCCTGCACATGCATTTGTATAGATGGAAAGGGGGAATGTATCTTTAAAGATGACTGCACTGTGGATTACTGATCTGTGTTTTTACCCAACTGCCTAGCTGCCTAGGAATCTTGAACTGCAGTTGGGACCAGTTTTGGGATCCTGTATAGGCCATAAGGGACATCCATGTCCTGCACCCTGCCTTAAGTTTTCCCACACATAACACTGGCTTCCTGTCCGCTTCAGACCTCTCTTTAAACTCCTTACCCTCACCTTTAAGGCCATCTCCTCATCCACTGCTTCCTACCTCTCTTCCATCATCAACATGCACACCCCTTCCGGTCCTCTGCGTTCTGCTAACCAGCGCTGTCTGACCACTTTATTGATCACCACATCTCATGCCCGTATCCAGGACTTCTCCCATGCTGCACCTCTGCAATGAAATGACCTCCCTTCTTCAGTCAGACTTTCCCCCACATTGCAGGTCTTCAAGTGTTCACTCAAAACGCAGCTGTTCAGGCTAACCTACCCCTCCTCCACTTAACATCCTCACTGCATCCTTCATCTATCCCTTCTCTTCCTTCCCCCTCTCCTTCACTCACACCAGCAGTCCACTTCCTTCTCCCTCCTTATATCGGGCCGGATCCTCAACTACAGCCGTCTTACCCACACGGCCATAATTTGCCGAAAGATAGCTACTGCGCATGCGTAGTAACTATTGTATGTAATCTACGTATCGTTTCGGTATGTAGATTGTGTATATCCGTGTCTTACACATACAGCCGTAGTTGAGGATCTGGCCGTCCTCTGAGTGTGGTAGCTCACGTGAGCAGGGTCCTCCATCCTAGTATTGTTCCTCCCTCCACCACTCCCCCCTCAGTTGCCTCGGAACGGCAACTCCCGGGACCAGGAGGCTATAAATATAAGCCCTGTAATGCGGCCTGTCATTCGCCGGAGGAAACTGAGGAGCGCGGACCTGCCCAGAGGAGAAGCCAGAAGAAAAAGATCCAGGCTGACTACAAGCAAGACTTCAGAACAGTGAGTAGTAAAAGATTGTTACATTTGTTAAAGATGTTTCTAAATTTGTAACTTTGGAATGTGTTTTTTATTTAACTTTAACGCACACATATACAGTTAGGTATGCACAGCAACACGGGGGGGACACTTATACATATTTTTAGTGCACAGGAGGACATATTAGGTTGAGAAATTACACAAGGGAACATTTTAAACAAACATAAAACATGACTTTCTATACACTCCCCTTGGCACACCCCTTGAAAGTACGTATTTTGTCCGAGATCCGCTTTGCAAACCCTACCTTAACTTTTGCCCACGTAACCGATGTCATCCGCTCACTTACGTATGGGCAACACGTATTTACGCAGCTAAGCACGCCCATACTGTACACTTTAAATACAAACCCCCGCCTACATAATGTATTT
>WWET01001483.1:168003-187887 GCA_011038615.1 Limnodynastes dumerilii
TTTAATAGTAATTATATTAATTTTTAAATAAAATGTTGCATATCAAAAATAAATATAGCCACACATGCACAAGCAGACAGAACAATAGCTACATGTAATGCAGTTTAACTGTCAAATCTGGACATACTGTAGGTTAAAAAATAACAGCATTAAACCTTCTGTTATTGCTAGAGGCAATGACACTGTGAACTCTTGGCCCAGGTTTTTCGGAAATAGCATTGGAACTTTGTAATGCCATCATAGTGAACAGAAAATGTTGCTGCAGATATTGTGTTCATATGTCAATTAATATGAGAAATGCTTTGCACTTAAGGAATAAACATTAAGTACTTTTTCAAGGAAAAGTGGCTGACACATTAGAAGGAAATGGCAAGCCTTCAAGAGATTATTCATCTATTCCTATCACCACTAGTGAAAAGGACTTATAAAAAAAAGCAATGCTTAGGTCTACAGCTTACTGTCAAACCATTTTACTTACAGTAAATTTAATTGAGCTTTGTAATCTTTAGGACTGATGCTCAAATCAAAGCTGGATATTGCCTCTAAAATTTTTGTAGGTTTAAAGGGTAAGTTGTATTATTTACTTGGAATTAGGTGAAACAATGTACAATGCAGACATTGAAAATATTTGGGAAATGTAATTGACTACAATAAATATCATCCTCTGTTTACATTAAAAAAAAATATCACCAGGGTTAGTTAAATTGAGGGTTTCGCTTTTAGTAATGGCATGAAGTAGAAAAAATTTGAGAAAGGTTGTTTGAGGCAGATGGCTATTGGATGGGACATAAGGAGTAAAGGAGCTTACCTGTGAGAGCCTACCATATGATATAGATAGATGGTAATGAAGGACAGTACATTATTTGAGACAAGAGCCATGCAGGACTGAAGCCGCAGAAGATGTGGATTTTATGGGCAAGGAAGGTTAAACAAGAAGAATTAAACTTTGAGGACTCATTGGCAGATTTGTATCTTAGGAGATTTGTGTAGGTCACAACAAGTACTTTTATTGATCTGAGGCACAGCAGGAAAAGTCTTAAAGATATATGTGGGTGGAGAGTACAAGGATTAAAAATTGTAAGGTCAGAAGAAGAATGAAGTGTCATTGCTTAATGTATGACAAGGTCATGGAGGAGCATATTCCATGGCATTGTACTTGTGTGTTGGGGAACAAGTCTTCCCTCACCAGCAAGGAATGATGGATACTGTGGTAATCTGGCACCAGATCCTCTCTGACCATTGAGCATGGGATCATAGGTTTGGATCAAGTCCAAAATTATTTCTTTACAAAGATCATACTAAAATAGGTATTGCTAATTAATACCTAATTCCAGGATCCCATCACATATTAGTATATGGCTTTATTTTATAGAGAAACTCTATTCACTCAGAGTAGCTTTTGCCACTACTAGGTATGGCTCACTGAAATATAATATCAGATTTTAGCAATAGCTAGTTTTTTTTTAGACAGGTCCAAAAAAAAAACATTTTCCTTCTATAAAGTAAACTTAATTAAAAGTAGACTATGAACTCTCAAGTCTGGATGACAAAATCACAAGGGAAAATATACTACATAGCTCATAGGTCACTCAAAGCTGAAGAAGAGATCAAGATGAGAAAAAGCATGTTGAATAGCAGGGTAGGCAAATTTTATTTGTTGCAAATAGTATTAAAGTTGAGTGGGGATGTTTCCTGTTCCAAGTCTAAATAACACTTTAAAGGTAAATTTGATCAGTATTTGTATGAAGTAAGCAAAATCAAAGCATTTTCCTTGCACGCAAAGAATTAAATTAATTGGACTCCACTGAAACTGAATATGGCTTTCACCAGTTGTAACTTTCCACCCTATTCCCTCTAATTTTCAAATTCTGGATCCATTCCTATGTATTCTGCTCATTGCAGTGACTTTTATAGCCATACAATTATGTTGATGATGTAGGTCTGTCATGTAGTTTACCTAATGCAATCTATTACGTCTCTCTTTCTACTTGCCTGCTTACATTGAGTGCAGTAAAATTACATATCTTCTTATTTTAATGAACAGTAACCCGTTTACAGGATTTGAGTGGCAACCTTTGGATATTCTTTACGTTATCAAATGTATTAATTTGACGAATAAAAAAAACAAAGTCTATCAGGTTTATAGAGACATTTTAAAATGCATGTTGCTCAGTGATGCAGTCTAAGGGAATCAAATATGAAACAGAAATCTCAACCCAGACAGCCTTTCATATATGTAGTGCAGAAGTTGTAAATAGTTCAACTAGATTCAGAGAATGGTTTCAAATTTGATCTGCACTGCTTAACATAAAAGAAATTAAACACAGATGCAGTGTAAACATAAGTTTGTTCCAAATTGAAGAGCATCATTTACATTTACATAAGCTGTTGTCTATGTACAATTCCCTTTAGAACACTAGCTCTGTTTAACTCCAATCGTTTACAACAGCTTATTGAAATGAAGTTCATAATTCCACTCTAAATCACACGTGTTATATTGCTACCTTGCTTTATTTAATGTCCAATTTCTTTCTGCTAAATAAAGAAAAGGGTGGCAAAATCTCCTCAGAGAATCTGTATCAGGTAATTGGCACCGAATTGCAGTTCATTTAAGGTATGGCGATTGCAATGATTGCCTTATTGTTGAACTACTTATCACTATACCAGTTTATCATCCAATAGTAATATGTGAATAATTAGCAAACAATAAACCAGTTTGATACCTCCATGGGTGGCTGCCACTAATAAAATATTGTAACTAAGGAGTTCATTCAAAGCTGCGCTTCCATCTGTTTTTCAGACAGATGCACAGCCTTAATGAGCACTGCACATGCTCAGAACGAGAACGAGCGCAGAAAGATGGGTGCACTGCTGCCCATCTCCCTGTTTCTGCATCCGACTGCACTGTGTTTACAGCTCTGTGGTGGGATTCCTCCTGCCCACCAGTGGAGCTACACTCCTTTTTAAACCAGCACCATGAAGCCACGCCCCCTTTAACTGGCACCTGCAAAGCCACGCCCACTTTTTGTATTTCTTGGGATTTTTTACATTTTTTTTTACATTTACAGTATTTATTGTGGGGTGTTTCTGGGCTACCAGACCCCTCCTCCCTAGGTGCGCCACTGAGATTATACAACGAAATTAGCACACAATGCTTTTAACGTAATATCTAGAAGGATAACTTTTTAGCTACTGTAAATGTTGCAATATTTACAACAATAAGATATAATACTAGAAGCTTCTTCATATAAAGAATTACATTTTTATAGCAGGGATCTGGTTTAAAAAGATTTTTATAATATAGGTTTGTCACAACCTTATGTTTGTGTAGGAGTTCAGTCATTGTAGATCTACAGTACGTGCATGGAGGAAATGACAAAATTGGACACCTTTCACATTCCTTTCTGTGTCTGGCACACATGCTCAATAAGAAGAAGCAGCAACTGTTCATTTCATGTAAGGTTGATCAGTCATCAATTTGACATGTTCCACATGTTCTCATTACACCTTATGTAAGACATCTTCCATCTCATCTTTTCTCATACATTATGTCAAAATGTCAATAACAACATAAAGGTTTGCTTCAAGTAGTCTAAAAACCATTAAGAGAGAAAGCAAAGGTCCTCTATTTTTAAAAAACAAACAAACAAACAAACAAACAAACAAAAAAGGCATATATTGTGTTCAAAGAGATAGCATTTGCTTGAAGCAAATATTATTTCAACAGAGTATAACCTACATATGCACAACAGTAGAAATATTTAATGGCAAGTGTAGGCTGTATTATTTTGTACACATGGTTATGCTGCCACAGTATGTTTAAGAACTCTTACAGATTGTTTCAATAAAACTTACTGATGATAATAAAACAGTTAGTGGAATGTTCCAACCTTTGTGGAAATTTGATTTCAATTTAGTTTTATTTAGCATCTTATGCACTTTACTTGTTCAGAGAACATCCACCAGAAACTGAGCATATTATGGCTAGAAAGGCAGCAGTAGGTAGTAAACAAAAAAAAAATATCTTAAAAGGCCCAATACCAGTAAAACATTAAACTTCCAGTTTGTACTGAGCTGGAATAGCGACATAGCCAAGCATTAACTCAACCCAAAACTGACTCATCAACAGGCTAAAGCCTAGGCCTAAATCGAATTAGCTAACAATATGTGTTTCAAATTATTTTTTAAGAGACTGATTTGATTGCTCAGCCCAAAACATAAACCTTTGAGCATGAGAGATTTTATTTTTTTATGGGGATATTTGTCTCAATAGTTACAGACCTTTGTTTATTGGTACTGCATATACAGTCAAATATATTGCAGGTGTTATTATGAACTAATTCAGAGATGAAGTTACTATTTTTGTATACTTAATGGAAAACCTACTCATAGCACAAGTATGTGATTTTTCATTTAAAAACAGCTGTTGCTTCTCTTTCCATGGTAACGTATGAAAATTGAAGTACAAACAAGATTTGATTTTGTTTCTAACTAGTTTATATTTGGAAGTGCTGATTACTTTTTTTCTAGAGAACCATTTTAACAGATGACTTGATTTTCAGCAGCATCTTAGACTTTGATCACACTGTTAGAATAAAGGTTTTCAGGCTGTAGATGGGGAATTGTACAATTTTAGGAGAATGTTTTTTTTCCTTCTTTCAGTTGTAATTGATGTTACAGGGTCATTATTAATGCTTTAATGCAAAAGTGGTTTAACTGCTAAGAATTCTATTACTGTCTCCAAGCATAACAGATTTGGTGGCTCAAACTGATTAAAAAAGAAAGTTTTCTACCTAAATTAACATTCTGGCATTTTAAATATTAATAAATTAAATTCAGATAGATTTTGATCTGATGCTTGAAAAAACCAAGGTATAAGCAGAGCTCTGGGTCAGTCCAAGTATATGATGTAGAGGATGAGACAATCCTAAACTTAATTAGGATATAATTATGTTTGAAATGTTGCTATTTTTAATTTACCTTTAGCTCTTTAGTACTGATTATGTATTTTTTTCCTTATTTATTATATGTACCCCGTATCTCTTTATCCTTTATACCTCTTTACACCTAAGATGAAAGTCAATTTTGAGGGATGAGACAAAGTTCTGTTATAGCCACCATTTATCCAGGGAGATTACAGTTTTGGGACAATAGGGGCCAGTGGAAAAGGACATTCTGAACATACAGGAAAAAGTACTATGAGATGGTGAAAGATCTTCTGTCTTGTGAAATAGATGATGTCATTTATAATCAATGGGCACTGTCAGCACAGCAATAATATGACAAAAATGTAGGAGCCTGGGCCGTCTGGGCCTGGGACAACGTTACTGGCGGTACCCTCCAATGGTGCTGTGGTCCTTAGGAGTGTTACATATTTCCCCACAGACGTGTCATATAGACAAGTAGTGCTTCATATGCACCCACTTAAATGCTCAAGATAAGCATTAGGTCTCATAACTTTAGATTTGTGGCTACTTTGCTGAATCTATATTATTCATATACTTCTTTTATGCACTATTTATAACTAGATAGCTCTACTATTCATTTCTCTTAGAAAACGTCTCTATTAAGTACATGATACCATGCTGGTATCTACTAAACTATTTTCTGCTTGTTTGCGGCATTAGTTAAAATATCAAAATTAATGTTCATTTACCACCATTTAATCTAAAATGCTGATATATCTTTTAATCCATAATAAACCCGGAATATATTTATACACTGTATATAATTTCTGAATTAGGTTTTATGACAGCTTTGTTACTATTGTTTTGGAAGATATCATTTCTTTTGCTGTTAGCTTTACTGGCTTGTAGCAATATGGTTACATACCCATATTACGCAGTGTTGATACTGTTGTATTATCAAGGACAGTATAACACCATATGGGTTTACAGGTTAATATTTACGTTCAGTTACATGACAGGTGTGCAGTTACATGTATTTTTATCTAGATTTTAATGAACAGACACATGAAATATAGGGCTATATTTTCGTTAGTCAACCTGAAAATTACAATGTAAAAAAACCTCTCAGTGTGAGGCTGCTTTCATACATACATAATACATATTTAATATGTGTCAGTTTTAAATCAAACTACACAATAATTATAGCATGACATGGTACCTATAACTATAGATCTGTGAATTCAAGTAAGTCCTGCAGGATGGAGATATGTTAGAATATTGAGATGTTATGGAATCAGATCTGACTGTTGGGGAGAACAGGGTGCAGAACCTAAAGAGATTTTAATAAGAGGAAAAGTTACAGTGATTCTTCTATTACCACAGGGTTGCCGACTTTTTAAGCCATCGACGCCTGCAAGAGGCGGGACTAAAGCCCCACCCCCTGTCAATAACTATTGTGATCTCTAGTGTTCCTGGGGATGGGCAGGGCTTGATGACATCATCAAGTCTTGCCCAGCCCTAGTAACTCTAGGGGTTACAATAGAGTTTAATAGGGGGGTCAGGACTTGCGGGGGACTGCCCAAATTTCGGGAGTCTCCCGGATATTCCGGGAGAGTCGGCAACCCTGTACTACCATGAGCATAGGAAAAGTACATGTATCAGTAGGAAAAAGCATGCTGGATAATTTTTCATTAGCAGCAAGATTTAGGAATAGATTTGCTAAGTTACGGAAATGAAATAATAAAGATGCTGCCCATAGCAACCAATCATATTCAAGCACTGACTTTCCTATTATATATTAGATAATGTAATCTAGAATCTATATGATTGCTATGAGCAACATCACCATTTTTCTTTTTCTACAGTTTAGTAAATCTAGCACTAAGAGTCTAAAGGCTTAAGGGCAGTATATGGGTCCCAGCAAAGATATATAGAAGTGAATGTTGTAGCTCTAGAGGATAACAAGGATAAATATCATGGAGTTGATCCATAGCTCCACTTACAACAATTCTTAGGTGTAAATGCAGTGAAAGTTTACACTGAGCATGTGCAATGGTAGCCAGCACAAAAAATGACATGCAAAATGGCTGATCTGTCTGTGTTCACTTCCATGTGCTTTGTACTAGTGAAAGGGAATGTTACACAATCTTAAAATGATAAAGTGGGCAGTTTCATTTGTCTGTGAGCACAGCAGCAGCCATGTTTGCCTGTGCTTTTTCCTAAAATCAGGGCTGGTAAAATGTGTAAAGTGGAGGATTCTATTTTGTGTAAGAACTCAGTTGGTCTCAGATAAAGTTTTGTCAGCCATGATGCTTATTTTGCGACATGGTGGGGAAGTTAGATTGCAGCCCATTAGTAAATAATTAAAACTGTGTTTATTTATCAGCAGCAGCCGCTAGCTTCCTGCAGAGATCAGTCAAGGGAGCTGACATCGCCCACTCTATTCACAGAATGAGTCATACATCAATATCCTACAGGAAGGTTGTATGATTCATCCTGGGAATTAAATGGGTGACATCAGCTCCGTTGTCTGACCTGTGCAAGAAGCCAGTAGCTGCTAATTGGTAAGTAAAGCCTTATTCAACTTTCCCCAGCAGGTGGGCCCGCCATGTATTTCCCAGCATGTATGGCAGAATTTTCCCTGATTTTGTGAAAGGTTTTACTGAGCACAACTGTAGATTATTAAGGACTATTTTTTTTGTTCCTTAAATTTTTTTACAGAGTGTGGCTACTGTCAAGACGCTGGATAGGTCACACGCTTCTTCTATATCTTGTGTTTGATTTCATTGTGCAAAATTTTTTTTGGATCAGCCCTAAACGCTTTATGAGCCTCCACATATTTATCTTACTGAGAAACAACTGATTTTGGTGCAATTGTTTTTGATCATGTTACAATACGTGATGTTGTTCCTCCTAATGTTGCTGCTGGCATGTTGTATGGACCATGTCAATAGTAATTTACCCCCCTAAGGTGCAGGTTTTACATTATTTGCTTAGCAGATAATGTTATATCTGCTATGGCAATAAATTAACTTGTTTGTCTTCCAGCCATGTCATATTTTAAGTGTATTATTTTGCATTTTTCATTAGAATATTTTGCAATATACAGCAGCTAAGTGATAAATCTGAAGCCCGTAACAGCTTCTATATCTTGCAAATATTCCATATGTTTCCATATCATCATTACTGAAACAATGTTGGGTGTTAAGTTTTTTTCATGATGTGTATACAACATGCACATGATCTACCCTAGCAACTGCACTAATTGCATGGTCTTGTACTGTGTCAGAGTTTGAACTGGCAGCGTACTGGAAGATAGATTTCTATTTCATTGTAAGTGGCTTTTCCTTCCTTTGATAAGATGATGTCTATATCTAAAAATAAATCCAGAATCTCGGCTGGAATCTTTAGAAATAATACAGCATCAGGCAAATTGTGCCGTGAACAGTATTATAACGTAAATATGAAATCAAATATATTTTATAAGTAAGTATTTTCTTGGCAATGTTTAAAATGTATTTCATATTAAAAAGATAAGAATTGAGTAAATCAGTCAAGGGGAAAATTGCAGATTAACTTTTATCATACTTTGATATAGTCACTTAGGCATAAAAGGAATGACTGAGCACAGAGGTACAATAGTACAAAGTGTTCTAAATTATGTCAATGAAAACTTGCTAACAATACAGGTAAATGACAATATATAATTCCTTTATAGTGATTGGCCAACATCAATCACCAATTCCACCTCATGCCATTTACTATAGCACTAATTAGAATGAGCATCAGTTGCTTAATGTATTAAATGGGAATATTTCTAAATACTTCGGGTTTGTATTTATTTTATTAGTTTTTGTGTTAGTTCTTCGGTTTGCATATATCATTCGGCTGCTCTACTTTTTAATGTGCCTGAATTATTATTTTGCTACTGAGAAGGCTCAACAAATATCACTTAATCAATATATAGGGCTCTATTTATGCACGAGCCTTTAGATTTGATGAAGGATCCTGATCCAGGCTCGCTTATCATCGCAGCGAGACTGGACACTTCCTTCATCAAATTTATAGAGATGCCCCTTCGTGGCGCAGGACCTCGATGTCCCACGATAGAAGAGGCAGCATAGTCAGAGCTTCATTCATTAATTAAGTCTTGTCGATGCAGGAAAAATGACGCACATGCGCCGCACGCTCTCGGCGCATACGCAGAGAGAACAGACCCTGCTCTTCATTCGAAGAGGTAAGTCGCATAAGGAATCATGCTGATTCCTTCATGCATTTCTTTTGCAAACTCCCTAAACCACCAATGTTTTTCCCCCCTTGATCCACTGAAGCACCAATGAAAAGAGAAATAAGATTGGCTATAGTCAGTATTTGAACAGAAGTACCGACTGGTATTGAATGTATTTTATATATATATATTTTTTAGATATTATTAAAAGGTTATTGAATTTACAGAAGTCCGGTATTTGTTCTATTTTTGTTATTTTAATCACTTGGATTTATATCCTGCTGGTTTTGAGATTTGCGTGGGTATAATTTTGTCTTTTCCATTTGTGTCTTTTGGGGTGTAGGTGCAACACCCCTATACCTGCTGCAAGCCACACCAGGAATGATTATATATATATATATATATATATATATATTATATTTATTGTCAGTGCACTAATTTATTTATTGTATACCCTTTACTAACAGATGTGTTTAGCACACTATCGCAGGGAGTGAAAGAAAACTACCTGCACACAGCTCCTAACACCAGTCATGGCTAGGTTGACGCTGGGAGAGAAGTGACACACTCCATTTCCTAGCAGCATAAATATGATGATGCGCTGGCCCACATTAGGAAGAACGGACCGGCGATGCACTCTGAAAGCTACCTGCATCACCATGGAAACTATAGTTTCCACAGGCGATGCAGGTTTTATAATTAAGAAAATATTCATTTTGAAGTGATAGTGGCAGCTTTCTATTGAAAACTGCCACTGTCACTTCAAAACGAAGTCTATAAATAGAGCCCATAGTGATTCCTCATAAATAGTAAGTGTATTGGGAGGCCTCTTGTTTTCTGAATGGCCAGAAACATGAAACACTATGAGGGTATGGTATTATCATATATTATCCATATGTTCTGAATTTCTCAAGTACCAGATAGAAAAGACACTTAAATCTCTATTACAGTGAAGGGATATTGTTTTGTTGTTGTTTTTTTTTGTTGTTTTTTTGCTAAAATAATAGCTAAAAATAACAGCTTAAAATAGCTTAAATAACAGAATCCAATCTGTGTAGTTAAAGATTTAACTTTAGCATACACATGCTACATGTATTTATATGAAAGTACGCAATATGACCTGTGATGCTATATATCATGTATTAATATTCATAAGATCATCATAGTGCAAGTACAGAATGGAAAGTTATACCTTTACCTTCAACTGCACTACTGGTATCTCTCATTATCTAATGTTTAAATAGATTACACTAGGCCAATTGAATATTAGAAAAATAGCAGAAAACACAGAGAACCTTTTAAAGAAATTTTGTTTATACTTGGATTGTTTACTTTCAAACACTGTTGTTTATTAGAATTTCTAGCTATAGAGAATCAATCTTCCAAGGTGTAGCACTCCTGTTTTTTCTAGTTGTATTTATTTATTGAAAGGGCCGGAGCAAAGAACCAGCCATTTTAAGAGGAAGCTGTGGATATGTACTGGATGTTCTGGTGTGCCGCGGAACTAACACCATCCTCATTACTTATAATCCTCTCTGAACAGAACAAATAGTCTATTTTAGACTTGTGTGCGTGTGTTATGCAAATATAAAGCAAATCCCTAAAAAAAATCTGTTATAAACTAACCTGAAATACCAGGCTATTATAGTCAATTGGAGGACAATGGACCTGATACAGACTCCCGTACAATTATCTTGTCCAAACTTACGTAAGTGTCCAAAACGCTGCACGTGAGCGGGGCATGACATGGGACTGACATGGGAGAGCACTACCATCCCACGTGCTGCAGACATTCAGACCTCCATGCATACAGAATACACATGGAAGTTTGGATCAGGTCTAATGAGCTTATCCATGATATTTTAAACTTCCAAATAAATAGTAGGATTAAGATTAATCTTCTTATTGCCTTTTTGCCTTTTGTGGCTATCTCTATGGCAAATACTCAAGGACTATTTATGTGCAATATGCTGATAAAATTGTCATTTTGAGATACAATGTAAACCCAAGGCTGCAAATGCAATTTGATGCATAGTCCTCAAAATATACAGTTCTCAATAAAATCACTCAAGAAACAAAAGAGCATGGCTCTAATAATTTACCAAGAATAATACATGATACATTGAGATTTACAGAACTGGCCTGAGAAAATACTGTATATTGTAATATAGTATTTCCACAATATTTACTTTCTTGCTTTTCCATTTCTCACTGGTCAAAGTCAAAGAAATATAATGTCTTTACAATACATTTCTACAATTGCTTGCAACGTATTCAGTACTTAAAAATACTACATATTTGTCTGAGTTACAAATTACCCTTATGCAAAGATTTTATTGTAAAACAATAAAAAACAACTTTTTATTCACAATCATTATTTGTTTTCCAATTTATAAAGTAATTAAAGCAAACCCTTAAAAATGATGTTTACTTTACACATAGAACCCAATTTTAAAAGAATATTATATATAACAGGAATGCTTACTTTCAAACTTGGCTGTCCAATTATTAGCTATAGAGAAACTACTTACTCCTGTTTCTCGTTGATTTGATGAAAGACTGCAGAATATATAAAAATCTAGTACATATCAAGCACTACTCAAGCCAAGATGTTCTTCTAAGATGTAGTAGTTTATTCATTCATTCATTCATATTTTTTCTGGACATTTTTTTGCAATGCTTTCCTATGCATCTGCATTTTTACATGTGTATGCGCAGGAAAAGTGCAAAAGAACAGCGGGTACCACTGGAGGAAATCACAGCACCTCGAGGAGCCCCACAAATCACAAAGAGCATAAACACTTAGGGATATGCCAGAGTTAGGCAGCAATGCTTAACAGTGAAATAGACATCCTGATGCTTTGAAGATAATGTTGAGTTCTATCAATAGGTTTGATGAACCTAAGGAAAATAGTTTTTAAACATGAAATGAGCAAATCACTGATAGAAGTTTAAAGCTGCAATTGCTTTTGTAGTTGGAGATGTTATGCTAGAGATTAAGGACTGGATCCAGACTACCAAGAAGGGTCCTTTTGCAGTCACTAGGATTGAAAAACAGTCCTTTTGGGAAGATTCTGGATTCTCTGGATCAAGCATTCTGTTCTGGTTAAAAATCCATCAGTGGAGCGGGACAGAGGAGGAAGCAGAAGCGCTTTTAAGAGTAAAGTTCAGCCCTTACATACTATCCAGACTTCCACACTGTCCCCATGTCCCACATGGGGACTGTGCAGAAAAATGAAGGAAGGCATCACCTGGCAGAAGACCTTACAAACATGGGAAGGGGCCTATCTGTACGGATTTCTGGATGAGGTGGGGATGTGACATCTAACCTCCTTTACAGTTTCGGTCAGAGATCTGAACGCAGCAGTAGCTGAGGTCTGGATCCGCCCTAATTAGGATAAATATCTCTCTGATATTCTTGTGTCTGGATGCTACATGATTTTGCTCTGCGCTTTACATTGAGTATAAGGAAACTATTCTTAGACAATTATTTACATTGTCAATCCTGTTTAGCGGTGTCCTTTTACATTACATGGAAATTTTCTATATAGTGTATGTTGTATGAATATAGTACAAATCACTACATTGGACCTGATCTAGAGCTGCGCTTGTGCAGAATTGAAGTGAGCAGAGAAAGATGGACACAGAGGCCCATACGCCTGTGATTGCTTCCATGTGCTCTGTGCTAGTGGAATGGGTTGTTCCACTGTATTTAAATTAATAGGGTACTGCTAGCAAGGCCGCCATCATGGGGGGAGACAGCCAGGGGGGACAGCCAGGAATACTGTCCCTGGCTCGGAGGTGATGTCTCAGGGGCCGGGGCTTTGAGGATGTGTCCCAGGCCCCACAAAGTTTGACGGCGGACCTGGCTTCACGCACAATAGCAGGCTGGATTCGCAGCTTTTCCATCTAAAATTTAACACCAGCACAAGGGGTGGTGTAATTATAAAATTGAGTCGTTTTTTTCATTAAATGGCTTTCTTTTAACTTTAAATGTATCCCTACACATAATTTAAAGAAAATGTTGCATTTAGGCATTAAATAATTTTTAAAACACCTTATTGATCATAAAATGCACAACAGTATTTTGAATTTTTTTTTTAAAACCTGAATACCAGTGTATTACGCATAAATCTTTTAGGACTTTAATTTGCTTGTAAATGAAAAAAAAACACAACCATAAAAGTCTGATTCAACTGTATCCGGATTCACGTGTTCTGTAAGTCCTATGTGGGTCCCCGCATAGAAAGTGCCAATTGCGAAAAACCCCATTCCTCTCAGCCAGTTGCGAACTGGCTGGGATTTCGATTGCATATGCCTCGAGGAGGCATTGCAATCGATCCATGGAGCACCGAGCATTCAGTGCTCCAAAAATTGTAAAAAAAAAAGTGTCCCCCACTACTTCCCCTAATTCTTACCCTAACCCTCCCTCCCCTACAGCCTGACCCTAGCCCCACAGAAAGAGTTTACTCACTTGTCCCTCGGTCCGACGAGTGGCGGTGGAGGTGCGGCAGAGGGATTTGCTCTTTCCGAATGTGAATGGGTGAGTATGCCGAATTTCGCAAATGGGATTTGCTTACCGGGGATTGACAACGATATCCAGAATTGTACAATTAAAAGCTCTGGATAGGACGCAGGCAGCTTGAGCACATCTGCTGCTCAAAAACTGGGGATCAGGTCTTAAATCTATTATAAACTAAATTGATATAAACGTTTAAAGCCAATTGGAGAACAATGAATTTATCCATGATATGTTTAAACTTCCAAATACATTGCAGGATTAAGGTTAATCTTCTTATGGTCTTTTGTGACTATCTCTTTGGCAAATCCTCAAGGATTATTTATGTGTAATATGCTAATAAAATTGACATTTTGAGATACAAGGCTGCAAATGCAATTCCTCAAAAGATACAATTTTCAATAAAAATCACTCAAAAACTAAAGAGCATGGCTCAAAAGAGTTAACCAAAAAACTCGGCATGATATATTTTGCTTACAATGCAATATTACAATAGCTTGCAAGGTACTGAATCTTCTAAAAACTCTGATGCTCATAGGCAGAGGCTGCAAAGTCTCTACAAGTTTTCATGTTTCAAATGGATTTTTTTCCAAATAAAAAATCAAATTTAACCTGTAAAAAAAAAGCCTTATTAGAATATGCGGCAATGCGCTTCTATTCAATCTTACCTACCTCCCATACCCACGGCCAAAGCACTTTTGAGGATTGTATGATCACATTTAACATGCATTGGGATGTGTCTACACAGAAAATAGGGCCATTTATTGCATAAAAATGACCTCTGTTTTTCCCCTGAGCTGGTGTAACATTTTAGGTGTGACAGGAGCAGCACTAAACGCCCACGTTTTAATTTAAATATAGTGGAACTTCCCAGTGCACTGCTCAAGCTGGCTGCGGCCTTTCTAGAGTTTCGATTTTTTCATCTCTGGATATGATGTACAGAAAAGGTGAATCTGTTTGTAACATGCAAACGGATGTGTACAGTGCCTTGCAAAAGTATTCATCCCCCATTTGCATTTTTCATGTTTCGTTGCCTCACAACCTGGAATTAAAAGGGATTGTTTGAAGGTTTGCATCATTTCATTCACAGAACATGGCTACAACTTTGAAGATGTTTTTGTTTTTTTATTGTGAAGGAAACAACAAATAGGACAAAATAACAGAAAATTTATGAGCGCATAACTATTCACCCCCTAAAGTCAGTACTTTGTAGAACCACCTTTTGCGGCAATTACAGCTGGAAGTCAATTTGGATACGTCTCTATGAGCTTGCCACATCTTGCCACTGGGATTTTTGCCCATTCCTCAAGGCAAAACTGCTCCAGCTCCTTCATGTTGGATGGTTTCCGCTTGTGAACAGCAATCTTCAAGTCTGACCACAGATTCTCAATTGGATTGAGATCTGGGCTTTGACTAGGCCATTCCAACACATTTACATGTTTCCCCTTAAACCAGTCCAGTGTTGCTTTACAATAGGCTTCGGGTCATTGCTGGAAGGTGAACCTCCGTCCCAGTCTCAAATCACAGGCAGACTGAAACAGGTTTTTCTCAAGAATATAAACAACACAGTGCTGCACTAAAGAGAGAAATGAGTTTAAATCAAATTGCCAAATGCTCATACTGCATGAAAAAATTCTATTTTATTATATTAAAACCAGAATTAGGTTCTAGGAAAATAAAAAATAATAAGAAATGATAAAACAATCACATATATCAAAATATGAGATTAGCACAATATAGCATGTGACAGTTTATCCAACCAAGAAGCACCTAATTAAATTTTAAATAAACGATAGTCAGTACCCTCAATAATTATTGAAACATAAAGTTCCAATAGGAATTAGGAGCAATGTCCATCCATCCAAAATAGAAATATATCCACTGGTAGCAGGTGGGGAGTAATAGAACCAGTTAGAAAGTAACATATAGCTTTTTGAAATGAATAAAGCGGAGGTCAGCGTGTGAGATTACTTGCTGGCAGGCACATGTCCGCGCCTGTCAGCTGTGAAGGTCAGCCGGAGAGAGTAGGTTTTCCTCCGTTACTCCATACACGGAGCTGATGTAGAATAGGAGGCTCCACGATCAACGTGGGTTTCTTCAGTTCCTCCTCGTTACCTAGTGCTACTAGACAGTGGAAATGGAGGAGGAGGCGATCCTGGTATTCAATCAGGGACATAATGTAAAAAGTAGCTGCTAGAGACTGGATGTCAACAGGATAAGTCACAAAAGTTCTTGTGAGGGTATAATATGGGTGCTTCAGAAAGGAGGATAAGGATATGGTAGGATTGAGTCACTTAATGCGTTTCATAGCATATCAGCCACTTCTTCAGAGGTATTCCTCAGTATTCATTAGTAATCTTATATTAGCAATGCTCATACTAATTGCTGATTAGTGCACAACTGTGTTGAATCTGAAAGGAGGCTTAAATACCCCCTACTGTGAATATGTTTTTATACCTCTGAAGAAGTGGCTGATATGCCTTGAAATGCGTTTGCTAACTCAAACTCCATAGCATGTGTACTTGGATACCATATCCTTATCCTCCTTTTTGAAGCATCCATATTATACCCTTACAAGAACTTTTGGGACTTATCCTGTTGACATCCAGTCCCTAGCAGCTACCTTTTCCATTGTTTCCCTGATTGAATACCAGGATTGTCTCCTCCTCCATTTCCACTGCCTAGTAGCACTAGGTAACGAGGAGGATCTGAAGAAACCCAAGTGGATCGTGTATCCTGATAGCAGCATCAGCACTAACTCTTGTGCGTCCCGGAGCCTCCTATACTACATCAACTCCGTGTATGGAGTAACGGAGGAACAGCTGCTCTCTCCGGCTGATCTTCAAAGCTGACAGTCGAGACCTCCGCTTTATTCATATCAAAAAGCATATGTTACTTTCTAACTGGGTCTATTACTCCCCTCTTGCTACCAGTGGATATATTTCTATTTTGGATGGATGAACATTGCTCCTAATTCCCATTGGAACTTTATATTTCAATATTTATTGAGGGTACTGACTATCATTTATTCAGAATTTAATTAGTTTGCTTCTTGGTTAGATAAACTGTCACATGCTATATTGTGCTGATCTCATATTTTGATATATGTGATTGTTTTATCATTTTTTATTTATTTTTTATTTTCCTAGAACCTAATTCTGGTTTTAATATAATAAAATAGAATTTTTATGAGCATTTGGCAATTTGATTTACACTAATTTCTCTCTTTAGCGCAGCACTGTATTGTTTGTACTTTTATAGGTTGGCCCCTTTTTGAGAGCAGCTGCTTTAGAGATACCTATGTATTTATTTCTATTGTTTTATTTAACAGTACAATTTTACATCTGTCTTAGCGGCATAGAATTTCTTTGTACATTTGCTCAAGAATATCCCTGTATTTAGCACCATCCATCTTTCCCTCAACTCAAAACAGTTTCCCAGTCCCTGCTGCTGCAAAACATCCCCACAGGATGATGCTGCCACCACCATGTTTCACTGTGGGGATGGTGTTCTTGGGGTGATGGGATGTGTTGGGTTTGCGCCAGACATAGTGTTTTCCTTGGTGGCTGAAAAGGTAAATTTTAGTCTCATCTGACCAGAGCACCTTCCTCCATACATTTGTGGAGTCGTCCACATGCCTTTTCGCAAACTCAAAACGTGCCTTCTTATTTTTAACACTAAGTAATGGCTTTTTTCTGGCCATTCTTCTATAAAGCCCAGCTCTATGGAGTGTACGGCTTATTGTGGTCCCATGTGCAGATACACCAGTCTCTGCTGTGTAACTCTGCAGCTCCTTCAGGGATACCTTTGGTCTCTGTGCTGCCTCTCTGATTAACATCCTCCTGGCCCAGTATTTTAGTTTATGTGGCTGGCCCTCTCTTGGCAGGTTTGTTGTGGGACCATGTTCTTTCCATTTGAAGATGATGGATTTAATGGTGCTCCGGGGGATCATCAAAGATTTTAATATTTTTTATAACCCAACCCTGACTTGTATTTCTCAACAACTTTGTCCCTGACTTATTTGGAGAGCTCCTTGGTCTTCATGGTGTGATGCCTCTTGCTTAGTGATGTTGCAGCCTCTGGGGCCTTTCAGAGAAGGTGTGTTTATACTCACAGATCATGTGACACTTAGATTGCAAACAGGTGAACTTCATTTCACTAATTATGTGACCTCAGAAGATAATTGGTTGCACCAGAACTTTTGAGGGACTTCATGTGAATACATATGCACATGCCAATTTTTTGATTTTTATTTAAAAAAATCTTTTTTAGATATATTTTTCTCATTTCACTTCGCCAACTTAGACTATTTTGTGCAGATCCATCACATAAAATTCAGATTAAAAGATTCAGATTTGCATCAAACTTTTTTATTGTGTTTTTTTAATTTACAAGCAAGTTAAAGCTCTAAAAAACATTATGGGCAAAACACTGGTAAAGAAAACAACAACAAAAATAACACTATTGTGTAGGTATTTTAAAAATGAATTAATTTTAAATTGATCAATTGTATAATTATACCACCTTCTGAGCTGGCGTAAGATTTTAGATGGAAAGGCTGGGAATCCAGCCTGCTACTGCACTTTCAGCAGCCCTATTAATTTAAATACAGTGGAACAACCCATTCCACTAGCACAGGGGACACAAAAACACAGGCGAATGAGCTGCTCTGCGTCCATGTTTCTGTGCTCGCTCCCATTCCACATGCGCACAAAGCAGTATCCTGCTGTGTTCCACCTAAACAATAGGTGGAGGTGCAGCTCTGGGTCAGGTCCCAAATGTAGCGTCACTCCACTTTCTGTGACTGAACTCAGTTAAACATATGCTGAGCTCAGAGGGGCCCAAGGTACAGGCCCTATACCTAAGGGGGCCTCGCAGCTCAAGAGATCAACGGCTGTAGGGGGCTCCCAGTCACTGAACAGAAGCCAACAAATTTTAAGGTATGAAGAAGATGAGGAGCAAGCTGAGTTAGTCATTCATTCTAACTGTATGTTGGGGGGTTTATTATTAATGCTAGCTCTATAAGTGTTGGGGGGCTTATGATTCATGCTATAGATGCGGACACAGGCCGGTGGGTAGCAATTTTTTTTGCTCGCTCCTGATTTGCACATGGTTTTCTACTGCTCTTCTGTATGAAAAACACACAAAAGTACAGCTCTGGATCAGGTCCATAATCATAGGAACATTTTTTATTACATAGTAACATAGTTGATGAGGTTGAAAAAAAGACACCCGTCCAACAAGTTCAACCTATTTTGGATCTCCTGTGATCCCTATCTGTATATTTGAAGTTAATCCATATGAAGCAACCTCCAAACTGTTGCAATCATAAAAAATAAATAAATAAATAAAAATACCTGCTTCATTTAAATGTACGGTCCTGGTAACCCTAAATGTACGGTCCTGGTAACCGTGGATGCTAAAAGTTTATCTAACCCTTTCTTAAACATATCAAGTGAAACTTCCATCACAACCTTTGCTGGCAGTGAATTCCACATCCTGACTGCCCTTACTGTAAAGAACCCTTTCCTTTGCTGGTTGTTAAACTTCTTTTCCTTTAACCTTAGTGGGTTCCCCCGTGTCCTGTATACAGTCCTTGGGGTAAATAGTTCCTTTGAAAGTTCTCTGTATTGACCCATGATGTATTTGTATATAGTAATCATATCTCCTCTTAGACACCTCTTTTTTAAAATAAACTTGTCTAAACTGGCCTTTCCTCATAGCTCAATGTCTCCATACCCTTTATCAATTTTGTCACCCTTCTCTGAACCCTTTCTAGTTCCAAAATTTCTTTTTTATGTATTGGTGCCCAGAACTGAACTGCGTATTCGAGATGACCCTTTTTATGCATGCTAATACTTTATTGGCCCTTGCAGCAGCTGCTTGACATTGAGCACAATTGCTAAGTCTATTGTCCACAAGCACTCCTAAATCCTTCTCCATTAAAGATTCTTCTAAATTTACCCCCATTTAATTTATAGATTGCATGCTTGTTTTTGATCCCTAAATGCATAATCTTACATTTATCTATGTTAAACCTCATCTTCCATTTGGACACCCAATCCTCCAGTTTATTTAAGTCCCTCTGCAGAGATGCTACATCTTGCTCAGATTCAATTATTTTACATAATTTAGTGTTATCTGCAAAAAT
This sequence comes from Limnodynastes dumerilii, assembly GCA_011038615.1. Classification (NCBI taxonomy): domain Eukaryota; kingdom Metazoa; phylum Chordata; class Amphibia; order Anura; family Limnodynastidae; genus Limnodynastes; species Limnodynastes dumerilii. Next base: position 187,809 of record WWET01001483.1, read on the forward strand.
GGAAACCTTGCTCTCTAAACCATCACCAAGGTCATTAATATATATATATTAAAAAGGAGTGGTCCCAGCACAGAACCTT
>WWET01001483.1:190508-216567 GCA_011038615.1 Limnodynastes dumerilii
CGTGTTTTTGTGTGTGAAAAAACTAAGTGCTGCATGGCTGAAAGCCTTAGCCATGCTGTGCTGATAGAACTACAAGGCTAAGCATTGCTTAGCCTTGTAGTAATATCAGCGTTAGCATGGTAAGGCTTCTAACCATGCCGCGCTGTGTGTAGTGTGTGTAAAAAAAAAATACAGTGTACAATAAACATACTGAAATACATTACAATGTGTCCCTGTTAAATAAACATTTTCCCTGACTAATATTAAACCCAAATGTGTCCCTAATTGGTCCTGTGTCCTATATCAAGTGTAGTGTCATGTAGTGTGTGGTGTAATAAAAATAATAAAAATGTTTCCCACTCACCATTTGTTGTCCTCTGTCTTGGGAAGCCTTGCTAGTTGTGAAGAATCTTCTTCTGTTGATGGGAGTCCTGGCGTCAGCTTGCTTACAGTGGTCTCCCCGTTCTCCAGCTCCGGCACCTCTGCATTTTCTGATCTTGCCACGGCGGGGACTGGCTGTTCCTCCTCTTCTTTGCTGCTCCTACTGCCATTCTGTCGCTAGGGGGCATCCTTTTACTTAAATGATGACGTCAAAGGCCAGAGTGTAACTGACGTCATCATTTAAATAAAAGGCTGCCCCCTAGTGACCCAATGGTCATTAGAAGCAGCAAAGAAGAGGAGGAGGAGCCTGTCCCCGCCATGGCAAGATCTGAAGATACAGAGGAGCTGAAGAACGGGGAACCCACTGCAAGCAAGCCGACGCCAGGACTCCAATCGACAGAAGAAGATTCTTCACAACTTGCAAGGCTTCCAAAGACAGAGAACAGCAAACGGTGAGTGATAAAAACTTTTATTATTTTTATTACACCACACACTACTACTACACTTAATATAGGACATGGGACCACCGGAGGTAAGTGAACACATTAGGGGTTAATATTAGTCAGGGTAATTGTAATGTATTTCAGTATGTTTATTGTACACTGTATTTTTTTTTACACACACTACACACAGCGCAGCATGGTTCGAAGCCTTACCAAGCTGACGCTGATATTACTACAAGGCTAAGCAATGCTTAGCCTTGTAGTTCTATCAGCACAGCATGGCTTAGGCTTTCAGCCATGCAGCATTTAGTTTTGTTTTTAAGTCACACGAGTTGCTGCAAATTTTTAAAGGGCTAATTTAGCCCTTTAAAAATCGCAGCAACTTATGTGATTTGATTTAAATCGCGGTAAAATTGCATCTTTGTGAATACCGCGATTTAAACCAAAAAATCGTGGGTAAATCGCGGTGAGACGAAACGATTTCATCTCGCCTGCAAAAATCATTTTTTGTAAATAGAGCCCCTTGTGTGACATTTTACCAACACTGGGACCTTGCTGTCACCTTTATTGAAATAGATGTTGACAAATGTAATTGTAAGTTACACTCATTTTAAGTGGGACAGATAATCTTTTATTTGAGGTTACCTAGCTGGCAGTGCTACATAAAGTTTTATTGGGATGGAAGAATGATGAATGGAGTTAAATACACATCAGAAACTTTAGAAGCTAATGTCCCAGAGTAAATATATTGAACCTGAAAGGAAATTATCTATATTAGCAAGACGATGATAAAACATACCTCAAATTTACAATGGTATACTTTCAGAAATGAAACTGAAAATATTACATTTTTGACTAATGACATAAGGGCCGCTAAAGCATACTCATGTTGGTGAGCTGATGCACAATAACCCTTTTCTCCATTCTTTATCAGCAACAAGAGAAATATCTGAACAGAGTAATAATATACCAGCAAAAAGTTTTTTTAATTAAATTTACAGATTGATACTTTTTTAAAACTTTGTCTTCATTGAGATGAAGCAACAACAGCTTTTCATAATTTATGTAATCACCAACAAGGAAAAGCATTCACTGCGCTTTTGACCCAGACACACGTACAATACTTTGTTTTCCAATGGTCAGGTAAATGCATGGACCAATATCCTGTGTGCTGTAAATCTAACCAATTTACATGGTTCCATTTTTCCATTTATGACCATTCATTACTGAGGCTGTGTGAGCACCCTGATTTATTGCACAACCAAAACCATACTCCCAATAAGTATGTAATGAGATAAGAATGTAAGGTTTCGGTAACCTACAAGTGTCAAAGAAACCTTCCACCTTAACCTCTCTACCTTCAGCTAATCTATTTGGAACAGGAAAAACTGTTTCTCCTTTAACAAAGCTAAAGTGGGTACACCTGGATGGTTCCATACTTAAAAGGTTTTTTTGCTGTTGCACTAATGACAAACAGTAAGTGCCAGATCCTCTGTCCCATTGGTAAAAAGCTGCCTAAAACTGCCCACTCAGGTGTTAATGGTATATGGGATACCAACTATTTCTTAGCATACTTGAGGACTTGAAGCCAAAAGCATCTACCAAATGGACACTCCCAGAGCCAGTGGAGCACACCCATCTTTTACTCCCAGGAATTTTTAACATAGATTGGATCAGAGATGTCAAGGGCACAGCTACTACGAGGCATTAAGAACAACCTATGAAACACATTAACTAGTTTTACACAATGACTAACAGGAAACATATGTCTGGAGGAATACAGGGATCTAGGAAAAATCTCATTTGTGAGATGTGGAAAGTCTATAAGCCACTTGGAGAGGCCAACTGACATTTAGTTTTTTGCATTTAGGTTTTTGCAATGGATAGTGATTAATTTGCTTTAGATGGTTGGATGGTAAGGAGCAAAGCATTCAGACGATTGTTCCAATCAGACTCCCAGGATTTTTTTAACATAGATTGGATCACAGATGTCAAGGGCACAGCTACTACGAGGCATTAAGAACAACCTATGAAACACATTAACTAAAAGTTCTACACAATGACTAACAGGAAACATATGTCTGGAGGAATGCAGGGATCTAGGAAAAGTCTCATTTGTGAGATGTGGAAAGTCTATAAGCCACTGGGAGAGGCCAACTGACATTTAGTTTTTTGCATTTAGGTTTTTGCAATGGATAGTGATTAATTTGTTTTAGACGGTTGGTCCTTAAGGAGCAAAGTATTCAGATTATTGTTGCAATCAGAGATGCCTTAGTAATAAGTGTAATACTGTGCTATATAAGGCTATATCTGAAGAAATGCAAAAGGGAATGCTTGTAAGAACTGCTCTGCCACCTGCTGGAATGTCATGGGGTGACATCTCCACTTTTCCACCAGCGCCCGGATAGAAGAGATCCTCCACTCTCTTCACACTGTGAAGGGATAAGATGCCAGACCTTGTTGGAAATTAGGGTTTTGTGTTAGTTGTAAAAGAAGTGTGAGTGAAGGTGCAGTTTATGTCTCAGGTCATGCCAACCACAGTAGGGGTTTTTCTTGAGTGAAATGGTCTAATTCTTGATCAAGGTGGTGAAGGAACAAAGTGAGACTCATAGGATCGGATCCAGACTTTGTAAGTGACTTATAAGTGACTTCTGTATTGGAACACAGCTGACCAATGTTCCAATGCAGAAGTCACTCTCCACTATGGGACAAGCCCATTCGCCATGTGTACTTGATTTGCATTGTGGATGGGGATAGAAATACAAAAGGGCTTTCCCAAGCCTTTATGTATGATCCTACATGTAGATGGGCCTTCCACATGTGGACACTTAAGGTAGATTTCTGCATGTGGGAGGCACATACATGCAAGTGGAGTGCAGGGGCTGTGTTGCTCTCTTGTGGCGGTAATGTATAAAATTGGTGCTTATTTCTGGAGCAGCAGCAATTCCGCTTCAAGTGGGGTATCAGTGTAGATAGTTGTGTAAAAGAGTCCGTCTCACAAGGTTCCTTAGTAGAAATGGCTTATATCTATAGAAGTGCTTGTTGTTTAATAGAATGAAACTTTACAAAAGTTTACAAAAAATAAACAGAAAACATTATTTACAGATTGCATTTTCAACTTTCAACAGCATTTAGTTACTAAATCTAGAAGTTTTACTCAGTCATTTATTGCTATTTTCTGCAATTAACTTCAAAGAACATTTCAGATTTTGTAATCCAAGCTATTTTTTTTTACCTAAGCAGTAAACTGCCACATTATGACTCACAGAAGAAAAGTGCTTAACATAACCATTTTCAAAGTTAATTGACATAGAGGCAGAATAGTAAAAATAGTATGTTGGTGGGATTTTTTTTTTTTGTCAGGAAGACTATTATTGTTCCTGTTTTGAATATGAAATATTTCAGCCTACACAGGTCTGATCCACTTAGAAGTAACAGCATTACCTGATGCAATATAAAAGGTGCAAATACATTTAATTTTTGTTATTGATATACTAAACAATTTTATTTTTAATACAAATTTAAAGTTGAGCTACAAGATATCACATCTTAACTCAGACTGTTTGCATATGTCAAATCTGCTTCCCCTACAGATCAACTCGGTTTGGCCAGGTGCACACTTGCTCTAAATCAGTCCCCATATGTCCAGTGGTAGCAACACACTATGGCCCGTATTCAGAGTACCGGACGTATAACATATACGTCCGGTGTTTAGCGATTTTTGCTATTGCGCATGCGTAATTATTTTTTTACGTAATTTATGTATCTTTTTCTTACACAGATTGCGTAAATGCGGTCAAAGATCGCATTTACACAATCTACATAAGAAAAAGATACGTAGATTACGTTTAAAAATGACTACACAGGCGCAGTAGTAAATACTCTGAATACGGGCCTATATTAGAGTATACATTAATATACAAAGGAAAAATAGTTTATGTGGCAAATGCCCTTCATCTGCTTTACAATGGTAATTGGTGGCAATATTTTTACTGAAGTTATAAGCTCTAAACATTTTAAAGGCTCTACAAAACATGGGTGGTTTGCTAATTGAAAACAAGAGATAAAAATCCAGATGTGTGTTTATCATTTTCCAAACAACCAATTCCCATTTTAACCTATACCTGTGAAAAATCAAAACAAAATTGTTTGTATACTGGTATCACTATGGATTTCCATACCGGAAGACAAGCGCAGCAGATACAAAGGAGACTTGAAATGGGCATCTTTAAAAATCCATGGGGTGCATTCCTCTATTTGGTAACATTGAACAGTGATTGTATCTCTTTCTTCATCATAAAACAAAGCTAAGAAAAAAATAGAGTTGATGCATAAAAGCAAACGTTTTTATACCCACATCCTCTTGTTTTTGTATTTTATAACTGCTAACATTTAGCTGTTTATAACAGTAAACTATTACAAAAGAGTACAACTATGTTTAGCTTGTGTTACCCAGGGTTGGAACTAGGTAAAGCTTCAGCCCATCTCACCCTAGCTCCTATCCCCCATCCCAGGCCACCTTTAGAACTGCAAAATACACCAGTTGTGAAAATATATTTGTAAGAGTCACAAATGTGTAATATAGCAGCGATCATGATTCTGGGTGGTTATCTGTTTTCTTGGTCCCCCAACCAATGCTGGCTCCCCAAAATGTAAGCAAAGTATTACAATATAACAAGAAACTGAGTTTAATGACCCAGTATTTTGTTTGGGGCTCCACAAATTGTACCCTAGTGTGCGATTCTCTGCTAAACTTTGGAATGTATTTTATTGTAAAAGTATAAACAGTTATTGATTTGTTTAAGTAATCATCCTCAACTATATGCTTTTAGGTATTTGTGATTTATGTACCTGCTGTAGTTACCTACCAAATCTATACTTCTTTACAAACAAAACACTCCCTTATAAAAACATATGAAAAAAATGATGAATCTAAAAAGTATGAATTAAAAAAATGATATTGGTTGTGTAAAATATTAATTATGTTTTGTTTCTAAGGTAAATTGTAGTTTGTTGTAACAAGGTGCATGCAAGCATTGTCTTACCTCTCCCTAGAATGGTATTTTAACTGTGGATTTGTTATTTATAAGAAGAACCTCAATTTAAATAAAGTTCTTTAATTATTTAGAAATCATTTTTAAATAGAACTAATTAAATGGTGCAGCTTTTGTCTTTATTAACTTTGATAAGTTTGTTCTTTTCTGATAATTTCTGCAATGTGCAAAGTTTCCACTTCAGAAAACATAGTGCTACATAATACTGATCCATGTCCAAAGGGAAATCTAAAGAAAGTCATTTTGGAGCTGGATCTGCTCAGGTTTAATCATAATTCCCCTGAATGGCTTCCTGGGACCTTGTTTGAATTAAATAAGTACAATATTTGCAACATATTAAAGTGCATATATGAACATAAAATCCTATTTCCCCGGGGAAGAAATAGGAGCCATAGTCAAGCTCAGCAAAATCCATGACTGTATATCTGTTACAAACACAACAAAATGCTTAGTTGTTTGTCTAAATAAATTGTATTTTTTTTCAGTCCTGGGGTTATGGACACAAATGATGACACACTGCAAAAATTACCACAGCTATATCTGACAGGAGGGAAGTTGCAAAGTATAGCAATTAAAGTGACTGTACAGGCCAAAGCCATTTTTATATAGTGTGTTGTTTAGGTCTAGCTTGGTTATATATTATTCCTGCATTGTGTATACAACATGGCATTCATTATTGGACTTATGTAGCATACTTCATACACATACATACACACACATACACAATTTTTTATATAATATTATATAATAGTAAATCATACACAATTGGACCATGTGCTGTATATAAAGCAAAATGTAACACAAAAGTAAAATGGTGATTTTTGCAATGATTTCCATAACAATCGCCAAATTTCTAAGCGTCGCTTAGTAAAATCACGGCAAAATTGTAATAAAAAAGCGCCATTAAAAAGCACCTTCCTACAAAAAAAGCAATGCGCTGCATGCTATTAACACTTAGCATGCTGGTACATATAGTACTAGCAGGCACAGCATGCCCATGTGTTGCAGGTAATGCTGTCCCCCTTATATAACCTCAAGGCAGAGGTTACATAAGGGGGACCTCTGGTGACTGTAGCTTAATTAGCTACGGAACCCCAAATGAACAGGATTGGCCTTCATTATCGCTCCGGGACAAGAAGGAGGATTCTTCAATCAAGCTTCAGATGTCTTCAAGCAACTCTCCGGAAGATTGATGACATCTTAAATGTAAGTATTAAGATTTATTTTATTCTTTTTTACATTATGGGAGACTTTTTCTATTATATTTAATGGACTGTATATGACTCATTATATATTTTAATGACATCTATCGGGCCATTTCAGTTTACATCTTCATCTACACACCATTCATGGCGCAGCATGCTATTAACACTTGGCATGCTGACGCTTATAGTACTAAAAGGCACAGCATGCCCTGCAACACATGGGCATGCTGTGCCTTCTAGTACTATATGCGCCAGTATGCTAAGGGTTAATAGCATTCCACGCTATACATTAGTAAAATAAGCACCTTAGCGGTGATGGCTGGCGATTTATAATCACAGCCAAAAATCGCCTTTAGTAAAGCTGCCCAGTTATTACAATCTTTAGTTATCCTCATTTTCAGGTGTGGGATGATATACATAAAAATAAATAGATAAAGGAACAAGCAATATAATCCTTAAATACTTTTTTCCAAATGGTTACACACTCATGGCACGATTATACTCACATATTCAGCCTCTTGGGCTTAATGCATATAGAAAAATGTTGGTTCCTATTCTGAGCTTCGCTTTTGCAGCATTCACTCTGTTCCCAGTGTCAGTTTTTTTACACGTGGAGAAAAGAAAAGACAAATATGTGGCGATCCAGCTTACATTTGAGCCCCTTGGGCTTTATGCATATCAAAACCGTTGCGATCCTCCTTCTAAAGATAGACCATATGCCGTGTTGTGTGTAGAAAAATTGCTTTAATTCACCAACACACAATTTCAATTCAATAAAAATTCCTAAAATTCAGTTAAAAGTTTCCCCTATATGGGGCCTTGTGATCTGCGGTCTGCAATTGGGAGAAAATCAATCCACTATAACATATCACAGCGGGCAGATGAAAATAGGGGCCCGATAGCCATGTTGTGCTAATGAAGATCGTTTCTGTTACTTCACGATCTGCTGGATCCCAGAGCTCCCATTGTATCTACAAACGTATATCTACTCAAGAGAGCCTTTTCCAAGGTGACACTTTGAAAAAGACTAACATAGGCCACTGTATCTACCAACACATATCTACTCAAGGGAGCCTTTTCCAAGGTGGCACTTTGAAAAAGACTAATATAGGGGAAACAGGAATGTATGTATTTTTATGTACTTTTATTGAATTGAATTTGTATGTTGGTATGGAATAAAGTAATTTTTCTACATACAAGAAGGTCTATGGTCTATCTTGAGAAAGAGAAAGAGGATTGCACTGTTTTTGAAATGCATAAAGCCCAAGCGGCTAAAATGTGAGTTGGCTCGCCACACTTTTTCCATACTGTATAATGACATATTCACAAGATTTGTCTATTCTTTACTCCGCGTGTATAGAAAATTGACACTGAGAACAGTGTGAATGCTGCAGAAGAGAAGCTCAGAATATAAACCAAAGTTTTTCTATATGCATTAAGCCCAAAAGGGAGGAATATGTGAGTCTAATCATGCCATGCGTGTGTAACCATTTGGAATAAATGTTTATCAGAAGGATTTATATTGCTTTTCCCTTTATCTATTTATTTTTATGTATATCATGCAACACCTGAACATGAGGATCAGATAAAAATTAGAACAACTCAGGGAGAGGATAAAGACATTGGGCCAGTGACTTAAGATCTTTTATGTACGCAAGCATACGTTACGCACTACTAAGTATAATGCACTCCCCTTGCACGTACATAACTTAGCTGACTTATGTGTTCAGAACCCTGCCTTAACATTTCCTTGCGTATATCTATGCGTACATATTGCCATGTCATAAGTGCTTAACCCAGCCCATACTGTGCAATTTAAATGCCTCCCTCTGCCCATAATGGGTATATTTAGTTTGCGTAGGGATATCACACTCTATCGTATGGAGTTACGCATGCCGCATGCATAAATTGGCTGTCGTAATTAAGTCTGAATCAGGCCCATTGACTTTATTTTCAAGTACTATTTTCTATTTACATTTTTATTTTATTTTATTTTACTTTAGTGTTACATTGTGTATTAATTTATGTACACACCTAAGATTGGCTCTTTGTGTACTATTGTGTAAGGTCAATGGTGGATTTAGGTTTGTACAATCTTATTGTTTTGGGGTTGTTCAGATAGGAGCCCTCTGCTTTACCTGGGTTTCTGCACATTGGAGAAGGCGCTGAGAGGGTAACTTGTTAAAGATTTCTTAGTTTGTATTTGAAGCATGTTGCATACAATCAGGGCCATTTTTAGGGGTGGGTGACCTGTGCAATCGCACGGGGACCCCCCCAGGTGACTTAAAGGGGGCACTCAGCAGGACTGCCCCTCTTCCCCTTCTAGTCTCCCTGCCCTCCCCCTTTGGGTCTCTCTGCCCTCCATTTTGGTCTCCCTGTCTCCTCCATGGCTCTCACGCTGAGCCAGGATGGTTGCTCCGGTTCCTGAGGCGGAGGTGCGCTTCTATCTGGTGCAGTACAGTGCCCTCGCCCAGCTCCAAAGGCGGGTCCTCGGGGACCAGTTCAGCCAATCTGCAGCTGTGTCTTTATCTTTTCCTGCCCCTCGAGGGCCGTGCTACTGCTCCACAGCTGTGGGAGTCAGCACTGACAGCGGCATCTGGCTCCCATATCGATGCCCTGCACAAGGTATAGCACTGGTATGGGGAGAAGTGTCAGGGAGTATGTTAGAGTGCTGTAGGAATAGGGGTGAGAGGTGTCAGGGAGTATGTTAGAGTGGGGTAGGAATAGGGGTGAGCGGTGTCAGGGAGTATGTTAGAGTGGGGTAGGAATAGGGGTGAGCGGTGTCAGGGAGTATGTTAGAGTTCTGTAGGAATAGGGGTGAGCGGTGTAAGGGAGTGTATTAGAGTGCTGTAGGAATAGGGGTGAGGGGTGTGAGAGAGAATGTTGGAGTTGGGTAGGAATAGAGGTGAGGGGTGTAAGGGAGTGTGTTAGAGTTCTGTAGGAATAGGGGAAGAGGTGTCAGGGAGTGTGTTAGAATGCTGTAGGAATAGGGGTGAGAGGTGTCAGGGAGTATGTAAGAATGCTGTAGGAATAGGGGTGAGAGGTGTCAGGGAGGATGTTAGAGTGCTGAGAGGTGTCAGGGAGTATGTTAGAGTGCTGTAAGAATAGGGTAGGGGTGAGTGATGGAGAATGTTGTAGTGGGGTAGGAATAGGGATGATGGGTGTCAGGGAGTATGTTAGAGTGCTGTAGGAATAGGGGTAAGAGGTGTGAGGGAGAATTTTGGAGTGGGGTAGGAATAGGGGTGAGCGGTGTAAGGGAGTGTATTAGAGTTGGGTAGGAATAGGGGTGAGGGGTGTGAGAGAGAATGTTGGAGTTGGTTAGGAATAGGGGTGAGGGGTGTAAGGGAGTGTGTTAGAATTCTGTAGGAATAGGGGGAGAGGTGTCAGGGAGTGTGTTAGAATGCTGTAGGAATAGGGGTGAGAGGTGTCAGGGAGTATGTTAGAATGCTGTAGGAATAGGGGTGAGAGGTGTCAGGGAGTATGTTAGAATGCTGTAGGAATAGGGGGAGAGGTGTCAGGGAGTATGTTAGAATGCTGTAGGAATAGGGGTGAGAGGTGTCAGGGAGTATGTTAAAATGCTGTAGGAATAGGGGTGAGAGGTGTCAGGGAGTATGTTAGAGTGCTGTAGGAATAGGGGTGAGGGGTGTGAGGGAGAATGTTGTAGTGGGGTAGGAATAGGGGTGATGGGTGTCAGGGAGTATGTTAGAGTGCTGTAGGAATAGGGTTGAGAGGTTGAGGGAGAATGTTGGAGTGGGTAGGAATAGGGGTGAGGGGTGTGAGAGAGAATGTTGGAGTGGGGTAGGAATAGGGGTGATGGGTGTCAGGAAGTATGTTAGAGTGCTGTAGGAATAGGGGTGAGAGGTTGAGGGAGAATGTTGGAGTGGGGTAGGAATAGGGGTAAAGGGTGTAAATGAATGACTAGATGTAGACCTTTTTTTTTTGTGGGTGGGGGGGGGGTGCCAGGAACTTATTTCGCCCTGGGCTCTGTTAAGTCTAGAAACGGCACTGCATACAATATATAACAACATAACTCACCTGTACATCTATTACATACACTGATGCAATCATCCATTCAGTTTGCGCTATCATTATATCTTCTCCTTCTCCAGCGAAGATTCATTGACATTTTTGATATATACTGTTGCTGAGCCACAGTATCCAACAAGCTTTAATCCCTTTGGTTAATGCAAGGCAATAAACACAAGTATTTGGTAAACTGTAACTGGTTTTACCTGTAAAAGTTTCTTTTTACTGTTTTGTGTACCTACAGCTATTCATTTTACAAAAATGACACAATAAAAAAATCTGTCAACACACAAATCAAGGAACGTAAAGTGTGACAGTTCTTAAAAAGTATTTTTTTTTTTCTTCAAATCCAAAGCTGTTGCACCAAGACTCAAACAGTTGACAGTAATATGAAATTGAAATGAGAATATTTCTTTACTATATATTTATATACTGAGTAAAACAAATAGTCATACATTATTAACAAAATAGAAATATGTTTCTCTATATTTCTTTTAATGAGTGAAAGATACAATGTTTCTGCATATTCCTTTTAATGAGTGAGAGTTACAATGCCACTTTTTCTGCTGTTCTTAAAGTCTAGACTGACTTCAGTGGTACTGCTACAGCTGTCAAGGGATTTGACAGCAAGATGTGCAATAGCTCATATAGGCAAAAGTCATAAAGTGACTGAAGGGGAGAGCTTAACTGAATATATGAATGCAAATTGACCTATGCAATGTATGTTTGCAATCCTGAAATACTACTATATCCATTACAAAATTATACTCTGATGAATTACTTTATTATGTAAAGAAGGTTAAAGTCCAACAATCCTATGTATTGTACATCTGGGATCTTTAAGTGCTTGTCTGGCCTTTCTCTTCCTTGGAAGCAGTGACTAAGCATCTTTGAGTATTATAGTAGTCAGTTAGTCTAGATAGTAAAATGTATTCATAGGTAATATACAAACTGCATAGAAGGAAATCTTTATTCTGTTAATTGACAAGTGTTTGAAAATAGCCATAGCAGTGGCTCAGAATCTATACAAGCACCCAGCTGTGAAGCTAACCATTGCTAAACCCACAGCAAATGTATGAGTGAGACCAGGGATGCAGCTTTATCCAAGCAATCTTCTCAGCTCTACTCGAAAAAAATAAAGATTAGTTTCAACTTAGGGCGTAACTAGAACCTTGCTGACTCACAGACATTCCAGGAGAGTTAGCAAGCATGATGAGATGTCACATGTAATTTCTTCAATTACTGTGTAAGTCTGTCCTATTATTATTATCATTATTATTATTACAGGGTTGCCGACTTTTTATATTTCTATCCTCCGAGAGATGCAGAGGGAAGAGATAGATGCCAGCATCAATTTTTTTAGAACTTGTGTTACCAGAGATCACATCATCAAAGCCCGGCCAAGCCCTACTAACAATAGGATTGAAAGCCAGGGGGCGCGGCTTGAAGCCGTGATTTGCATAAAATCAAGCCAGGTATTGGAGAATTGTCGGCTCTCCTGGGACAACCCTGTAACATTATTTATTAACGTTTATACAGAACCACCAATTTTCTGCAGTTCAGTATAGAGAATATTTGACGATAACATTGATCACAGCCCCATGTCCTACTTAGGTGTATATTCCAATCGTGTCTAATGCTTAGTTGTTTCGATTTCTACTTTTCTGATTGACCTGCTTTTCCTTCTTTTTCTCTTTCTCAAAATCCAAGAAATAATTCACCTCCCCCATTTTATGTCTTTCTGTCCTTGGGCCTGATCCAGAGCTACGAAATTGGCCGATTTCGAGCGAGCGTACGACCGTTTTTTGCGTATTTTCGTACGATAATTCGCACTGCGCATGCCCAGTATGACAGCTTCCGGTCGGCTGGACGACATGAGCGTATAGCGGTCGTATTGTGTGCGAATTGTTCGCTCGAGGGGCGTGCGTTCAGTACGACGGTCGCCTGGGCGCTCGTTTAACTACACGGAGGCGGGGATAGCCATTTAAATTGTACAGTATGGGCGTGCTAAGCCCGTACGCTCAGCGTATTATGTGCGAAAATTCCTACGGCCGACGGTAGTACCTAGTGTAGGGTATAGCCGCCGTAAGCAGGTACTTTACAATGGGAGTGTTAGGGGCGTGTATGTTTATACGCACGGTCGAACGTACGCATTCGCCCGTCGTGCGAAAATTTCGCAGCTCTGGATCAGGCCCTTTGTGAGTAAGTAACACTTTGGGACTCAAACAATCTTGTCATTTACATCTGTTTCAGTTTGTTGTGTCAGCTATTCTTTGCTTTGTTCAAACATTCAGAAACCTCCTGTAGAAATCCTAAATATCCCTCAGTAAAACGCATGACATACAATGTATAACAAAAAGAAGACTCAGTCCTGAAGCAGTTAAGTGGAATAATACATTCCTTAATGCTGATATGAGGTAAAAGGTGAAGTATGAAATGCTTGGGATTATTGTTTATCAGACCATAGATCATTTCAGAATAAAAATAAAATGTTTCTTATGAAAAAAATTATCTCATTAAAAAGACGAAAAATACAAAGAGCCATCCCATAAGTGTAGTATGTGAAAGATCTGTGAATGCTAGAGATGTTGGGAAACTGTTTCACCTTATATCAATGGAACACATAATATTATTTTATTACACTTACCATAATTGCTGCTTTTGAAAACACTGAGCACTACATTTTCTCTCATTGTTAACATATTAGCAACAGTTGTAGGTTAAAAGTACTACTTGTCTTTACTACACAGAAAAGCACTAATAGTGTAGTTTTATTTATTTTTTTGTAGCTATGAGTTTTAATAATTCTCATATTTTTTACTCTTTTATATTTAGTTTTTTCTAATTTTCTTTTATTAGTACTAACTCACATTTTTGGTAAACACATAGGACCGAATCCTGACATAATAACGTCAGGTCATTTACGCACGCAAGGTGCGTAAGTGGCCGACTTCACTGGAAGGCCTCCAGATGTTACGCTAGGATTACTATAGTAACCCTAGCGTATAAACAATCGGACAGAACTTTGTTCCATCCAAGGCCATTTTAGTGGAAAAAGCGGGCGGGGGGAAGCATGCAAATTGTACCGTTTGGGAGGGGACTCGTACACTGCTGCGGATCAGCGGTTGTATGGATCGCTGATCCAAACGTTACAGATAATGTAGGCTTATGGCAGCGTAAGCCCGCAAGAGAGAGGAGAGTGACAGGGAGCGTGCACTCCCCTCTCACTCGCGGATATACAGACCTCCCACTTAAATACTTACGACAACATGAAATATGGATTAAAAGCCAGAGTATAATATATGGAAATAATTTACAATATTGTCAGCATAAATTTGCTTTACAAGAATTAGAGATTTTACAAGATTTTGTTTTACTGTTCTTAATTGGAGCCTTCATGATTAGGTATAGCAGCAACAGCTAATCTCAGCACATTAAATGACCATCTGGGCCACTTAGAATTCAAAGAAATTTCACATTGTCACAAATGTTTTGTTTGACATAAAATGAATGCTTGATTTATGTCACAAAACATTTTCTGGGATTTTATTTGTAACACTATAAAGATGAATACAAAGGAAAGATCTAAAAGATCATTGTAAAATTGGGGATTAGGTATGAAAGAGTCTTATCTAAGATTGCCTGAAAAGAATGGGGCCTATGTCAAACAATAATACAACACATGAAAAAGGAACTTATTGTTAGTAGTTCAGGAGTTAGTAATCTTGTCAGACTTCATTTTGTTTCTATATCCTTTTGAAAAACGAAACTTTGATTAACTAAATGTCCCTTTGAGAGAAGTATTTATAAGTAAAGTATAACATGGTGGGATTTTTTGGATGGCAACTATAGCCAATATCTAAAGATGTGCTTTTACAATCTATAAACAATAGTCTAATAATATCAGTACTACAACAAGTGGTGAGTTAGTACCGTAGGATATTATGCATTGTACAACGTTGACCATTGTATTTTTTAAGACAGGAATGTTTTTGACACATGACATATCTACAGCAATCAATAAATGAACAATCAGTAATCATAAATCATTTTACAGGAACTTAAGCAGCTGGTTTTTGTATGTCTTTTTTTCCTTTTTTTTATAACAGACAATGGTGCCATTTAATTTCACAGGCACTGCATACGCTTCATTTCAAATGGAACTGCAATACTTGGCACATAATATGAATATAAATTACTTCAACACACATAGCAGGCATTAGTAATTATTGACAGGAAAAGAGATATTGAGGTTGGAATCTACTAAAGAGTAATTTACAAAAATAGTGATTATAACTGCTATTTTTCAGGGTTTAACATGGCAATTTTCAAATTGCTCAAACTGGAATGGACATTGCCACAGAATTCATGGTTTTTAAACCATTGTAATTGTGAATAAGAAGCAAAGACAATAATGAAATACAATTAGAATTTAATACCCGATAAAAGCTCTTTAAGCTACAAGAATGTGTAATTAAGTATCTACTAGCTTTGTCCATCTGCACACTAAAACGGGTGCCCATTTGTGTTGTGTATATTGCTTGAAGTTCATAAGCTTGCAAGGGGACCATTAGGAAGCAGCAATTTTCCCCATTAGATTGATTCTTAAAAATGTGGGGTTTTAGGAATTTAACTTTTTTCCTACCCCATTTTCTTTCCTCTGTGCCTTACTGACACCCTCCACTTACTGACACCCTCCAAAATATATGCCCTACTTCTCACCCTTTCTCCATTCCGCTGCTTCCTCCAAACCATCTCCTTACTCCTCTGCTATTCCCTGGCTCCAGGTACTTCCTCTTATTTCAGCTATCTCTTTAGTATACTCATCTTCTTTTGTAAACTCACATTTCTACTTACTGCTGTCTTCTTAATACTCAAAGCAATATACCTTGTTTCTACCTTTTTGAACTTACTGCCCATATTTCCCTCCCCAATTTATTGCTTTCTGAGCACATTTTTGTTTGTTAATGTTTTCTTTTTGTTTGTATGTTTTTTGTAGGTTTCATTAGTAGGCTTCACTTCAATCCTTATTCACTATTTACCTAAAACTTATAAATATTACGCACTTTTTTTGCTAAACTATATTCATTTTTATTATTATGAAAAAAGTGTTACTGCCATTAAATTACATAGAAAGTGAGTTCATATACATAAACCTTCTTTTATTTTCCTAGGTCTTTAGGTGTCTCCAAACCCAACTGACATATGCAAGTATTTGTGTCTCTTCAACCTCCACTCTCTCTTGCCCTGGGTCTCCAATCCCCACTCTTTTTCATGTTCCTCCTGTGTCCGTCAAACACAATTTTATTTCCATGCCCCTTGTGTCTCTTTGACCACTTTTCTTTTTCTCCTTTATGTCTCTTTAATCGCTCTCCTTGCCCCTTGAATTATCTCCAAATTCTACTACCTCTTCTTTTGTGTCTCAAAGTTGTGTCACAACAAATGTTCATGGCCAACATACATAGGTTCAGATACAGGGTAGTTGGTACAGATACAACATGTGTATACATCAATAGAACATGTTGTACTTAAACAAATCGAGCCATATTTCAAATAGGAAGGCATGAAGACACATCTAGCGCTCAAGAAGGTTTATAGTTGCCAAAACTACTATTCTTTTTACATAGGTCAGTTTCTACTTTATGCTACATATACACTGATCAGTCAAAACTTTAGAGACACCTGCTTATTATTATTTTATAGGCCCCCCCATCAGAATTATTTTAAACCATCAATGCTCCACAAGACCTCTGAAAGTGGACGCAATAGCAGATCCCTTAATTAATATATGTCACAAGGTAAGGCCTTCATGGCTCAGGATTGGTCTTAAACCACATCACACAGATACTGGATTGAGATATAGGGCTGGATCCAGACCTTGTTAAGTGCATGGACTTAACAAGGGCTAAACCATTTTGATGTCAGGGGGAGCCAAGTTAATTGTATTCTTTGCATGCAGGGATATATCTTTGAATTGCTTACTGCACAAAGATACTGACCAGCTTTACTATCACACTGTTATTTAGACATAGATCACCTCTCAACACTAATACTGTTTGCAACAGATTAAATATGACTCCCCTGAAATCAACATGGTTTAGCCCTTGAGTAACTAAGTTCATCCACTTAACAAGGTCTGAATCCAGCCCATAGAGACTTTGGAGGCAAAGGGCCTGATTCAGAGGCTGAAAATAAGAACTTAAAGTTACACCTGGGCAAAACCATGTTGATTTCAGGGGGAGTCAAGTTAATTTTATTCTATGCATGCAGGGAGAATGCTTTGCTTTTACTCATTGCACACAGATACCTGATCAGCTTCACTTTTAAACTGCTAATTAGACTTGAGCTGGGAAACATAACCTTCTAACTATAATACTGTTGCAACAAATGAAATTTGACTCCCCTGAAATCAACATGGTTTAGCCCAGGTGTAACTTTAAGTTCTTATTTTCAATCTCTGAATCAGGGCCAAAGTCAACACCTTAAACTATTTGTCATGTTACTAAACTATTACTGAACCGTTTTGTAGTTTGGCAGGACCATTGCAGGGAATACTGTTGTTAATTAAGGGGTCTGTAATCAATGTACCAAGTAGGTGGTACATGTCAATGTAACAGTTAGATAAATGGCAGTACCCAGAACACTGCCCAGAGGATCACATTGCCTCCGCTGGTTTGCCTTCTTCCCATAGTGTATCCTTCACCTGTCAGTAAATTTCATGTTTTAATTTCAAAGCAAAAGGACTGCAAGTACTGCAAGTACTCAG
This sequence comes from Limnodynastes dumerilii, assembly GCA_011038615.1. Taxonomy (NCBI): domain Eukaryota; kingdom Metazoa; phylum Chordata; class Amphibia; order Anura; family Limnodynastidae; genus Limnodynastes; species Limnodynastes dumerilii. The sequence continues at coordinate 208,363 of WWET01001483.1, forward strand.
ATACAGGGTTGTTTTAAATTGCAAAAATAATAAGCAAATACATAAACTTTATTAAAACTGCTAAATATTAAAATCTTAATAGTGTTTAGAAAAGAAAATATTAACGTGTTTTTTTAAATAAAATCCACTTTCAAAACCCTGTGTTAACAATTAAAAGTGCATGTTTACTGCAATTTTTTAATAAATTGACTCTCCTACTAGACACTTGTATTGGTTGCCTTTATCAATAGCATTATGGGCGAGATTCAGAACAACGCTTGTTACACGTGGCGGAGATGTAAAATCGCCTTTTGGTAAGTACTGCGCATGCGCACCATAGAAAATACGCTCAGTAATGTAGCATAATTGTGAACGTATGGGCCATTCACGTATGTGTCACATAAATACTTACGTGTGGGCATGCCAATTTTCCGTGAGTCCAAAATACGTCTGAAATACGTTAAGTAGGCGGGGGTTTGTATTTAAAGTGTACAGTATGGGCGTACTGCATAAATTTGTGTTGCCCATACCTACGTGTGCGTATCACTGCAGTTACGTTGGCAAAAGTTAAGGTAGGGTTTGGAAAGCGTAACTTGACAAAATACGTACGTTCAGGGGGTGTTTCTAGGGGAGTGTATAGAAGGTACGCACACGAAAATACGCTACGCGAATAAACGTACTGCAAACGTAGTTCTGGATCCACCCCATTATGTTTATGGCCTGGATTCACACTACCGGACGTATAGCATACACGTCCGTAGTTTACCGTTTTTTGCTACTGCGCATACATAGTAAATATTTGGCGTAATCTACGTATCTTTTCTTACGTAGATTGGGCCTGATCCAGAGCTACGAAAATTCGCACGGCGGGCGAATGCGTACGTTCGACCGTGCGAATAAACATGCACGCTCCTAACACTCCCATAGTAAAGTACCTGCTTACGGCGGCTATACCCCACACTGGGTACTACCGTTTACGGCGGCTATACCCTACACTGGGTACTACCGTCGGCCGTACGAATTTTCGCACATAATACGCAAAGCTTAAGGGCTTAGCACGCCCATACTGTACAATTTAAATGGCTATCCCCGCCTCCGTGTAGTAAAACGAGCGCCCAGGCGACCGTCGTACTGAACGCACGCCTCTCGAGCGAAAAATACGCACACCATACGACCGCTATACGCTCATGTCGTCCAGCCGACCGGAAGCTGTCATACTGGGCATGCGCAGTGCGAAATTTCGTACGCAAATACGCAAAAAACGGTCGTACGCTTGCACGAAATCGGCCAATTTCGTAGCTCTGGATCAGGCCCATTGTGTTTATGCAGTGTTAAAAACAATGGGCCTGATCTAGACCTATGGTGTAGCGCTGAGCGTACTAACGCACTGCGTTACATCGTGGGACTCCCCTTGACACTCCCCCTGCCCCATCGTATTTACACTCCCTTATACCGGCTGAAGGCTACCCTAACTTCAGCCGGCGTAAAGGGAGTGTAAATACGCTGGGGCGGGGGTGTTAGTACGATAACGCTGTCCTCCCAGCCTCATTACCCATTATAGTCAGCGTAGGTATGGATCAGGCCCAATGCGCTTATAGTTGGATACAGAGGTTTTTGAGTGTGGAATGTCTTTTAAACAACACTTTTTTTCTATTTTCTTTTCTATACACTTATAAAGCTTTTAATACTTCCATTTAAAATAAAGTTTATGGATTTACTGAGTGCCTCTAGTCAAATACACACCTATTCCCTTCAGCTTTGAATGTTACATAACATCACTAGTTATCAGGGCTCGAAGGACCGGATCCAGATGACTGCACGCTTTCAGTAGGTGTGGGGGTCGAACAAGAGAGGGGAGTGAACTTCCCCTCTCACTCCCTTCGCTCGTGCAGGCTTTATGGCAGTTAAACTGAAACGTGTGGATCAGTGGCCCATATGATAAGTCCAACCAACCTTATTGCCCCTCCTTTTGTGTGCCCAGCAAGCCTTATTGCATCTTCCTTTTGTGTGTCCAACCAGCCTTATTGTAGCTTCCTTGTTTGTGGCCAGTCAGTCTTATAGCCCCCTCTTTATGAGTGTCCACCCATCCTTATTGCCCCTCCTTCTGTGTCAGCCTTATTGTCCCCTCCATCCAACCAGCATTATTGCCCCTCCTTTTGTGTGCTCAGCCAGCCTTATTGCCTTCTGTGTCCAGTCATCCTTATTGCTCCCTCTTTATTTATGTACAGTCAACCTTGTTGTCCTCACCTTGTTTGTCCAAACTTTCCAGCCATCCTTATTGCCCCCTCATTGTGTCCAGCCAGTTTTATAGCCCCTTCTGTTTTTCCAACCAGCCTTATTGCCCCTTCCTTCTGTTTCCAGTCAACCTTATTGCCCCTCCTTTTGTGTGCCCAGCCAGCCTTATTGCCCCCTCTTTATATGTGTCCAGTCAGCAGTATTGTCCCCTCCAGTTATTGCCCCCTCTCTATATTCAACCAGTCTTATAGCCCCTCTTTATAAGTGACCTAATTGTCCCTCCTGTGTCCAGCCAGCCTTATTTCCCCAACTTTATTTGTGTGCAGTCAGCCTTATTGTCCCCTCCTTCAGTTTGCCCAGCCTTATTGCCCCCTCTTTATGCCCAGTCAGTCTTATAGCCACTCCTGTGTCCAGTTAGCCTTATTGACCCTCCTGTGTCCAGCCAGCCTTATTGCTCCCCACCTTAGTTGTGTCCACCCAGCCTTTTTTGCCCCTCCTTCTGTCTCCAGACAGCGGCCCTGATTCAGAGATTGAAAATAAGAACTTAAAGTTACACCTGGGCTAAACCATGTTGATTTCAGAGGAGTCAAATTTCATTTGTTGCAACAGTATTATAGTTAAAAGGTGATGTTTCCCAGCTCAAGTCTAATTAGCAGTTTAAAAGTGAAGCTGATCAGGTATCTGTGTGCTATAAGTAAAATCAAAGCCTTCTCCCTGCATGCATAGAATAAAATTAACTTGACACCCCCTGAAATCAACATGGTTTTGCCCAGGTGTAACTTTAAGTTCTTATTTTCAGCCTTTGAATCAAGCCCAGCATGATTGGCCCTCTATATGTGTCCATTCAGCCCTATTTCCTTTTTCATGTCCAGCATCCCACTCCCCCATTCTAAAACCCCATTCCCAAACTACTTTCTAAACCAACACTAATAAACTTACCTTTCCTGCGTCTTCCGGCTCTCTCCTCCGCGAGGCTAATGACGCCTGTGTAACATTAAGTCACGCTTGCATCCTCTGCTCTGATCAGAGCTGCAGCTGTGCATAGTACAGCCTGCTCTGTCAATGGCTCCCGGCGGCAGTGCGGCACAGGAGAAGTGAGTAGGTATGCGATATGGCGGTATGGCATATCATCACTTCTTTGAGCCCACATCTTCAGATTCTATGAGCAACTGTATTCTTACTCAGAGCCGGCTCACAGAAGTGGCGGTATGCCATACCACTGTATATCGGCCCACTTCAAGCACTGGTATAAACAGAATTAAAATTAAGCGGTGATGTTTCTAGTTTAACTTTAATTTACAGAGTAAACATAAAGCTATGCAATATGTGAGCTCTATGTGCAAAAGTAAAGTATTTTGCTGCATGCAAACGAATTCAGCTTAATTGGCACCACTTACATAGCAAAATGGTTTAGCCGAGCTGCACACTTGCACCTGTTTTGCCCTTACGCTCAAACTCTGGATCAGCCCCACAGAGAATATCAAAATATTGCTTAGTAGTGAAGTTTAGTAGTGAGACTCTCCCTAATGCTAATACATTGCTCTTTTCCCATACATAGAACAACCAATTAGAGCAGGAACTATAGGAACATCCAGGCAGATCTGATATGTGTGTGTGTGTGTGTGTGTTTGGCTAAACCATTTTGCAAAGTAGGGGGAGCTAATTAAGTTTAAATCCTTTGTATGCAGGAAAAAATACTTTACTTTTGTACATAGAACTTAAATACTGCATTGCTTTATGTTTAATCTATAAATCAGAGTTGAGATAAGAATCTTCAACTCTCAATTCTAATTCTGGTATTACAATTTAAAATTGCCTCCACTTACAGTTCAACATGCTATTGCTCAGGTCTGAATCAACGACTAAGAATTTAATGATTTTGATTAGTGGGGGATACCTTCAATTAGCATTTTACAATAGCATATCAATAATTCTCACTCTTGATACAAGTATATATAATTTCCGCCGCCGTAGTTACAGAAGCCGTATGAGTAAGATCGGCGGTTTTGCTGATCTGCGCATGCGCCAGGCAGATGTTGCCCGGTGTAAACTGTCTTTTTTGTTATGGAGGATCGGGTGTCTGTATGGGTTGCGTAGTAACGGCTGAGGGGGCGTTCCTCGCCCTAACTACGCAACGGTTGGTTTAGGTAGGCGGGGGGAGGCAGGAAAATGAGCCAGGGAGGGTGGTGTTTGCTTAACTACGGGCCTGTTCTGGCGTAGTTACACTCGGTTACATCGGCTGAAGTTAGGGTAGCCTTAAATTGACGTAACAGTGTGTAATTACGCCGGGCACAGGGGAAGTTTCGGGGGGAGTGCATGCCGATACGCTGTGCGTTAGTACGGACAGTGCATCGGTGTAGGTCTGGATCAGGCCCTTTGACTCACAATGGGCTTTTTGTGTAGGATGCTCAAACGACATATTTCAAAACATAAGCAATATTAATTATTTATAATTAAGCTGCATTGAAGACAGATTCAATTTACTTTTCATTAGCATTGATAGTTGATTACCCAAATTGCCTTCAAATGTCATATCCATTAGTATCATCTATAGTGCTTGGAATAAAATGAACACATTTAAAATAAAGATTCAAAATGTATAAATAAAACTGCTAAATATCTGTGACTTCATTCATGACAAGATGAAAATTGGTCATATCTGATTTTTTTTTATCAGCAATCATCATTCTCACATACATATTTATACTTAACTTGTAATAGCTTATTAAATCAATTAGTTAAAATAGCAATGTTAATGAATATGATACATTCTTGTAATGAAAGTAATGGCTGTTTTGAAAGCATTGACATCTTTTAATTGCATAATATGTTGTCATAGAGAATAAGGGGCTGATCGAGAGGTGCATGCATCAAGCGTCCCCTACATCAGTGGACGTGCAGCAAGAGCTCTGGATGCATAAGCAAGTAGAGCACATAGCATACAGACATAGACCAATCAAGTTTAATGCAGCTACATGACCAAATATGTTGTGTAAGTGCAGGATACTCAAAATGGTATCAATGATTAGAGGGAGTCTTTCATTTGCAGTGTGAATGCACTAAATCTACATCAAAGAATGAATTTAAATAAAAAATATATATTATTTTATTAATAATTGCAATAATTATATTATACCTATTAAATGCCCAAGCAGTAATTCCATAACCCATCTATTGATAGGCTGTATAGTGTCAGCCTCTTGGTTTTAGACATGACCCATGACTGTGTCTACTAATATCTGTGGACTGGTCCCAGACCTATGCACAGGAGACAGTTGATCTATTGCAGCCTAAGTGCTGCAAAGTCTGCACATGAGAGGGGATTGTCATAGGAGTTCACTTTCCTTTCATGTGCAGACTTAAAGACTGTTGTGTGTATAAAAGACGCACGGAGGTCTGTATCAGGTCCTGTGTTTGGTTCTGCATCACCAGATTCAGCAATTACCCGAGCACTTTTCTTTTTCCTCTAGTAAAGACTTTCTTTCAACTTTATTAACCTCATTGATCACCGGTCTAATTCTTCCTCCCTATAGCCTTTCTTAAGGAATTGAGATTTCTTTGTATCCATATGATTCTTCCCCACCTCTTCCTTTGTGCCGTTCCTCTTGATTCTTAGGAACTACCCCTTAGGAATATTTTTTAACCAGTTTACATGGTGGTTACTGGTGGTTGGAATAGCGAATTGGTATCGGTTTTTTTAACATAATTTTGGGTAAGTATGGACTTATTTTCTACTTAAATTTCTAAATCCCAAAAAATTTACTTTGGTGGTACTAATATCAAATGTTAAAATGATTCCCAGATAATTAGAGTTGAGTGTGTGACAAATAGTTTGCAGTTCTTCATCTATACCTCCCAAAATGAAGAAAACATCATTGTTGTATCTTTTCCAAAGCACCAGGTTCGCTCCTGCTAAAGATAGGGCATGGTCTTCCCAATCTGCCAGAAATATATTGGCATAGCATGGAGAGAACCTGGTGCCCATAGCTGTACCCCTTTGCTGGATATAAAAATCCCCATTGAAGTTGAAGTAATTATTGGATAGAATAAATTCTATCCCTTCTATAATGAAGGATTTTTTGTCTTCACTAAGATCTGTATAAGTGAGGTATTTCTTAACTGCGTTGATCCCATCGGAATGTGCTATAATGATGTATAAAGAAGACACATCCGATGTGACCAACTTGAAACCTTCCTTCCACTTGGTATTCTGTATAATATTAAGAATACTAGTAGTATCTTTTAGGTAGGAGTGGACATATTGCATGAGGGATTGTAAATGTTTGTCAATATAGAGGGACAGATTAGCCGTCAAAGAACCCATTCCAGCTACAATTGGCTCCCCCAGGGGTTGTGTGGCATTTTTGTGGATTTTTGGTAAGGTGTAAATCACTGGAATGGTGGGCTCTGTAACAAGTAAAAATTATTTTCCTTCTCAGTGATCACACCTTTCTCAAAAATTTCTCACAAGTAATTGTTCTAAGGATTTGAACAATTTTTCTGTAGGGTCCCCAGATAATTTCTTATATGTACCTGTATCACTCAATTGTCTCTCTACCTCTTCTTTGTAATTGTGGTTGTTCAAAACAACATTCCCCCCACTTTATCTGCTGGTTTTAAAATAACCTGTTCATTGTTTTTCAAATTATTAGGGCTTCTATCTCTTTCCTGGATAAGTTATTATCTTTTCTAATCTTTTTATGTCCCTTATGTTTCGTATTTTTAAAAGTTTTGAGGTGTTCAAGTACCATTTTCTCAAAGGACTCAACGAAGTTACCTCTTTTGAAATGAGGGAAGAAACTAGATTGTTTTTTTAATTCACTTACTTCAGAATTAGTGTGTATTTGTGTGTGTATGTCTACACAGTTTGTGCGTGTGTCTCTACAATTGTGTGTTTTGTGTGTGTGACAATAATTATGTGTATTTGTGTGTGTGTGTAACAATAGTTGTGTTTTACAATAGTTGTGTGTGTGTCAATAGTTATGTGTATTTGTGTTTGTGACAAGTTATATATGTGTATTTGTGTGTGTCAATAGTTATGTGTATTTGTGTTTGTGACAAGTTATATGTGTGTGACAATAGTTATGTTTATTTGTGTGTGTGACAATAGTTGTGTGTGTGTGTGTGTGTGTTTGATAATAGTAGTGTGTATTTGTGTGTGTATGTCTCCACAGTATGTCTCCATAGTTGTGTATGTGTATTTGTGTGTTTAACAATAATTATGTGTGTGTGACAACAGTTATGTGTATTTGTGGGAGTTTGTGTGTCAGTGTCAGTCATGGTTCTATATTGTGTAATGCAGGGGAAATACGCTGTCCCAGGATTGCAGACTAGATACAGGAGAAGGCAATAAGTCCATCAAAATCCAGTATCAGGTAGTTTAATTTATGTATACAGGTCATGTAATTTTGTGTATTTGTGGGAGAGTGTATGTGACAATAATACAAATGTAAATAGAAAACCACCGCGATTAGCCCTTTAAAAAATCGCAGCAACTCGCGTGAGTTAAAAAAAAAGCTAAGTGCTGCATGGCTGAAAGCCTTAGCCATGCTGTGCTGATAGAACTACAAGGCTAAGCATTGCTTAACCTTGTAGTTCTATCAGCATCAGCATGGTAAGACTTCTAACCATGCTGCGCTGCGTGTGCTGTGTGTAAAAAAAATACAGTGTACAATAAATATACTGAAATACATTACAATGTGTCCCTGTAAAATAAACATTTTCCCTGACTAATATTAAGCCCTAATGTGTTCACTTACCTCCGGTGGTCCTGTGTCCTATACTAAGTGTAGTTTCATGTAGTGTGTGGTGTAATAAAAATAATAAAAATGTTTCCCACTCACCGTTTGAATCTTCTTCTGTTGATTGGAGTCCTGGCGTTGGCTTGCTTGCAGTGGTCTCCCCGTTCTTCAGCTCCGGCACCTCTGCATTTTCTGATCTTGCCACGGTGGGGACTGGCTCCTCCTCCTCTTCTTTGTTGCTCCTACTGCC
>WWET01001483.1:255710-284093 GCA_011038615.1 Limnodynastes dumerilii
TATATATATATATATATATATATATATATATATATATATATATATATATATATATATATATATATATATATATATATATATATATATATATATATATATATATATATATATATATATATATATATATATATATATATATATATATATATATATATATATATATATATATATATACACCATACCTTCTGAAATTTAGTTTAAAGGAACTATATTGGCAAGAGAAAAAAGGATAATCAACAAATAGCTTAGGACTGGGTACCGACCTCCACTGCCGCAGTGCAAGGGACTCTGTGGCAGCAGAAATACGAAGTGAATTGGGTTTGGAAAAGTGGAGATGTTGCCCATAGCAACCAATCGAATTCTAGCTGACATTCTCTAGTATTTAATAATTAAATGAGACCTAGAAGGTGATTGGTTGCTATGCAAACTTGCAACATGTAGTCGTTTTTCCACACTTTGCAAGTGAAAAATACCCATATTGGATTTGGTCCTTAGTTTGCAAATAGTTACAAGAAAATACTAAAGTTGGCATAGAAATAGTAATGACATTGCGTTGTGATCAGCTATTCTAAAGAGCATGACATGCAAAATATAAAATCAGGGTTTCTCACATGCTAAATGGCTCTTGTGACCTATAATAATTCCATCTCTTGTAAAAGACAAATTGAATATTATAGGTTGTCAGTAAATTTTACCATTTTGTAGCTGCTCATATGGTCAACATGAAATCAGTAAATGCTTTTAGGTGCCTGGCAGGAGGGTATTTAAAGTATGACAAATGAATGTAATTTGTCAGGTATCTAGTCAGATACCATGAAGAAAACAGTAAATGCAAATATGTATTGTTTCCTGATGAATGAAGCATTGACATTAAAGACTGACATTCAAAGTCAGTGAACATCTGTAACCATTGTTTACACTGTGATTTATTTCCCTGATCTGACAAGATAGGCAGAAATATGTCTATCCTTTGTGAGTTGTTGTATGCAAACTGTGATATTAGAGATCCTGAACCTTCAGTATCAAATTTTAGAGACATTTTCATTGTGTTGACAACAATGAAGAGTACATTATGAATAGAAAGTAACAGTATGCAGTGTAAATAAGAACGTTCAATAGATTAGTTACATATTAATAGTGTAAAGATACACATTTAATAGGAAGATTGACAAAGACATTTTTATTATAAGGTTTATAATTCATGTATAAGCAAATTTAGACAGAAAGTGCGTATTTATATCTATTTTATGATGCATCAAGGTAAGGTTGTAATATAATTGGAAAGGAAAATATTGACACTGAAAGTGTCTTTCAGCGCTCAAAGATAGAGTTCAGTGTCTAGTGTCTGTAAAGTGCAGCTCTTCTCAATTATATTCAACACACAGGCAGCTATCCTGGGATGACTAATCCCAAAGTAAAAAAAAGGAAAAAATATATATGGAAGCGCCTTCAGATAGATATAAAAGAGTTTAAATTTATTTATTCACCAAGTATAAAATATATTTTAACCAAAATAAAACAATATAGACAATAAAATAAAATACAGATACTGGTACCCAAAATGGCAATAGGTTAGACTAAAGATACATTCATAGTCCTAGCAGGAGAAATATATATTTATACAAGAAAAATAATCTGAGCTCAGATAATGACAAATGTGATTGGGAACGTTCCAAAAAAAATATAAATAAATAAATAATCCAAGGACTTGAAGATATCAAATGATCTCAGTAAATAATATTTTTGTTTTGTGAATATTGATAGAAAAAATAGTCCATCCAATTGCACCACTCAATATGCTGCAATATTTCCTTGCAATATAATTATATGACAAGAAAAAGTGCTTAAAGGACAGGTGCAGCCCCTTCCCTAATAAATAGATGATAGATAGTAAATCTTTCTAAAAAAATTATAAAGGGAGTAAACATGCAAATTGTGAAGGGATTAAACATGCAATCAGTTTGAAAAAGAGCAGCTCCTTTTTCCCCGGTGTGCATCCACAGTGACTACGATGCAAAAACGGTCCTACTTCTTGGGGCTCCAATTCTAGTGCTACTCCACTCACTAGTTGTACCACCTCCCATGGGTAGGAGCCTGATTTCCTCCATACCAAGTGATTTTATTTGTATTTTATTTGAATAAATTGTAATTCTTTTATTCCTTTTTGCATGTTTGCTTCATCCATCATTTTGTCAAAAGACAAAATATCTTAGAAGAGACGTTTGGACCTAAGAAATAATTAGAAAATCCACAGGTAAATTCCCATCTAAAACTACTAATAACTCTGAACACAATTTATTCTCTGGACCTTATATACACCATTACTTAGAACCCTTTACCAGCCTGGATACTTTTAAACAAAGGTTTACTATCTATCACTTTTTTATTAGTGGATGTCATCGCCTGTCCTTTAAATACTTTATCTTGTCTAGTTCCGATTTTCTAAGAATGGTAGATCCTTGAGGTATTTAGGAAGGCAGAAGATTAACTAGCGCAAAACCATTCCCTATTCTTGTATGTTTGTACTGTAACTATGTTAGTCATAGAGATGACCACCGACCCTTATGTTTTGGTTCTAAATCTTCATCTTGTTTTGGTTTTGTAAAATAAATGGCAAAAAAATGCTAAAATCAAATAATGTTTATGTATTTTTGCTCCTAAAGCATTATTCATATCAATAACATTAATTTTCAGTCATCCTTAGTCATAATTGGACCACCTCACAGCTCACAAGATTGAGATTGGTTGGTACATGCTACCATATATTGTCTAATAACCCACTCTCAACTTTGTGACATTTGTCAAATGTATTTTCATGTGTTGTTATATAACATATAAACATATGGTCCCTTCCACAGTATATATATATATATATATATATATATATTCTATAGTTTGTAAAATGTTTTTTTTTAAAAGGTCATATATACATTCTACAATTTGTAAAATGTTTAAAACAATTGTATAAATAAAGAGGAAAAAGCGTGAACAGGATGAGGAGGGTAAGGGATATAGAAACTGCTATTAACTAGAATAATCCTAGTACTTTTTAGCAAATAAAGACCAGATTTACTAAGCTGCAGGTTTTTTAAGAGTGAAGATGTTGCCCATAGTAACCAATCAGATTTTAGCTGACATTCTCTATTATGTAAAAAGAAAGTGAGAGCTAGAATCTGATTGGTTGCTATAGGCAACATCTCCCCTTTTCCAAACCTGCAGCTTAGTAAACCTGGCCCTAAGGGTTAATGGCTCTTAGCACTTGTATGACTGGCAAAATAGTGTCTGCTTAGATAAATTATGAGTACAACTTCATCAACATTGTTGGTCCAGTGTGCGGAGGTACTATAGTTGCATATGTGCATGACTATGGGAACCTCTGTCTGTGTGTGACACTGATGGATATATGGACCCCTCACATTGACACTTCATGTAACACGTTATGGTAACTGACCTGTGATGGGAATCCTCTTTTATGTCTGTCTAGTCAACAAGCCAATGACGCCCTGTCCCTTTTCACAGCACCTGCAAAGACATGCCCCCTTTTGAAGTTAATGTTTTTTTTCTTTCTTTTTTTATTAAATAATCATTTTGGGGTGTTTCTGGGCTACAAGAATCCCTGCCTTGGGTGGGCCACTGGGTCCCTGACAGTCTAGCTATGTTTTTTCTTACCTTGTGTGTTGCTCCAGCAATGGCATACAAGGACTGTTTCTTCAGTCCCATAGCAACTGCACTCCTAGCACCCACTATAGTTGCACCCCTGATATCACTCATCCCAGGCATTATGTTCAGTTTTTCCACTCAGCTCAATAAAGTTGTAGTTGTTTAATAAAACTAAGTCTCCACAAGCCTGCCTCTATGGTCTTCCCTCCATGATTGGCTGATCACAGTAATGTGATACTTCCTGTCATAGACAGGAAGCAGGAAATACAAGACTCAAAAGATCCGAATTGTTTGCAAAAATTATGTTTTGCCTTAAATACAGATCCAAATTTGGTGCAAGGAACCAAGACATGGCTTTGTTCGACTCAGAACCCCACAATTCAGATCTGTCAGATTTCACAGAAACCGAACCACTTATCTCTAGTTAGTAATGCATAAAAGAGTTACAAACCATTTAACAAACCAGTTTTGATGTAAAGTGGTGCCACTGGTGCAATGAGGCTTCAGTAGCTTAATCCAAACATTTAATACATTATGAAGCAGTTTATCATGGACTATTGAGGTACAGAATTTTTATCAAAGGTCGTTGCAATTGTAATGTTACATTAGGTAGGGAAAAATGGATGGGCCAAGTGGCTGTTATATTCTGTCACTTTCTATGTTTCTATTTTTTATGGTATTTTTTATGGTATGTGCAGCTGAATGTAAGTAGTTCCTCATTTTATTCTTGAAGCTTCAGTATTGTAAACAGACAGTTATAGCTTATTGATAATCTGACAAGAGCATCTCACACACACAGGTTCATTGATGGCATGCCACTATTTTCTTCCATTCTACATATTTTCATGTAGCTTTTCTTAGGGCTGCTTATCCATGTTGAAAACTGTATTTATGTCTTTTACAATATATTTCAGATGTAATTAAATAATAGATTATAGAGGGTTTTTGTTCAAGCAAACAATACAAGATGTTCATATTTATGTATTTAATTTATTTTAAAAAGCAAAAAGTAAATAATATTTAATTTTATTGTAATTCATTGTTTAATACAATACAATAAAGAACATTATCATACAACAAGTATGATGTCCCCTAAAATTAGATAATCACAAATGATTCTCATTAACATAACTATTTCTAAATATGATTTTTAGACCTTAATGTCCCATTATATTTATTAAGGTATTTGAATTATATTTTCCTTTTAGAAAACTTACTTGGATATAAATGATCCCAGAAGAGACAAAGCTTTAATTTTCCACCCTAACAATGCATAATGTATTGCCCAAAAGTATTGGCTGAATTTAACTGAGGGAAAAAAAATTCAATTGAACATGTGCAAAATTACGGATAAGGACAAAAACAACATTTTGGAATGATCTTCACAGTTTCTTGACTTGGTTTGGAAATAGTTGGGGGGAGTATCTGAAACATATAGTGCATGCAGATTAAGATTCTGAACCTGATCCTAATCTGCGTTCTCATCAGATTTTCTCATGGAATCGCAGCGAAAGTGAGCACTGCGCATGCACGCAACGGGAGTGAGCTCAGAGGTAAGGGCGCTGCTGCCCATGCATCTGTGTCCGTTTACGTCTGATCTGCGATAGTGAAACTAGATGTTACACTATGAGCAAAGGGGAGTTTCTGTCATATAAATAATCGCAGCAACAGGAAAAAGTGCTTGCGTCTCTGTCATGCGCTTACAGTCTCTTATCTCAGGGGATGGTGTAAGTAATAAAAACAGGTCATTTGCAATGTGAAAATGGCCCTTGTGCTTAATAAGAATAATTGTATAATTTAATATAATTATATGAAGATGTTTATTATTTTCTTTTGTTTGTATTTTTTTTTTAATATATATTTATTTCTCATGCCAACATAGTTGTAGAATTCCGCTACTATGCTCTGTCATTAATGCTGACTGAAAAAAGCATTATAATAGGTATTTAAATGCTGCAAATAGAAGCCTTTTAAAAAAAACCATGTAAAGGCTTACGGCTATACAAGCTAATACAGCTACGACTGTGGGGAGAGGGGGACATGTATGTGCTATTTCTCTAAGTCCTATTCAGAGTTGCTGAATGCGACTCTGGATAGGACTAACACTCTGGATCAGGTCCTCTCTCTAATATCTAAATCTAGAAGAGTTCAAGGAATAATAGGAAATGTGTAAAGAAAAAAGAAAAAAGCTTTTATAATCATAGCTTCAGAATGTTCAGACTGTTTCTAAACCCCTAATGACAAGTTTCCCAAATGTTTGCCTATGCTATACTGTTATAGCCTTTTAAATTGCCCATGCATAAGATACTGCATTAACCTTTTTAATTGTCCATTAAAAGGTCCAGAGCATGTTCTTTTTAATTATTTACCATGCAAATATTTGTTAACCTTGCACTTATGGATTCAGTGACATATGTAACTTGATGAGGGCTTCCCCAGAATTTGCATACATATGATAATATTCTTATGTGGTGTCTAGCTATGTACATGACTTGCACTACAAAGATTTATCACATGTCATTAACTACTCTACCTTGGCACAAATTGCAGTCATAGTACATAGTGCTCTGGGAACAGTTAGTCATCTGTGACAAACTTGTAATACATCATTTTTGGTGTAAGAAGGTTAAACTATCTATTAGCATACTATTACTTAAAGAACTAAAAAAAAAAGGCCAAAATGAATATATGTATGAATGAAAAGGCACTGCCTATGCAATTATCGTGCAATTATCATAATTCCAGACCATTTGTAATTATATTACTAAAGTGTCTATCGTGTCCCACGGTCGTAATTTTTTTCTGATAAAAAATGTTGCTTAGGATGTTTTGTTTTTATAAACGTCCTGAAAATCATAATCACTGATGGCACAATGGCAGACAAATGTGGGTAGTTGTAACAAAGAATATGAGTAAATCATATAATAAATTGAATTAAACAATTAAGAAAATAAAGTCCATAACAGCTGCATACAGTTGAATATAATGTATTGCACTGCGCATGCCTGCGGCAGATGTTACGCATCGTAACTCTGATCGTACGTAACTTGTATGTAACTTCATACGAAAGGGCGTGACATCCCTACGCAAATTATATGCATTGTGGGAGGAGGGAGGCATTTAAATTGTACAGTATAGGCAGAGTTAGGCCCTTACGTATGACAAGGCGATATGTACAACCAGCAATACGTAAGGAAAAGTTAAGGTAGGGTTCTGAACACGTATGTCAGCTAAGTTACGTGCGTGCGAGGGGAGTGTCCGGGGGAGTGCATTATACTCAGTAGTGCGTAACGCGGGCACGCTTGCGTATGTAGAACAACCTTAAGTCTGGATCTGACCCAAGGTGAGCTGTTCTATCTGGGAAATAGGCTGCAACCGGCACCAGCAGGATCCTTCTCTGTTTAATTTGATTTATTTTTTATTTAGTACTATTGATAGTTGATAGTCCCCACAAAATGGTCATATTCAGCTCACAAGGGGCCAGATCCAGACCTAAGTTCTGTTTACGTATGATCACGTAGCGTTTTTACACTATAGTAAGTACTATGCACTTCCCTGGGCACACCCCTCGCTTGTATTATGTTTACGAAACCCTACCTTTACTTTTCCAAGCTTAAGCACGGACGGACGTAATGGATTGACATACGTAATGGCCTAACCCGGCCCATACTGTACAATTGAAATGCCTCCCGTCGCCTACAAAGCCGGGTGTCATATGGAAGACCTGCCCCTTCGTTCGTACTTACGCTGAAGTTACATACGATCAGAGTTACGTTTCTTAACATCTGCCACACATGTGCAGATCATGCGCAGTATATACAAAGAGGGGGTTTTACGACAGGGGCTAGTGTAAATATGCTAGCGTACTGAGGTCTGGATCTGGCACAAGGAGTGTAAATAGGTCGCATTTTGCTAATGCGCATGTGCACTCTACAATATTCAATTACGGATCTGGATGCTATGGGTTAAGCTTATATACTATCCAGATTTCCACAAAAAATGGGAATGGTGCGGAAATTATAAGCTAGGATTTTGGTGTTGGTAGTCTCTTGCATTTAAGAACAGTGGTTTCTTGTCGCTCGCACTGGAGTTAGGATCCTGCAGCGATCTGGTGAGACACCATCAGAGGCTCACTTCTGCTGCGTCTCCTTCTGTTCTAAGTGTGAGTCCATGTTGCAAACGGTCCTATTTCGAAAGGGCCAGTTCTGAACTGGCTGGGAAAACAATTGCTTCTGCCTCGAAGAGGGAAACACAATACTCTGAATGGTAAGTATCCCCAACCCTTTCTCTAATCCTTACCCTAACCCTCTTCTTCTATTACCCTAACCCTCCCTTCCCCGCAGCCTGACCCTAACCCTCTCTTCCCCGCAGCCTGATTCTAACCCTAAACCTCCCCTTCCATGGCCCTAACCCGCCCTTCCCCAGAGTCCTGAGAAAGGGATAAGGAAGAATTAAGCCAATGTGGCTGGGAATGGGGAGGAGACGTAGCGAAAAAAGAAATTATGTGTGTGGATATATCAAAGACTAGATGGACAAGAGTTGGTATCTAGTGAGGTGAAAAATGAGATATGTAGTGGAGGTTTAGCCAAAAAGAAAGGACCCTAGATCGAGGTCAATGTTGAGGCATTTTGGGGTGGATGTCTGCAAAGTGTAAATCCACTTTGTTTCCTCCTTGGCAATTTTATCTACGTAGTCTCCTCCATGCCAGTTTCTCTCTACTTTTTTGATCCCTATGAAGGTAATTAAGGAAGGGTCCTTCTGATGTTTTTCCAGGAAATGTAGTGGAACGCTGTGGGTTAGGACTCCCATTCTTATGTTCCGTAGGTGCTCGCAGATCCTGTCTTTTAAGCACCTGATTGTGCGGCCCACATATTGGAGGCCGCAGGGACATTCCATGAGATAAATCAGACCCTTGGTGTCACAGGTTATTTTTTCTTTGATTTTGAAGATTTTGTTTATGACATTGGATCTAAATTCAGTGGTAGGTTTGGTTGTTCGGATGTTGGTGGTCTTGCAGGCCATGCATTTGGTGCAATGGTAGAAACCAACGTTGTTCTCCCCTAACCATGATGAAGATATAGTGGATGTCGGGTGAGTCGTACTGGGTGCTATGATGTTCTTCAGGTTATTTGCTTTCCTGTAGATGACTCTTGGTTGTTTAGGAAGGATGGTTTGTAGGGTAGGGTCTTTTAACAGTATATACCAGTGGCGTCTGAGAATGTCTTCAAAGGCTTTGTGGTTACTGTTGAAATCTGTAATGAAGAGTGGTTGGGAACTGAAATCGGATACCTTCTTTTTATCTTTTTTGTTTTTGAGTAGGGTTTTTCTGTCAATGGCCCTGGTGTTTACAAGTGCTTCTTCAACTTTTGTTGGGTCGTAGTTTTTCTCTATGAAGCGGGTCTTTAGGTCGCTGGCCTGTTCCTCGAAGTCCTCTAGCTTGGCACAGTTTCTGCGGATCCTTTTGAATTGTCCCTTGGGGATACTCTTCAGCCAGTTGGTATGATGGTTACTAGAAGCTGGAATGAATGTATTCACATCAACTTCTTTTATGTGGGTCTTTGTGGTCAGGTGATCTTGGTCCACTTTTATGTCCAGGTCCAAAAAGACCACCTTCTCCATACTATATTCCACTGTAAATACCAGGTTGAGAATGTTGTTGTTGATATATTTGATGAACTCTTTGAGGAGCGCATCTCCTCCCGCCCACACGCAGAGAACGTCATCTATATACCTTCGCCAGATAATGAGGTGGTCTTTGAATGGATTTTCATGGGACCAGATGACGTTATTCTCCTATTGTGCCACAAACAGAACTTTGTGCCCATTGCAGTCCCGCGAACCTGTCTGTAGCTTGCCTCCAAAGGAAAAGTTGTTATGCTTCAATATGAACATGATGGAGTCAATCAAGAAGCTTTGTTATTCTTGTGGGAGTTCGGAGTTGTTGGCTAGCACTCATATTACATTAAAGATTTTACCATCACCTTCACTGCCACAGCACTCTAATCTACTAACTATCCCCATTAGGGGATTTTTGCTAAAAGGACTTTTATCTACTTTATATGGTGCACAAACACTGTGTTATATAATTTAAGTGCTGGAGTACTATCCCATCCATCATTGCACTTAAACTGCTGAACTTTATTATCTTCATTTCTCAGTACACTGTACTTTTACAAAGTTTTTACTATTACTACCATTTTGAATAAATTACCAATTTGATTGATACATCTTGTTGTGTATTTATATATGCCTATTGTGGAGCATGGGTAGCCAAAAAAAAACCCTTCTTTTTTTCCTACCTTTGCAACTTAGAATAAATAATAATATAACTTCTTTTGTAAAACATATTCTCCTAGGAGTGCCTTTCTCCTGCATGCTCTTTTACTCCTAAAGCACTGGTAAATGAGAGGCTGTTAGTGCAAATAGTATCCTCCATTTATTGAAATCTCTTTCTTTACTTTGCCCTCAAGAGACCAATGTCAACAGTAATCCTATCTCTCTACAGCTAATTTAGTAATTCAGTAAACAACCGTATAGACCAGAGTAAGAAAAAAAAGACAATGATATAAGCAATTAGACTCACTGTCTTGGGATTGTATGATTATACTATTTTGTCTTTTTTGCTGACATACTCCCTCAAGGTTTGGGAGAAAGCATTGTAACACACACACACACACACACACACGCACACACTATTATATCAATATATCATACAATGGACATACATATTTATGGAAGATTGTTGAGATGTTCAATATTAATGATACTTTCTTCACTGTGGTGCGGTTTTCCTGTTTTAAATGAATCTTAATTGATAATTCATGAACATTTACTGTGTTGAAGCTGTTTTCCCCTCAGAACATATTTTTGTTGCGTACAAATAATAAAAGATGAACTTATTTAATACAACTGCTACATTCCAGCTGTGCTTATTGTATTATGACCAAAACTTCCACAAGAAATGTGCTAAGGAGTAACAATCAGCCCCTATTATCCTCCCTTTCAACCACCAGAGGCTGCCCTTGTCAATGCATTAGCTTGCCAGTAAGTCCAGTTATCACCTGAAAGGCCGCTGTTCACTGCAGCCCTTGGGTTTGGTGTCAGGTGTCTCTCATCCCAAATAGCAGCACCTGGCTACTTAAACCAATTTATCATTTGTCTCCTGGCCTCCTCTGTGTTTGCCCAGACATTGTACTTTCCTATGACTTTCTGGTTTATCTTTGTGGAGTCCCTGTTCTCATCCAGGACTTGTGCTCTGAGGGGCATGTAGAGGGAGGGAATAGGTAGGGGGGGGGGGGCATAGTCAATGTACATTAGAGGCGTTCCTTTGCAAGTTCTCTTGATCTTGGTCAGAACACAGACGTAACTACAATATGCACCTACTGCAGGTCATGTCTAAGGGGGACACTAATTCAGAAGCAAATTTATAACCCGTCATTGTGATTGTTGTTCAGGAAAATATATTAAACAGAAATGGAATTATTGCTAGTATATTGTGTGGCTGTTTTTTTAAAAGTGTACAGTAAAAAAATAATAATAAATATTTATATTTTACTGTGTAAATTAAATTTTCCATTCATTTACAGCATAAATACAGCAACAGCAGCTTCCGTTGTGTTGGTAACAGTTTTTAATCCTTCCAAACACATTATACAAGCCTGCATTTGCAGAACGCATTTGGAGACGTAGAAGCAGAGAGATTGCTCTTTTGTGCCCTAAAGTCATGTGCTGCTATTTGACGTTTTCTTGCGTATGTGAATTGCATGTATCAATCCATGCATTAAAGCATGCAAGTATAGCATGCAGCAGGCGCTCCCATTTGCTACCATTTTTCAGATCTGCATTGCGGCCAGTGTCTCTGCTCAGCTCTACTCTTTCTCTTCTCCATTGTATGTGCCTCTTCTCTGGTTGTGTACAGAACTTGTATTTGTGTCTCTTTCCTTCTGCTTTACTCTCTGTGGTTTGTGTCTGTGTCTCCAGCTATCTCTTTGCCTTGCGGTGTCCTTGTGCTTTGTTTATTCTTTTCATGTGTCTGTGTTGCCCCATGTATCAGTTAATGATTTCCCTGTATCCTGTTGTAGCTTAATAAACTATTGGTATTCAGTTATACCATTGTTGCTTATGGTTTGATATCAGGATGCCCCAAAGCTACACAAAACATAGAAAAAGGTGATTTGTTCAAAGAGATTCTCTCTAGACTGAAGATTTATAGACAATATTAAAAATAAGGATAATAATAAGTAAATATACATTTTGCTACTGATATTGATCTCAATAGATTTTTTATATTATAAATATACTATAAAAGATATTGGACTGTAACTAGACCTCCACTACTGCTGCAGCAGTAGTCAAGCCCTACCTTAACATTTCTGCACACCCAAAGAAACTGGGAGCTTTGCGGAAATGTGGATTGTATATAAGGGCTGAAGGAAGCCCTTACTATATAGTCTACATCCCTCCCTCCTCCTTCAGCGTGGAAGCGCTTCAGTTTCTAGTTCTGTCCTATTCCACCTTCATAAAACATAACAGGATGGATTTGGATCCTCTAGAACCAGAATTCTGTCCTGGTACTGCAGAATAAAAAATCAGGATATGGTCTATTATTATTATTATTATTATTATTATTATTATTATTATTATTATTACTAATAATAACATAGGACCTGATTCACACTTAAGAATCTTCTTAAAATAAGAACTTAAAGTTACTCCTGGGCTAAACCATGTTGATTGCAGGGGAGTCATATTTCATCTGTTGTAAACAGTATTAGAGTTGAGAGGTGATATTTCCCAGCCCAAGTCTAAATAACAGTGTAATAGAAAACCTGGTCAGTATCTGTGTGCAGTAAGCAATTCAAAGATATATCCCTGCATGTACATTATACAATTAAATTAATTCCCCCTGCAATCATCATGGTTTTGCCCAGGAGTGACTTTAAGTTCTTATTTTAAGAAGATTCTTAAGTGTGAATCAGACCATTATTATTATTATTATTATTATTATTATTATTAATGGGCTGGATCCAGGCCTCCACACCCGTTGCATACACACCTCAGTGAACTCCCATGTCATAGCCCTTTCACCGGTGGACATTGCTACGCAGTAGAGTTACAGTTAGACGTACTTACACTTGTGTAAGTGCCCTAACAGACACAGTTTCAGATTACTCCATTTGAGTCAATTAATGTCA
Organism: Limnodynastes dumerilii; assembly: GCA_011038615.1. Lineage (NCBI taxonomy): Eukaryota > Metazoa > Chordata > Amphibia > Anura > Limnodynastidae > Limnodynastes > Limnodynastes dumerilii. The sequence continues at coordinate 268,565 of WWET01001483.1, forward strand.
ATATACAGCATTTATATTTTTGTAAGGGCAACATTAAATGAATAAAGATGTGTCATTATTACACCAAACACAAGTTTATTTAATATAATTAGATCTACTGAAAAGTTCAGCAGTTCTGCTGCTGGACCCAGTTTATCTAAGATTGCTTTTGCCATCTCTTTACATTCATTGGTGAGATGAGGTCTGCTGTTGTTGTTGAAGGAGCCACCCCCGATTATGGAAAATCTATCTACAGGTTCACAGTCTAATAGCCAAAGAATTGTCACCTGCTTGTCCAATAGCACTTAACTTGATGAAGTCTCTGTGACTGAGGCAAGTAAATGTACAGAAGTCCTGTCTGTTACAGTCACCACACACCAGGGTGCGGAGTCTAACTGGGGCCAAGTCTTCACTAGGGTGCTGGCTGTTACCTGTAAATCTTGCTAGCACCTGGACTAGCTTCTGTGGGCCTGACTGTGCTATTTGCAAAGTTTTGCTTAGGCATCCAGATGAGAAAATGTTTGTGTTGTTGCGAATATCATAGCACCATGTAACAGTACCTGTCCCCTCGACAAGGGTATAAGGAACCCCAATATCCTGACCAGAAATACCAGACTTTTTTGAGGTGGTGATTCTGTCTGAGCACTTGGGGCAGCTGGATCTGACTGTAAACATGGGGCAGTTGGTCCTGGCTGTGAGACAGACAGGACCTCATGCCCAAAGGCAAAAGCTGGACAGGTGTTCCCTTCTGGGACAGCATGAAAGGTGTGCCCCTCTGCTGGGACGATATGACAGGCACCCCCCTCTGGGATGGCAGGACAAGTGTCCCCCTCTGGGTCGGAAATGCCTGAATGCTGATCAAAAGACACAGGCATGTACAGCTGGGCAGCAAGCACAAGCATGTCAAGCTGGGCAGGACTCTCCGGACCGAGACATGGCAGGGCAGCTTTTCTGTTAGCGGCCTGGAGGTTGGCACTATGAAGCCACTTGGGCTGGGTAACGCTGTGAGGCAACTCTGGTTGGACAGCACTGTGAGGCATCTCGGGCTAGGCAACGTTGTGAGGGACTCGGTCTTGTAGCACTGTGAGGTGGATTGGGCTGTGCAGCATTGTGTGGCAGCCTGGACTAGGCAGCACTGTGGCTTGGGCTGTGCTGCACTAATTCTTCTACCTCTTACTAAATTGTCAGTATCAGCATAGAAATGCCAGTGACCAAATATGTATATTTTTAGTAAACTAATATTGGTGGGGTTTAAAAATAGTCACGGATAAATTCAATATTAGCAGCTATGAGTTTTATTCCACTTCCTTATATTTAAGGAGTTCTAAACACTTTTATATTGAAAGCTCACTTGGCCATTTTTAGCTCATATCATTTGTCGTGATGTTATCCCTGCATTGTACAGCCCTTAGTAATATGTCAACCACTAATTTCAATGTGTGGTTCATTAGTATAGCTCATATAATTTAAGAATAAAATAAAATACTATTATGAAGAAGATTGATGTTAGCGTGTCAAAATTTAGATGTATACACAAAAAAATGGAAGTTTATGCCTTCTGGAATCTGGCTAAACATAAATAAAATGCAGCTTAACTTTTAATTGCTAGTAGCATGTGATTTAAGACAGGTTTTAGAAGACTCGCCTTAGGGTGCAGTACTTATACAGACATTAAACTGACATTCACAAAGTAGTGGGTGTATAAAATAATCATTCACAATGACATCTCTAGTCTGTTTTTAATTATTATTAAAATAACATATATTTTAAACTACATAATGACATTTAGTAACTACACTCAAGCAGAAGTTGAATACTACGAAAAATGCTGGTGTACAGTAATCCATTTTTGTAATGGCAACAGCAGCGAAATTCATCTTGCCGTTATTAAGGACAATTAGAGCATTAACTCAAAGTAGCACAAACTAATATAATAACAATTATGGCTCTGTAAATGTATTGCATTGTGGGTGTGCATTAAATAAAATGGATCAGTATGTATAATGATTTGTAAATGTTATCTCAGTACAATTTTTGTGATTTGAATTGTATGAGGTTTTGTCATAAGTTTTTTGCCGTTGTCAGTCTCCGATCAGAAACTCTGACGAAATAAGGACATCTGAAAGTTCCTTTTTGGATGTCCCTATTTTGAATACTGCGCAATTTAGATTTTTTTTTTAGCATGGGTGAGTATGCCCATTCTTATTTGTAAATACCTCCGCCGCCGATATCCCGCCGCGCCGCTACCTCCGGACCGCAGGGAAAGATGAGTAACCTCTCCAGGGTGAGAGGGAGGGAGGGTTAAGGTCAGGCTGCAGGAGATGGAGGGTTAAGGTCAGGTTGCAGGGAAGAGAGAATTAGGGTCAGGTTGCGGGAGATGGATGGTTATGGTCAGGCTGCCAGGAAGGGAAGGTTAGGGTCAGGCTGCGGGGAAGGAAAGGTTAGGGGTAGGGTAGTGAGAGGGGAGGGTTAGGGTTAGAATTAGGGGAAGGTGTGGGGGACAATTTTCTCTTACCTTTTCAGAGCACGGAAAGTTGGGTGCTCCGTGGATCGATTGCTATGTCTCATCAAGGCATTGCAAGTGGCTGGGAGAAAACGGATCTATCAAAATAGGGCTATTCTAAGCTAGGGTCAGGCTGCGGGAGATGGTGGGTTAGGGTCAGGCTGCGGGGAAGGAAAGGTTAGGGTAGTGAGAGGGGAGGGTTAGGGTTAGAATTAGGGGAAGGAGTGGGGGACTACTTTCTCTTACCTTTTCAGAGCACGGAAAGATTGGTGCTCTGTGGATCGATTGCTATGCCTCATCAAGGCATTTGCAACTGGCTGGGAGAAAACCGCCCTATCGAAATAGGGCTGTTCTAAGCTGGGACCCACACTCGCTTTTTGCTCACTGTTAAATTTCCTGTTAGGGGCTTCTGAAATGTCCATTTAATCACAATAAGGAAGTAGTGTTTGAAAGTGTTTATTTAATGGAAAACTCCCCCCCCCCCTCCCACACACACTTCTAAAAAGAAATGTTTAAATTGTATAAGTGTTGAAAACCAATTTAAAGAAAAAGCATCCATAAATATCTTCCCTCAAAGCCACATGAGAGAAGGGAGTTCACTTCCTTTCAGAACCCCGCACATGCGTAAAGTGTGTGGTGGTCTGGATCCGATCCTATATTTGGACGACTGTTGCCTTGCATATGAAGGACCTGATCCAGATTAGTACACACAAAGCTTTAAAATTGCGTGCTGCTTATACAGAGTTCGATGAATAGGAACACTGGGTAGGGAGTAGAAGGAATAAATAGGGAGTAGAAGGAATAAATATACATTTGAAACATACAAATGCATATGTATAGACTGAGAGGTGTAATGCAGCAGCCTATACAAATTGCATATTTCAAATAATCTTGCTTTTTCTAATTCTTTTATTTTACAATTTTGTAAGCTCCCAAAAAATCAAACAATGAAACATGAAACAATATATAAAAATATGTGGGGCAATGCGCTGCTATTCAATCATATAAATGTATAATAGTCAGCATACATAGTCACAGTGTATGCTGTGCATTTAAATAATTCCTAGAATCTTTAACGGAAATGTTGCTGATGGTGAGGTGGTTAGGTGTAAGACTGTGTTATAACTGTGTATAGGGGCTTTTATTAAATACAAACTTCCCTGATCAGGCAGTTATACCAGTCCTGTGCTGGTGCAGGATTTTAGAAGGAAGTGTATGGATACATGTCTGCTGATATGCTTGCAGGTGTATTAAAACACCCAAATTATCATTTAACTATAACAGAACACCAGTTTCCACTAGCCCACAGCACGAGGATGCATTCAGCCATCTTGCAGTCACTTTTCTGTGCTGGTTTTGCAGTGCTAAAAACCAGTGCACTTACCCCTAAAAGAGGCATAAGTCATAACTCTGGATCATGTTCAGGACCTAACTGACAGGACAGCTATATTTTGTGATTGTTTATGTACTTTGGGTCTGATCCAGACCTACGTAAATAATACGCCCTTGTGTGTAGCATATTTACGCCAGCGTACCTACGAAGCACTCCCCTAGGCACTCCCCTCGGTTGTCCCTATTTATGCCGTCTTACGCCAACCAAAGCCTATCCTAACTTTTCTGAGCATAACCACAGGTGTCCGTAGCAGCCATGCGTATTTACAACGCTTAGCACGCCCATACTGTACGATTTAAATATCTCTCCTCGCCCACGAAGCATACGGGTATATCTATATATCTATACCTGGAAAAACCATGTCACAATGTCAGGGGTGAAAAACAATTTAGAGTTGAGATGGGAAACCTTTATAACTTGCCCATGCAATACAACATGGCTTTGAACAGCTATCCATAGAACAATTTTATACCAGATAGATATTGCTGAAAATGAGTAATATATGAGAAATAAAAAAAAAGGTTTATTGTAATCCCAGAATGGTAACAGAATGAATGAATTAATAAATAAATGTATGTATGTATTCAGGTAAAGATTTTGAAACCCAAATCGCTGGAAAATTGCGGAGATGTTTGGCAATTTATAATCGCAGTCCAAAATTTGTAAATTTACACCCAGGAGTCTAAACTGGAGTCAGATTTTCATGGGACCCCCTAGTGGTGGGGAAAGGTTTGACTAAAAATTGCAGCTGCTTGTAGAAACCACTGAAAACTATCAAGAAAACCTACTGACCACTAAAAAGAGATAGTATAAGCCAGATAGGACAGGCATAAACACACAATAACCAATGGCTGATGGGCAGAGAATCACCACAGGAGACTGGAGACTCACCAGAAGTTAAGGGATTGTGAGTAACTAGTAGCAAACAGGACCCAAACCAAGTAGAAAGCTAGAAAGGATTACCAAGTGCAAGCCTAGGACGCAAGGTGGAATGCCCATGCAGGGAACCTCACAGGGAGTAAAATTTGAATTTTAGCTGGATAAAACACAAATAAGGTACTAGATGGTAACATGTACAAGATGGAAATGGTAGAATAAATAAGGCAGGCAGAGAAATGCAATGATTAAGGTATGGAAGATATAACACAGAGTACTTAATGGAATAATCACTAGATATATGGTACCAGAGACACCACAAACAAACATAGAGGCAGGGAAGAAAAGGCTATGAGCAGTGGGAAGCACTGGGCTGGAGAGGTACCAAGGACAGGCAGGAGGACATCAGGAGAATTCAAGGGCAGACCAGGACTAACAATGACCAGGCAATATCAACCAAGCAGAATTCGCTGATCTAAGACCCAGTAGGTAAAAGCAGGAAGAACCAAATGCTATAACCTGCAGGGTATAAAAACTCATGGTTATTTAAGCAGCAGTCTAACCAATTTTAGACTAAACTGCTGCCACACCTCTCCCCTAATTGTCTGTTATCCTGCCTGTCTCCTACCTATGAAGTCTCGCTGCGGGCAGCATGGACCATGTAGCGCAATCTAACACATGCCATGCTGATCACAGTGGCATGTTAGAGCTACCACATATAATCCTAGATGAGTGGTAACACCGGTTTACATCCCCCACCTGGGTTCATTTTAGTCCTTAGTTCTTCTTATCAAATACAGTGCCTTGCTAAAGTATTCACCCCCTTGGCTTTTTACCTATTTTGTTACACAATCTGTAATTTTTTATTTATTTTTCATCTGAATTTTATGTGATGGATCTGCACAAAATTGTCTAAGTTGGTGAAGTAAAATGAGAAAAATATATATAAAAAAAGATTTTTTTTAAATACAAATCTGAAAATTGGCATGTGCATATGTATTCATCCCATTTGCTATGAAGCCCCTGAAAAGTTCTGGTGCAACCAATTACCTTCTGAAGTCACATAATTAGTGAAATGAAGTCCACTTGTGTGCAATCTAAGTGTCACTTGATCTGTGAGTATAAACACACCTTTGCTGAAAGGCCCCAGAGGCTACAACACCACTAGGCAAGAGGCATCACACCATGAAGACCAAGGAGCTCTCCAAACAAGTCAGGGACAAAGTTGTTGAGAAGTACAAGTCAGGGTTGAGTTATAAAAATTATCCAAATCTTTGATGATCCCCCGGAGCACCATTAAATCCATCATCTTTAAATGGAAAGAACATGGTACCACAACAAACCTGCCAAGAGAGGGCCTGCCAGCAAAACTCACAGACCGGGCAAGGAGGCATTAATCAGAGAGGCAGCACAGAGACCAAAGGTAACCCTGAAGGACCTGCAGAGACTGGTGTATCTGCGCATGGGACCACAATAAGCCGTACACTCCATGGAGCTGGGCTTTATGGAAGAGTGTCCAGAAAAAAGCCATTACTTAGTGTTAAAAATAAGAAGGCACGTTTTGAGTTTGTGAAAAAGTATGTGCACGACTCCACAAATGTATGGAGGAAGGTGCTCTGGTCAGATGAGACTAAAATTGAACTTTTCGGCCACCAAGGAAAACACTATGTCTGATGCAAACCCAACACATCCCATCACCCCAAGAACACCATGTTTTGCAGCAGCAGGGACTGGGAAACTGTTTTGAGTTGAGGGAAAGATGGATGGTTCTAAATACAGGGATATTCTTGAGAAAAACCTGCTTCAGTCTGCCTGTGATTTGAGACTGGGACGGAGGTTCACCTTCCAGCAGGACAATGACCTGAAGCATACCGCTAAAGCAACACTCGAGTGGTTTAAGGGGAAACATTTAAATGTGTTGGAATGGCCTAGTCAAAGCCCAGATCTCAATCCAATTGAGAATCTGTGGTCAGACTTAAAGATTGCTGTTCAGAAGCGGAAACCATCCAACATGAAGGAGCTGGAGCAGTTTTGCCTTGAGGAATTTGCAAAAATCCCAGTGGCAAGATGTGGCAAGCTCATAGAGACGTATCCAAATCGACTTGCAGCTGTAATTGCCGCAAAAGGTGGCTCTACAAAGTACTGACTTTAGGGGGTGAATAGTTATGCGTGAAGAACTTTTCTGTTACTTTGTCCTATTTGTTGTTTCCTTCACAATAAAAAAAAAACAGCTTCAAAGTTGTAGCCATGTTCTATGAATGAAATGATGCAAACCTTCAAACAATCCATTTTAATTCCAGGTTGTGAGGCAACAAAATATGAAAAATTAATATTTTTGCAAGGCACTGTATGTGGGTCTAATCTGCAATATGCCTCTGTGCTATTTCTAATGTGAAGCTGCAACAGGTTTCTACAAAGAGGGAAAACCTAAGGGGCAGTCAGGGTCCCCCCTTATGACCCTTTGAACCTATATAGAAAGATAGAGGGTTCTATATAGTAGAATATCAATGAGTAGCTGACTGTTCCGTGTTTCTTAGTAAAAGGGAAAAAATATCTGAAACTTTAAAACCTTTTTATTGATAAGTTTTAGTTTGATTAATATCAATAGGAATTGTGGTATATAAAATGAAGCATATAAGATGGCTGGATGGATCAATATTTATAGCCAGGTAGTCAAAATCAGCAACCACACTATAAATAAGAGCAGTATACCAATCCAGCCTAATGATTGGATAGAACTGTATTGATAGCATGTAGTATTACTTGTAGCAGACAGTGTCAAAGCAGTGTATTGGTGCTTGCGTCTTTCCAAACAACACAACAATCAAATAAATAAATGTAGTCTCAAAATATTTTGAAGATCCGCTTGGCTCTTAGATAAAAAGACAATGGACCTGATGAAGAGACTGAAAATAAGAGAGGACAATTACTATGGGAAAAACCATGTTGATTTCAGTGGGAATCAAATTTCATCTGTTGCAAACAGGTTTAGAGTTGAGAGGTGGTGTTTTCCAGCCCAAGTCTAAATAACTGTGTAAAGGTAATCTGGTCACTATCTGGCTGCAGTAAGCAAAGATATATTCCTGTATGTAAAGAATACAATTAACTTGACTCCCCCTGACATCAATATGGCTTTGCCCAGGAGTCCCTTTCCTCTCTTATTTTCAATCTCTGAATCAGGTGCAATATCTCAAAAGCCTTATATAGAGATACACTTAAATCATTTTAGTGTCACATCTGTGTATCTATTAGTATGGGGAGCCATTTCCTTTGAATATGTCTCCCCATGCTATGGTTCATTCCCCTCTGGGGAAGCAATTGCAGTGCTTATAACACAGGTTATTTGACCAATTTAAATGAATTATATTATACTTTGAAACAAAGAAACTTGCATAGGTTGCTGTATAACACCTCTCATGATATTTGTCTACATATATGCATTTGCATGTTCCGAAAGCATACTCATTTTTAGTATTACCTACCCAGAGTTGCTACTGTCACAACTCTTTATAGGCTGGCAAAAACTGTGGATCAAGTCCCATAACCACCCCTACCATCCTTGTGGCACCTCATACCCAAGACAAGTCAACTGCAGCCAGAACTAGACGTGAGAAAACGGCAGTGTGGGTGTCAGTGTGGGTGTCATTACACTGTGGTGTCATCACTTGGGCTGGATTACTTCGTTTGATTAGGCAAATAAAAATGTGTCTCATGGATTACACTAAGAAATAGTACTAGTTATAGCTTTAATATTTATATATTGCAGTGGTTTTTTTGTATATTTATAAACAATGATAGTACTCTGCAGAATATTGTTATTAAAGGTCACCTAAAAGACTTTTCTAATTCTCATTTAAAGTGCAATCTACCGTATGTCAATATACTATTAAACGTCTCTTCACTGTAGTATTGAAGGTTCAAAATAATTGACAAGCTATAATTAGATGTACTGTAACATCTGTATTTATGGAATAAGCTTCCATGAAGGCTGATCAAGATGTTTTGCAAATAATATAGAAGTTAAAAAGAAATTGGCCTGCCACTGATAAATGCTAAAGCTGGAAACCAGTGTGGAATAACTAATTAGATAAATGACTTTGTTAAGGTAAAAGGTGATTTCTATATTGTCTTGTGATGTGTTCCATTTCTAATATGATCAAGGACTTGAAAATGATAAGTTTGCTGAAGTAAGGAATCGTGATTTACAATTTTAATTTTTTTTCCTAAAATACTGTAGCAGATAGATATTGCAAACTTATTTATAATGTATTAACACCTGGCAACAGAAATATTGGAGCCCGGTATACTCATGTATTTAGAGGCCTCCATCCCTCCTCAACAGTGTATTGCAGGGGTGCCTCTGAACCTTGGGGCCCGTTACAGCTTTTTCCCTAGTCCCGCCCTCTTGCCAGAGTGTATTCCTATTACAGTGATGTTTAAAAACCCTCCACTGGCTTCCTGTCCGCTTCAGACCTCTCTTTAAACTCCTTACCCTCACCTTTAAGGCCATCTCCTCATCCACTGCTCTCTACCTCTCTTCCCTCATCAACATGCACACCCCTTCCCGCTCTCTCTGTTCTGCTAACCAGCACTTTCTGACCTCTTTACTGATCCCAACATCACATGTCCGAATCCAGGATTTCTGCCATGCTGCACCTCTGCACTGAAATGACCTCCCTTCTTCAGTCAGACACTCCCCCACATTGCAGATCTTCAAACGTTCACTCAAAACACACCTATTCAGGCTAGCCTACCCCTCCTCCACTTAACATCCTCACTGCATTCTTTATCTATCCCTTCTATTCCTTTCCCCCCTCCTCCGCTCACACCAGCAGTCCATTTCCTTCCCCCTCCTTATGTCTTCTGTAAGTTCTTCCCTCCCACATAGTGTGTTAGCTCGCATGAGCAGGGCCCTCCATCCTAGTGTCCATCCTAGTGTTGTTCTTTCCTCCACCATTCCCCCCTCACTTCGTACCCTCTTGTACCCCTCTGTTACCCTTTCACCCCATCCCCACCTGGTGGCTCTCTCTCAACCTCTCACTGCGCTCTATCCCCTGCTCCCTGATATTCCAAGCTTGACACCTCACATTTTGCCTTACGTTCTGTGCTGCTTTACTTATTGTATTTTTGTGATATTTTTATTTTCATATTGTATTTAATATATATTATGCTGTCCATCCCAACCCTGTATGTCTGTACTGTATTTTGTTTATAAATAAGCAATAATAATAATAATAACCTACTACCATGTATTTGGAGAGTGGAGAAAAAAAAGGGAGCGCTCAGAGGAAAACCACGCAGACACAAGGAGAACAAACTCAACACAGAAAAGGCCTTGTCTGGGAATCAAACACTTGACCTCTGTTAGTACCTTTATTTAATACTTGGCTGAGAAATAAAGAAGTCTAAAGGCGATTTAATAAAATTAAGAGAGATAAAGGTCCAGATGACATACATCCAAGGGTTCTTATGAAGTAAAATTCAGAAACTGCTAGACCAGTATTTTTCTATTATTTCTATTTTCATAGATTACATTCCATCAGGCTCTGTGCCAAGGGATTGGTGTATAGAATATGTGGTGCCGCTGTTTAATAAGGGAATGAAATCACAACCAGGGAATTATAGACTTGTAAGCCTGCCATCAATAGTGGGGAACTTCTGACAGATATATTAAGAGATAGTATTCAGGATTATTTGGTGTTCAATAAGATTATTACTGCAAATCAGCATGGATTTGTGAGGTAAAGGTCATGTCACACATGTGTCTCATAACCATTATCTTGACCTGCCCCTAGGGGCTGCTGTTGGACCTCACCATTTACAAACATCTTTATTTTTTTACCATCTCTTTTTCTGACACAGTTCTGTTGTTTGATCAGTAAAATTAGAAGGTGTAAAAGTGACGATCAATGTGATGTACTTTGACACAATACCAGTTCAAGCACTCATTTATCATTTGATCAGAGCCATAAACCTGTGTACCCAGCTTAAGAGTTTACATTCTTGCTTTAACACAACATGACAAAAATATAATTCCCTCTAAAAGGGAAAATAATGACCTGACAGTTCACTTTGTAGGTACTGTTATAATACAACTATAGAAGTGTTTATGCAAGGGAGTAGTATCACAATGCCCCACAATAGTTTGATAAATCATTTTGAAACCTTCATTGATTGCTGGTTTGTTGATTTTCTTTTAGGTTTTTTGTATTATTATATAATAAAGGAAAGCTTTGAAGCAATGCTAGGCCACCTATCTTTTCAGGACTAGGGATGACTGAGTGACCTGTTTGCGATTGCAATGTTTTAGAATGATTCACTACTTCTGGTTACAAAGCATTTAGAGAAGATTGTAAAGAGATGAAATTGACATTATCTGCTTGAAATAGAGCTTCTTGAAATTTAGCAGATAAATCCTGAACTGTTCTAAAAGTAACTATATTCAGATAAAATAAAACTATTATAAATAAATTCAGAGGCGGAACTAGCAAGTTGTGGGCCCAGGTGCCAAAAATTTGCTTTGGCCCTGATGATATCCCAGGAAACCCGGTGGGGAGCTTTGGCGGTGCGGTGATAACAGCTGTGGGCCCTTGTATCAGCATGGACCCCGGTGCCATTGCACCTGTTGTACTAATGGTAGTTCCGCCTCTGAATAAATAATATATTGTGTGGCTGTTGCCAGTCTCCGGTGGTTCAGAGCCTCTGCTCTCAGGACACCATACTGCTTTAATAAGTGTGTCAAACCTTTTCCAATCCAAAGCTACGGTCTGTCTCTGTGTAGCTCATGGATGATAGGGAATAAAAAAGGCCTGTATTCAGAGTTACTACTGCAAAATCGCTAAACAAAGGACGTATATGTTATACGTCCGGTACTCTGAATACAGGCCAAAGTTACTAAAGACCAGACTTTCCGGGTGTCTTCCATGCAGTCATGAAAAAAAGTATGAAAAAGAAATTGTTCAGAGAGCCAAACACAGCAAAACTTTTTTATATCTGGTTATTTGAAAGGATGTTCCTGGGTACATAGTCTCAGAGTTTTGTTTGTAGGGTTTTCCTAATTCCTGAAGCACCATGGACAATCTCAATATCTACAAGTTCCTGGAATGTATGAGTATTATATGGTGAAGATGTAAAGTTTATAACGTGAGAAAATGTCCCATGGACCATGGTAAGCGTCACATGTGCAAGAACCACATTACCAGGAACAATTTCTGGAGCTGTAGAACAATGCAGGAAACAGAAGCGCTTCCACTCTGTGGGAGGGGGCAGGGATGTAAACTGTACAGTAAGGGATGGTTTCAGACATTATGTACAATACAGATTTCCACACCATGCCTGCTTTTAGGTGGGCACATTGCAGAAATCTTAAGGTAGTGTCTGGCTATTGTAATGCTGTATGAGTGAGGGAACATGCCTCCCGTGTCTGTGCAAAAATTAGGCTGCAGAGGGGATCTGGCATCAGCCACCACAATGTAGAAGAGTTCTAAAGCCGGTCCAAAGCATTTGTTGGTGAGCCTGTTTTTAAACACGTTTTATCATACTGCAGACCTGAACATTAGTCATTCAAGTAGCCAGGGTGGTTATGTACAATGCATCTAGCAATTGCTTGTATTACCCATAACTCCTAAACAGTCACTTGCTGTATTTACACAAAATCTAATTATATCAGCCATACTATAAACCAATTACTCCTTACGTAATCAGAGATTGAGGATATGAAGTCAGTAAATAACTAAATGAATGCCAGATAATAAGGCAGAGTACACAATATACAATAATAGGGACAATGGGCCTGATCCAGACCTACGCTGCCTGGCGTTAAAACGCCAGCCAGCAGCGTAAGATCATCTTAAAAGCCAATCTGCGCATGCGCTGGGCAGATGTTGCCCGGCGTTGCTACGGAAACGCCCGATTGTGGATCGGGCATCCGTAGCTTCAGCGTAGAAACGTTACTACGATGAGGTTAGTGTGGGTATGCAAGGGGGAGGGAGGGTAATGAGACTGGGAAGGCGGTGTTAGCGTACTATTGCCGCCGTCCCAGCGTAGTTACACTGGGTTACGCTGGCTGAACTTAGGGAGCCTTCAGCCGGCGTAACCCAGTGTAATTACGATCTGGCAGGGGGGAGTGTTGGGGGAGTGTAAAGCTGTTACGCTGAGCGTTAGTATGCTCAGCACAACAGCGTTACTCTGGATCAGGCCCAATGAGTGGTTACTAATGCTTAAATGATTTGCCAGACCTTCATTTGCTGAACCTATTAAGATGACACAGTGCGGTCAGAAGCTCAGTAAGACAAATAAAACGGTGTGTCTGTAAAAATTAGACAATGCATATTATACATACTGTAACTTTTACCTGGGGCTTTAATATGCAGGAATCATTTAAAAAAAATTTCTTCTTTCCATATGTTAGAACAAGAACGCAGGGCCGGATCTAGAATAAATAAAGAGAGTTGATTTACATATGTAATGTCCATAAGTCATCTCGGTATATGTACTGCACATTTACAGTTTCTATGCTGCGCAATGGAATGCAGCGACCTGATGCTGTGTTCCATACAGAAAATCAGTCTTCACAAGGGGAGCTGGGCTACCCACCATGTGTACGAGGTGCACATAGTGGGTGGTATATGGGATAGTAATCTTACAGTAATAGTGCTCCAAGCCTTTATGTACAACCTACCATTCCGTACATTCCCTTCCGCATGCAGAATATTTACGGTACGACTCTGCATGCGGAAGGGCCACACGTACGAGGGTAGAGCAGGAACAGAGGCTAACATAAGGAATCCATCCTGGATGAGGCACACAAATGAAGTAAGTGTCGTGCTAAATAGGATGCAGTTAACGATCCAATAATAGTACTTTGGAAATACAGGCAGCCGAAATCTTTTTTTCGGCTTGCCTCTATTTCCAAAATACTACTATTAGGAAATTTTTATGAACCGGACCAGAGGTGAGTAATAGGATCAGGCTGCAGGGAAGGGAGTCTTAGGGTCAGGCTGCAGGGAGGGAAGTCCTAAGGTCAGGCTGCGGGGAAGGGAGTCTTAGGGTCAGGCTGCGAGGAGGGGAGTCTTAGGGTCAGGCTGCGGGGAGGCGAGTCTTAGGGTCAGGCTTCAGGGAGGGGAGTCTTAGGGTCAGGCTGCGGGGAGGGGAGTCTTAGGGTCAGGCTGCAGGGAGGAGAGTCTTAGGGTCAGGCTGCAGGGAAGGAAAGGTTAGGATCAGGCTATGGGGAAGAGAGGGTTAGGGTAATGTAAAGGGAGGGTTAGGTTAAGGATTAGGAAAAGGGTTGGAGTTAGATTCATACTTACCATTTGCTGCTGCTTGTTCATCCTGAGGAAGATTCATTGCTTTGCCTTGATGAGGCAGAAGCAATTAATTTTCCAGAAAATTTGAAAATGGCTGGGAGAGGCCGCTCAAACCAGAGACCCACATCCGTGATAATTATAGGTTTATACAAATAGGCATACAAAAAAGATCTCAACATTAAGACTAACAAACAGCTGACAGAAAATATTTTCTTGAATATATTACCTTTAATCATTTATCAGTAAGAATAAACCATTGCGTAACCTAGGGCCAAACAGGCTAATATTGTTTTTTAGTTTTAAGAGCATTTTCTGTGGCACATTGATATGATATATTGCTTGAAGACAGCTTCTGTACACTTTTTGATCAGCTAGCACAGTAGCTCTCAGATATCATGCGTGTGGAGAATCAACTCATTTCAATTGTTTTCATACTGAGAGATGAGACCACCCTAGCTACACAAATGTTATGATTCATCTCCATCACAAGAAGTGGGAATAGAGTCTTTCACAATTGGATTTGATGGCTGCACCACAGAAGTCAGAAATATATATATATATATATATATATATATATATATAGAAATAATCTTTATTTTATATAAATAGTGCATAATATGCAGTGCAGAAATTCAAATGCATACAGCAGTGAGATCTTTTCCCATATATATTCAAAATGGATGATCGTAGTTGCTAGAAAATGGGTCAACCATAAACATATTTGTTTGTTTACCCACATTTAGTTTCCAATGAAAGTTACATTGATGTGATTTAATTGTATATCATTTGGATTGCAAATATATACATTTATACTCAAACAACAATCCTATATTTGTATCATTTTTCACACAACACAGAGACACTACAGAAAGATAAAGTTATACACAATTCATCACAGGTAACTTTTCTCTGCCTAAGTCATACCTGAGATGTCCTTTTTAAAAACTATGGAAAACAGATGGTGCCGTTATCTATAAACAAATTAATTTTGATATATGAGCTTGTATTCTAGGAGGCTAAAATTATCTCTATGAGTAATAATATATTAAGATATAAATTTCTAGCATAAGCAGCTTTATAATTGTGAACACTGGAAGTGGGATTTCCTTTGCTCTTTATTAAAGCACTGGTATATGAAAAAACAAAAACAAAACAAAGCAAAACTTACTCGTGTGGAGCAATACTGAATCCGTATTATTTTATATTCTTATTTTTGCAACTGATACCCCTTTTCACATCACCACTAATGACCTGAGTATTAAGCCATAAACTTGGGTCTTGGAAGAAACACGGGTTTTTTGTAGTGATGTGAAAGTTACCAGGGTCCTGGATTGGATATATTTGTTAACTGTAGGAGGTGTGCTCAGGGCAGACCTGGGTCGAGGAATTTCCCATATTTACCCTACAGTGTTTTAAGGGACCCACTTGTTTTATTGTTTTTGTTTTTTTTTTTTTTTAAAAAACCACACTATT
>WWET01001483.1:284126-321701 GCA_011038615.1 Limnodynastes dumerilii
GAGGGTGGTGTAGTAGAGAATGGTCCTGTTATCGGCACCATAACCTCCTCTGCTGGGACCGATAATCCTAGCAGAAGAGGGGGGGGGCAGGGCTAGTACTATGCTATCAAAGCAGTCAGAACACCATAGTACATAGATATACAGCAACAGCTTTGAAGAATAGGGAGCCATTCAGCTTGCTGAAACATGTTCAAAGCTTGCTTTCAAACATGTTGAAAGATGAAATAATCATACCACAGCGTTTCTGGTGCGTTTATTTGATGCTTCAAAAATTGATCCTGGCCACTAGCTACAGCGATTATTTGGTAAAGAAAAAGGTGAAATTCGAGATTAGGGTCTCAGGTAGAATAAAGCAGCCCCCAATCCAATCACTAGAAGAATACAACTTCTAAGACAATGCTAGATAATGTATAGGTGATCAGGATATAGAGGCGCTATTGTATCGGTACCAACATAAATAAAAGTCCAAGTCCATGCAAAAGTTCAAGTTGGTATGGAGCACAGCAAATATTAGCTGTCAGTAGAGTAAACAAAAGATGACTTATGCTGCTCAGAATATAGTAAATACAGGGTATAGCCACTAAGTTTACACCAAAAAGTGAGAGGTACTCACACGGAGAGTCTCATTGTGGCGCTCAATCAACCAGTTTATTATGGATGATAGGTGGCTTAGTGTCCTGTATGTCCTGCTCGGACCGTCAAGAAAATAAAGTGGAGAGGACTCACAGTTAGTATCGCTGTCTCCTCAGTTCACCTGCTGGACATGGAGCGGTGTGAGATCGACGCTATCCTCTGTGGTGCTCAGTGCTGTGAAGCATCAGTGTAAGCAGCTGGAGATAGGGATCCTCTCCGTCTATGTTAGAGACAGAGTGTCCGTTGCAGCCTCTCTCCCGTGACGCCATGTCAGTGGGTAGCTTGAACTGTGGTAGGGGATTCCCGCCATGGTGTACCGTCAGAGGCGAGAGAGAAAGCCACAAATAGTATAGTACATCAAGATGAAAATTTATTTTAGACACTTAAAATGGGGTACTCACAATAAAACATGCGACAATATTGATAAGGTATTTTTCATAACACGCAATGATGATTTGGCAGATCATCAAACTGTTCTTAATGCTGGTTGCAAACATACAATGATGGCACTCTGTAAGGAAGAATTTTCCACGATAAAGGTCCAATATAACACCTGGCCTTTATCGTGGAAAATTCTTCCTCACAAAGTGCCATCATTGTATAATTATCGGGTCATCGGGTAGCTAATCGCTCTAGTTTATGGCCAGCTTTAGGGTATGTGATATATAAAAGATGTAATAAAATCTAATAGCGACTATGTTTTCAATTTGTATATGGAAATAAAAAGGGTTACACAAAATACATAATCTATCTCCTTGGAAATTAAATGGAAACATACTACATAATCTCTGAAGATAGCTAGTCTCTACAATAGGGATTATGTTCTATTGTACACAACTCCAGCTTTAAACTGGCCACATGTAGTTTAACCATACAGATAACTGTTTGGCCCAATAGCTACAGTATTATCCTATCAGAATGGCCAGAAAAATAATGTTGCCTAAAATAAAGGTATTGGTCTTTCAACTTCTAAGGCAGGAATAGCTTAAAGATTTGAATGATTGTATTTTCGAATAAAGTCCACCTATTCCACAGTCTCAATGTACACATTTGCAATGTTCAGTGACACACATGGCATATGGGGGATAGCTCAGAAACCCCCTAAAATTAATATTTTTAAAAAAAGTGAAAAAGTCTCTGTAAAAATGAAATGATGGACGTTACTTTGCGGGTAGATAGGCGGACCAACATAGAAGAGGGACCCTTTGCCTGCCACGGGAGGAATCCCACGACAGAGCAATAAACACTGTGCTACACAAAAAATATAAATGGGATACAATATATTATGGGTCTGGGATTGGCATATACTATAATATAATGGGATATTTTAGGGGTCTGGGAATGGCATACTATATACTGTATATAGTGTGCTATTCCCAAAACCTAAAATAAACCACCTATATTATAGTATGTGCCATAATTAGACCCCTAATATATTGCCACATGTACTTTATGTAGTGTCAAGGCCTCTAATGTATCCCACATGTATTACATGCATTGGAAAGCCCCCTTTCAAAATCCTTAATTTGCCACAGTTAAGTGATCTCAAAAAAGTTCAGCCAGTGTTTGCCTCCAGGCTTTTATATGTGAGTTTCTAACTTAAATGTTGGCTTATCTTTTGATTTGTTGTTGCACAGCAGTTATGTTTTGGTTCATTTTGTACAGATCTCCAACTAAGGTGAATGCAGTGAACTATTAAAGCAGCCAAACATAGCTCTACTGATCGGTCATTACTGTGACATGTTAATTCAGTTTTTTGTTTAAAAAAACAAAAAACAACAAGTTTAAAAAAAAATCAAAAGCAGTTTAAATACTATCAAAAAATGTAGTAAATGGAACGCTTTAAAAGAAAAAGAAACAGTTTCATACAAATTCCTCTTCCTCACTTCTGGGATGTTACAACATATTCTATATGTGATGTTCTATAACTGTAGGAGTGAGAAATGAAAATGCCAGATTTATGACAAAATGATGCATTGATTTAGCCCATGTGAATATCATTAGTGTCATCCTCTGCCGTCTTGTTTTGTGGCAAGCTTTCAGGGACCATCACATAATGCTGTTATTTTCAGTCTTCATCAAATTGAGTATTTCAAACTTCCTTACCAGGTGTTCCCAGCAAAAATATTTCTTAAACAATTTACTTAGTTGGGCATTTTATAGATAACAATGTAATGCTGATACAGATGAAATTATGTTTGTGTAAAGAGAAGAAACATTCTTTTTACATCCTTTTTCTTAGATGGAAGATTTCCTAGGGCCTTCTGTACTGAGGCTTAGTGCTTTGAATAAGTTGTAACTGTGACAGCTATACGACTTTTCTATTACACTTACATTTGTCAACTTCTCTGCTTAAAAAACAAATCAGCACATTTGGTTTTATTTTAATCCTGTAAATTTACAGTTGGTATGCTTACAATAATGCACATTAATCAGCCAGTAGTAATGCTTCTGGCATTGAACAATTCTTATACGCATTCAGATGGAAACATATAATGGAATGTTCTTGAGGAAACTAAAGTGTTATAAGGGATTCCTCGCTTTTTCTGTAATTCTAGTTTTGCAGCCCCCTCATAAGTGATATGTACAGTACTTAAATGCAAACTATACCTGTTACCTATGCACAGGGAAAATAGGAAACTAGTTAGCTAAGAAGAAGACCATTCAGAAACAGCCTTCTAAAATTCATTAACTTTACTATCTTTACTTGATGTAGGCATATGGTATTTCTTTACTCCTGTCCTCACTCAAATCAATTTAAATTTTAAATATCTGTATTTCAATTAACAGAAACAATAATTAATAATAATAATAATAATAATAAACAAATTGAAATAACAGGGGCATTATGGGGTCCAATAATAATATTCAGTAAGGGCCTGACAGTCAACTTTCCAACTCGCCTAGAATTTCCTGGAGACTCCTGATGTATGTCAGTGGGTAAATGGCCCATCCCTTTCACATTTGACTTTTGATCCAACTATTAATCAAGTGAACTTTCCCCTCACAGATCAAAGCTGTTATTCACTGCATTGTGAAGCATATTTATGCAACTGGCAGTATGGTATTATCACCCGTGCTTCACAATGTATTCACAGCTTTGTGAAATTGAGACAGGGCCAGGTCACACAATTCATGTTTTCAAGACCCTAAAGCCTGTCAGTTGTATCACCTTCTATGATCTATATGAAGGGTGTAAAAATAAAGCTGACAAGTATGCTGACAATACCTCTCCGTCTTCCTGATATGACCATGGCTCCCTCAACTCCAGGACCTGTAGCTGAGTCACCCCTGGTCAACACAACATTAACATTAAGACATTGATCACATGTAGACAATAATAATGCAGAGATAATAATATTTAAGACAGGTATGTTTAGCAAACAGATTTAATGATAGATTTATGGAATGTAGTTACTGTTGCAGAAATCAAAAGCAAGACATTTGTTACGGCTAATCTAATCTAAGTTTGAAAGTATAATTTGTGAAAACAAATCTTCTTCGATATATCTAAATTCAGTATTGACCCTTATTATATATTACAAACTATGGGGTAAATCCAGACCTAAGTGCTAGTTACGTTTGAATGCGTAGCGTATTTATGCTAGCGTAGTTTCTATGCACTCCCCTCACTCGTATGTACTTTGGCCGTTTTACGCTGCCCAAACCCAACCTTAACTTTTCCAAGTGTAAGTACTGACGCACATAACGAATCTACATACATAACGACCTAACCCTTCCCATAATGTACGATTTAAATGCCTCTCCCCTCCCACCTAACGTAATTACGTGTGTCGTATTGCTTCACCCGCCCCTTCGTTCGTGTTTACGCTAATGGTACATACGATCATCGTTATGTCGCGTAACATCTGCCGCGTGCATGCGCAGTAAATACTAATCGGCAAATTTACGTCTTTGGCTAGTGTAAAATCGCTAGTGTACTTAGCTTAGGATCTAGCCCAATGACTCCTTATATATTTTGAAATAAATGTTAATCTGTCATTGTCCCAAATTCGACATTCTGAAAATATAACTTATGCATTTGTAAACAGTACTTATTTATATACTTTATAAAACTGCACAGTGTAAAATTAGACAGTTATATTTAGAAAAAAAGTCTAAATTACAACAGATAATAATAATAATAATGAGAAATGTTTCGAGTCTTAATAATGTCAGTTATATTTTGAAATGGTCATAATTACAACAGTTTTATTTGTTCAAATATTCTATTGTAGCAAAATTTCTTAAACTGTTGATAATTTATGACACCATATCTGTTAAACTTCCACCAAATTCGTGGCACCATATTTTTGAAACTGTCAACATCTTTCTTATTTTTCTTGTCATATTACTGAAGCTGTCGCTTGTTTTGATGCCCTATTTAAATTGTCAACAGTTATGGCCATAGGACCGGATCATGACCCCCGCACACTTTCCATACATGCAGGGGTCTGGCAGTATGCACGAGGGAGAGAAGTGAACTTCCCCTATCACTCCCCACTCTCATGCGGGATTTATAAGTGAAACATACGACTGCTGATCCGCGCATATGTATATAAACCTGCCCTACTGTAAAATTCACATTCCTGCCCCCCGCCCACCTTTCATGCTTTGTGCGGGCAGAAGGGAGGAACCGCCCCATCGAACGTAAATCCTATCATATGGAACTAAATTCCTTATGATAGGACTTACTATCACAAAATGATTGCAACATGTGAAGGGCTCATGCGCCCTCCCTCCAATATAGCCCACTTACGCACGCAAAACATTCTTAGGTGTGAATCTGGTCCATATTTGTTAATCATATGGAATATAAGTGATCTGAAAGGCATTCCTTAAAGAAAAAAAACTGCCTGCCTATTTCCTAAATGGAAGTGTCACATATTTATTGTACATGTTAAAGCAGACAACTATTTGTTTAGTGTAAGGACAACATTTGTGATATAGATTAAACTAAAAAGACCCCTCACATTTCTTTAAACTTACATGTGCTGAGTTAGAAATATAAACTATAATAATCTTGAGCTATATAAATTGTTTAAACATAACATGCTAAGTTGAAGAAACAGTTTTCCTTTTCAGAAAATACACACATCCAAATGAGCAAGATTCTCAGTACTCAATCTATGTGCAACCAAGCGGCTTATACAGGAATTTCTGATTTTGGCACAGTAAGGATGTGTGTACAAAACAAAAACAGACATACAAAGGGCATTTTCAGCTTTTAACACATCAAAATAGTACAAATGACAACTATTTTAGGAATGAGGTTTTGGCCACACACACTGCCACAAATACTTCACACATACACTACAGAAGAAAATTTTCCAGGCAGCACTAAATAATATTATCAATATGAGGAGGAATTAAAACAGATTTCATTCATTACAACATTAAAACATATATGCCATTTCGACTAAAGGAATGAATAATTGGCTGTAGTACACAGCGATACTCAATTGTTCCACTATGTAGCAGCCACAGCTGCTAGTCACAGTATCCAAACTCAGCAGGTCTTGCTCCCAAGTTGATTACAGAGTAACAGGCTTTCAGAAGCAGCATAAATTGAGTTCCAGCTGGCTTATGTGCCAAGATGGTATATCGACTGGCAGTTAAGTGCCTTTGATAGCAATTAAAGGGCACCAGACACAGATGGCCACTCAAAGCATAGTCCGAAAAACACTCACTGGTTAGTTGATGATGGCAAAACGATCAAAAATTGACTTGACCAAACATCATTTGCTAAAGTGATTGCACTTATAACAAATCATCAACCGGTGATCCAGATGACAGTTTAGATGGTCTCCAAACCGTTTTGGAACTCTTACTCCACAACCAGTTATAGAATCAGATATTTAGTCATAGGAAGCAGACTCTTTCCTCCAAGGTGCAGGCCAATAATTAGCAGATGAAGACAGCTAAGTGCCCAGCTGAAAAAGTATCTCTCACAAACCTTGGTTGGGAGTTAGAGACCCACTAAAATGGTATGTAGCTGATGATTTAGATTAGATTTAATATGGACTATTTGGAACCTCAAGGACAATCCGTACAGTCCAGATTTCATGTGAATAAGCATGGCTTAGCATGGGTTATTCATATCAGCAAGGACTTAAAATAAACAAACAAAGAAAATCATGAGCTTATCTGTCCACTAATTAGTACATTGAAGTAGTATCTGACTATAATGAGTCAACCTTTTGCCCTACTCACAAACAAACCATAAAGCTTTACAGCTCACCCATCTTTATGGTCAAAGACCTCAGCGGCTCCAGATGAGAGACCCTGACTCATAGTCTCACAGACTACTTAAACACCCTGACATAGATCTTATAACAATTAGCCTGCTTTCTAGCTAGTTGACCAAAGACCTGAAATAGGTTTGGTGAATGGAGTCCGTCTACTCTCTCCATCCACAACCCCAGGAACCCTTGAAGGATTTTTAACAAAGCGGAAAAGGCTCTGCAGTCTGTGTGAACCACCACATAGTAATCAACTAAAGAACTCTTTGGGTTTTTATTTATTTTTTACACATACCATAACTATGATAAAAAAACCTGGGACATTTCTAGTGCCTCAGCACCTCCAAGCCGGTGTTTGTATCACAGTATTTGTAGTATATACAGATTAATGTATCCGGAAATTGAAAACAAGAGGAACTAATTTGGAAACTTACACTTGGGCAAAATGATGTTGACTTTCAGAGGAAGTTATATTAGTTTTATTGCTTGCATGGAAGGATATTACCTTACATTTGCTTATTGCACAGATACTGACTAGCTTTTATTCTTTAAATGTTATTTAGATTTGGGCAAAGCAGCAGCACCCCTCAACTCAAATACTGCTTGCAATAGATGCATTAAGCCTTTCAACACCCACCTGAATTCCTCACCTTGGGCCGTATTCACACCTTAGAGTGAATTAGGTGTGGACAGATTCGAACCTAACTCATCAGTTCTGCCCCTAACCCGCCCCACCATTTTTAGGTACCTTATGGCACTTAAGAGTGCCTTAGGGCTATCTTATTTAACATTGCCCCCACCCTCCCCGGCTAATCTAAATCTCTCCCCCCTCCCACTTCTACCTAATCACTCCCGAGGTGGCATTATGCCACCTCTTTCTCACTAAACTACGTAAAGACAGCACAGAGGCAATCTACGTACCTAACTTGTAAGTAGATTGCGTAAATTACTTACTACACATGCGTAGCAGGCCATTTTGTAAACATACACACCTAAGAAGCAGAAGCTTCTTAGGTGTGAATACGGCCCTTTATTTTCAAACCCTGGATCTGGTTCATTGTTAGATATGATAATTAATTAATAAAAGATCCTAAAAATCTTGTCTGCGTTTAAATCTATTTTGTTGCTTGCATATTCATATTTGTGAATACATTTTTGTAATTATTAGAAATCGTATTTCCTTTGTTTTTCACACCACTCGCTTTGTAAAAGAAGATTGTGATCTTCTAGAACCATTAAATCAGAAATCTACATCTTTAATATATTAAACTAAATTGTTTAATAGCTTTTATTTTCATTTATTTTTGCCAATAATGTTGTTTAGACTGTGAAGATTTAGTGATATATACAGTTAGAGTGTTTCAGTTGGTTCAATACATTTATTACTCTATGGGTTGATTACGTTCAGCTCATACACTTTAAATTACCATTGACATTAATAGATAAGGTTATCCAATTAAAATAAAGACCTTGTAATAAGTGCTTTCAATAAAAATAATTTATTAGTACTGTTCTTTCTTTCTTTGTTCTGTATTTATATATTTGTTTTCTGTTATAATTAATAATTTAAAAAAATTATGCATCATATACATAACTATTTACAGTTTTAATATACAAAGTACATGATGCTTATTACATTTTTATGTACACTCTCTATTTTCATTTGCCAAAAAGCTTTCAATAAAAATCAATAGTAATTCTGAATATGCAGTAATATAATAACTAAATATCAGCAATTTGAATTTCCTTTGGTAAAATAGGCAAGTAGGTATCCAACAGAATCACTTTTCATTTTATATAGTAATGTTGACCTTATTTCATTTAGTTAATATTACTATCATTTACTATTTAGGCACCATCAAATACTTTTCTTTATAAATAAGGGAGATAGAAGATTGGGGGGACTGATATTTTTCTTCATTCACAATATTAGCAAATCAGGTGCAAGTGTAGACCTGGGCAAAACCATGCTGAACTAAAAGAGTAGGCGGGTTTAAGGTATGAAAACAAAACATGACACATGAAGTTTAACTCTAAACTACAGATGAAACATATAGGAGCTAATCCTGAGCTGCGTTTCTGTCATGTTTCCTGGTGGAATCTCAGCAGGAGTGAGCATTGCGCATGCCCACAACGGGAACTGCTGCCCATATGTTATTGTCAATTTCCATCAATGAAACGTTCCACAGTATTTCAATAGGAAAAGAATGTTTTCTCATTTAAATAGTCGCAGTGGCAGAAAAAAGTGCCTGCGCTTCCGTCATATGCTAACACCATCTCAGGCAATGGTTTAAGTAATTAGCACAGTGTCATTTTCAATGTAAAAATTCCATTTAGTTAAATAAAAATATAAATATTTAAATTGTATTTACTTATGAATTATTTACTGCCAGCATAGTAGCAGAATTTCATGCTGTGGAGCAGCGTGATGGCTCAGTGAGTAGCACTTACAGCACTGAGGTCATAAGTTCGATTCTTGGACTAGGCCTGTGTAGAGTTTGTAAGTTCTCCCCATGTGTGAGTTTCCTCTGAGTGCTCTGGTTTCCTCTCACAATCCAAAACACATGCCAGTAGGTTCATTGTGTGTGTGTGTGTGTCAATGGGCCTGATCCAGAGCTACGAAAATTCGCACGACGGGCGAATGCGAACGTTCGCTCGGGCGTATCAACATACACGCCCCTAACACTCCCATAGTAAAGTACCTGCATACGACGCCTATACCCTACACTGGGTATGCCCGTCGGCCGTACGAAAATTCGCAGAAAATACGCTGAGCGTACGGGCTTAGCACGCCCATACTGTACAATTTAAATGGCTATCCCCGCCTCCCTGTAGTAAAACGGGCGCCCAGCCGACCATCGTAAAGAAAGTACGTCCCGCGAGCGAAAAATACGCTAACAATACGCCCGCTATTCGCTCATGACGCTCGGGCGACCGGAAGCTGTCATACTGGGCATGCGCGTTGCAAATTTTTGGCCGAATTTCCGCATACGCTCGTCGTACGCTCGCTTGCGATCGTTGCTCTGGATCAGGCCCAATGTTAGGAAACTTAGAATGGGGTAGGAACTGATTCATTGTCATGCAGTAGTGTGAATTCCATGTGCAAAAGCAAAGTATTTTCCCTGTATGCAAAGAAATTAAAATGCACTTGTACCCTTTATATTGCAACATGG
This sequence comes from Limnodynastes dumerilii, assembly GCA_011038615.1. Lineage (NCBI taxonomy): Eukaryota > Metazoa > Chordata > Amphibia > Anura > Limnodynastidae > Limnodynastes > Limnodynastes dumerilii. Next base: position 294,175 of record WWET01001483.1, read on the forward strand.
TTTTGCTTAGGTCTGCAATTCCATGTGTTTTGCCCTTACTCTCAAACTCTGGTTCAACCCCTGAGTTTCATAGTACACACAAAAACATGTGGAAATGTACACCTGGCAAAACTATTCTGAACTACAGGTTCAGGCAAAATTAACTGTGAGAAAAGAATTAGAGTGCAGAGCTCAACTCTATTATTGTTAAGTATAAAGCTATGCAGTATTTGTATTCTATGTCAATACGCTAAATATGTTTCCTACATGTAAAACATAAATTCAATTGCATCCTTCACATCGCAACTTCAGGTTTTGCTGTTACTCTCTAATAAACAACGTTATTTAAAATTGTAATTAGAGAGGTTTTTTTTAAGAATTGCATTGCCTATCAACTCTTTCCGTTTGCACAATTCAAATTTTCTTCCACTTGCAGATAAACATGGTTTGCCCAGATGTACATTTGCACCTACATTTACTGTTACTCTCAAACTCAGGAACAACACAAAATAATTGTACTTTCACAATATCTTCAATGAGATGTGTCAGAATTTTTTTTTAAATGAACATAAACCAGATTATTAGATAAAGTGAAGAAATACTTGTCTAAGTTAATAACGCAATGCATATAATATTTAAAAAAAATAGTTTAGTGATATTGTCTGCAAAAACAATATAAAAAAATTATGAAAAAATGATTTATAAGTGATCAGTAAGTACCTGTTTTTTTTTATTCATATGGCTCCCTTCTTTTTAACTCATAGGATGTAAAAAGAGATGCTTTTCTTCTTTAAGCATACAGAAGATCTAAATTTTTCATACTAATATAAATATTAATACTTCTAATAAAGTCCGTAATATAGTATTTTATATTATTTTAATGTTCAGTTTCATGATCACTTCTATTGTACTTTGCATCTTGAATACTTCATCTCATGTCCAGCTCTCTACACTAAAATAGCCCTTATTTTCTGCTGTAAGGTTATTTAAGCCATTGAGCAATTACAGTAAGACTGGCATGACATTAGGTCCTAATAACCTTTAGTCAAACCAAAATGAAGTACTGCATGATTAAGGGGAATAAATTATAGATAAAATTGCCCATAGAAGTGAAGATTGAGCACATGGCTGAGATGAATTATCATTCTGGATAAAAGGTGCAGCAGTGGGAATGTGAAAGGTGAAATATTTTGCTGTTTCTCTATTGAACAGACTGTAGCGTCTTTTCACCTGCAGTAAAAATAATAGATTAAAGTTTATGTGGGAAACTGGAGGTTTTCATGTTCCAAACTAGAAGCTGCCAGGCAATGCTCTAAAGTCTTACAAAAGTCAGGGAAAATTGTGGAAATGTGTAAATTAATGATAAAGAAAAGGCTATGGTAAGAAAGATGCATGGCATAGAAAAGCACTTGTTTTGCAGCTTGCTATAGGTCCAAATGATCATTTGTCAGCTGGTGGAAATGATAGGGAACAAAATTCAGACTTCTTTCTGTACAGCTAATATAAATGGCTTATTATAAAACAGCTGTAATATATATTTAGTTGGGCTATGGGGAAAAAAGTTTCTGTTTATATGTAGGAAAATCATTTCCCCAATTAGTTACTTTTTTCCCAAATCTCCAGTCACTGCAGTTGTATAATTGTTCCATCTTTAATTTGAAGCAGTATCCTATAATATTTCTGTTGTGTAGCGCAACACATTAGATCTAACTTGGGACTTTAGCCACTGGTTTGTTTTGCTACGTCTTTATCGAAATTAAAGCAAAATTAGTTTGGACAGGCTTCTTTGCTAATTCCAATGGAAAGAAATTCATACGCATTGGATAACAAGGCTCCTACATTTTCTCTGCCTAATTGACATTATCCTAACGGCTTTATGCAAAAAATGCAGCTAATGCATTTGCTTAATTGTAGAAATTAAACTAAAGTATTCTAACATGATAATAATACACATTATCCATTTTGTATTCTGCTAAAAACAATATTTTCTTCACAAACCCTTTAAACAGAGTGTTTTAAGCCATTAAGAAGAAAAGTCCAAAAATAGCATAAATAAAGACATCGCTGGTTATACTCCCAACCTACACAATGATTCATTTTACTTTGGTGCTTATAGCAATATCTTTAATCCGTTCACTGTAGAAGCTAAACAAAATTTGTAATCACAGCCACAATTCAGCTTTATACGAAGCTAATTTCTATTCACTTAGGTTATCAGATCATTTTTGAGAATACATTTAAGCGTATTATGTACTGTAATAAAAGCAAATAATGAAATTGTAGCCCGTCTACAGCTGTCAGTGCCATGCTCTCCTGGATGATCCTAGTAGAACATTCTACGATTAGATGGCATAGACCATGGCCTCCCAAAATAAGTATCATATACAGGATTGTGTTGAAGTGTTGCACACTGCTCATTTAAGTGTAGTGGTAGTGGCATATGTTTAACACTACACTACAAGTGCTTTATGCACAACTATTTCTGAGACTTATGAGGATTTTATTGAATGCATAGTGTCACTATGTATAACATTTTGCTGTCATTTTATTACAATAGAGATACAATATGACAATATGTGAGAGACACATGGATGGCCTGATTTACACCTAACAAGCTTCTGCTTCTTAGGTGCACATTCTTAAGTACAGAGACAATGCATACACACGTAGTCATACAGACTAACGCAATGTACGTAGTGGTTATGCACATAGATACACTACATGCAGAGGAGGTGTGCAAGAGCAGCCTTCATACAAGGATAGAAGAATTGGGAGTCTTTTAGATTAGGGAGGGAAGGAGGGAAGGGTAGGAGGGAGGCGGTTACATTCTCCGGTCAGAAAGTCTAATTTGCGAAATAGGGACATCCAAAAGTTATTTGTCCCTATTTCAAATACTTACCAGTTTCTACTTTTTTTTCTGAATGGGTGAGTATGCCGTACGGCATACTTCACCCATTCTCTTTCGGAAATATCGCCGCCGACGATATCCCTCCACTATCACCGGACCAAGGGAAAGGTGAGTAACCTCTCTGTGCAGTGTAGGGAGGGTTAGGGTCAGGCTGCGGGAGATGTAAGGGAGGGTTAAGGTCAGGCTGCCAGGAAAGGAGGGTTAGGGTAGTGAGAGGGGAGGGTTAGGGTTCGAATTAGGGAAAGGAGTGGGGGGACTATTTTTACTTACTTTTTGGAGCACCGAAAGCCCGGTGCTCCGTGGATTGATTGCAATGCCTCCTATTGAAATAGGGCCATTCTAACTGGAGACCCACAGCCTAGGGAGGGATTGCCAAATTTTACCAGCTTAAGAGGGAAAATACACACAGTAAGGTAGGGTAGCCTATGGCCCTCGTAAGTGCTATTAGGCACCTAAAAACGGGGGCAGGATGTGGTAGAGAACCGGACAGTTAGGTGCGGATACATGCATATATGAACCTACATATTTCACGCTTAAGTGTGAATCTGATCCAGAGAGTGTATGCACCTAGGTTGACATACGTTTTGCTAGAAATAGCCTTATTAAGATACTAATCGACTGGTGGTCTTGACTGATATAAATGACCAAAAATCATCAATCAGAATTACAGAATCCATATGTTCCCCTTAGTGAACCAAACATTAGCAAAGAATGAGTCATCCAATCAAGACTTCTGGATATGGTCAAGCCCCCCGATAAGCCAACTGGTAACCATATCTTGTTCACATGTTCACTCAGAATGAAGGTGTGATTTTGACTAAGAAGTAGAGTGGTCTCCCATATAGGTATAACTTATTACCAAATATTTGGAACTAGCCAAAGAAACATTTAATTGACACATATATTAAACAGCTAACAGCTAAATCAGTGCTTACAACAATACCCTCTAATCTAGAGAAAAAGTTTGTTGATATTTGTGCAAAGCACAAATCATTGCCCAGATCTGGGGCCATATACGGGTCCTTACACAGGATTCTCATATATGCACTGGCCCTATTTCAGTGGGGTCAGTGCGTAATTGTTGTGGTAGAATCCTTTTATCAGAAAGCTTTATGAGCAAGGGGAGTTGTCTACCCTCACACTTATGGAAATTAGGATCGCACGGTGACTCAATAGCAGATCTCCACAGTCGCATCTATAAATTAAAATATATTGTAAGGTTATCTGTATGTCTATCTTTTATCTGTCCCAATCAATAAATCAGAGGGCTAATAAAAGGAAAACACTATCAATATTCAGTGTCTGTCAACTGAAATGACAAATAATCCATGGTTGCAATGTAGGATAAATAATGCAAGAAAAGTACAGCAGGTCAGGGTAATCACCAGAATGGAAAATCAGAAAAAAAAAATTAAGTGAAAAAGGGGCAAAAGAAATAAACGGGATGAGATATAACAAAAAACTGTGCAAATACAACCAAATGTATTTAAATAATGATAAAGATGGACACACACTAAAGCTATTATCACTCCCAGCGGGAAGTGGCCAATAAATGGGACTGGTTTTGGCTTGCTGGGATATGAGGAAGGGGCTGCTAAGATTGACATAAGATTCTTGCAGCTGATTGGCTGTATAAGACTTCCAAAAGTTTCTGCACTGATTGACTGCACATGTTCTCTGTCTATCTTGGCAGGAGGCCCGTGCAGCTACCAATGGCCCTTTTTCAAAAGGTCTGTTCTCCCCCACCCAGTTACGAACTGGCTGGGAAATTGAATGCTTTTGTCTAGCAGAGACAATGTAATATATCCCCGCAAGACAGAAGACGGTGCTGCGAATAGTAAGAATATATTTAACCCCAACCAAGCCTATTCCTAAGACTCCCTTCCCTGCAGCCTGACCCTAAGACTGTCCTTTCATTAGCCTAACCATCCCCTTCCATTACTCTAACCCTAACCCTCCCCTTCCCGCAGCCTAACCCTAACCCTCTTTTCCCTGCAGCTTAACCCTAAAAATCCACAATAAGTGTTACTCACCTCTCTGGTCAGTGCGGCGGATATGTGGCGGGTACGATGAGTCTGCAGCGGCGTTTCCGAAAATGAATGGGTAAGTATGCTCATCGGCATACTCGCCTAGTTTTCCACATGCTCAGAAATGCAACATAGATTTGGATCCCCATTGCCATAACGCATGCCTGTGAATAAAAGGATTAATTGAAGGATTGATTGAAAATAATTATATGTAATTGCAAATATCAATAGACTTATTAGAAAGGTGTGTAATGTGCCCTTTTTGGGGATTGTTCACTATTTGTTCTTTTAGATGATTTTATGTCAGAGGTTGAGATAAGAGATTAAAGGTTAAAGAGATAATAATAGTGAAGTGTATACAAATTAGCTATACGATTCTCATGTATTTTGATGCACGTGTTCTACAAACAAGCAGCTTCAGGACAGGTGATTTACAATGTCATTTAAAAAGAGCTAATTTCTAGTTTAACACAGGTCTGACTTACTGTTAATACTGAGATCACTTGTAAAACTTCTAAAGCTGTGCATAACTTCCAGCTCTCTGTTCCCCAGCAACAGGAGTTTAGATCACATGGCCAGGACTTCAGGAGTTGGCAGTTTAATGGCACAGTTAGCTTTCTGAGAGAGCTGTATTCACAGAAACCTACATGAGCATACCAACACTGCTGAGCGAATAAAAGAAAAGGCAAGTGATAGAGTTGTATACACTGGCAGATCAACACTACAAATTAAATAAGTAACAAGACATGTACAGAAACAGTGTAGAGATACAAAACAACAGTGAGCAAGCCTGCAAAGTAAACTGTATTAGGAAATCAAATACATTCTTTTACTGTGAAAACCTTAGCTGAAATTAAATACAGTTTCTCAATACTGTAGTATGTTTTGCTGCTGGAAGGATTATAATGTTTTCTTTGAGTGCAATAAAGTGGCATTTAAGCAACTGATAAAAACTATCCACTAAGTTTGAGAGAGCGATACACACTGCACACTTTCACTCCACTATTAAATGGCAAACAGCAGAGGAATCATCAACCATCACTCATCCCCATAATCAACCCCCAAATAAAGACACAGACACCAGATTGCGGTTTAAAAAGGGTACATGGATTTATTTAAATGAGGGCCAATTGGAATTGAGATATCATAGACTATAAAATGTAGGTAAGTAGTGTTAGGTGGCCCAATAGCAGATGGAGGGTTCAGCCTAATATCCCCGAAGCCCAACCAATAACGTTCAACCTCAACATAGGTAAAACAGGTCTACTGACCAAAGGCGCCCAATCGAGACCGGTCTTCCAGCAAGAACACATAACCCTTCCCGTTTAAACTGCCACAACAGCACCTGGAAGGTGGCAGCTCCTATAAGACTCAACCGGTTAAGTCTGATGTCCTCGGAACGCTCACGGGTGATGTTATTGCCAGATCGGTCCCCCCACCCTCCCCCCAATATCCCCATGCACCAAAAAAAAACAACATAGTTGCTGACCCTCCACCGGCTGAAAAAGAAAGGTTAATTTGCAGACAAAATACAACTTATACTCACGACTAAAAATACAAAGGGAGGGAGGGAGAAAACTGCAAGAAGAATGCCTTAGCCCGCCCACCCCACCTTTAAATAACCTCCATTAACTCCCACCCCCTCAACTGCAACCTAACCAAACCCTGCCTACCAAACCCTGACTAATCTCACTAACCCACTCCCCCAAATTAACCGTGTCCTGACTGATGCTTGCTGACCCCCTGCCTGCCTTTTATTTTACTGCAGCCCTATTGGGGCTTTGTTTCCTTTATAATACCAATATGTTAACATGTAGGGTAGTGGACAAATGGTACTAAATATATATGCTGTGTTAGTTAGCTAAGGTGTGATTGGCCATTAAGTTGGCAACACTCACACTGAGAGAGTGGAAGTTATATTAATTTATAAGCTTTAATTACTACATACAGTGCATCCATACAGTATTCAAAGTGCTTCACTTTTTCCACATTTTGTTATGTTACAGCCTTATTCCAAAATGGAATAAATACATTTTTCCCTCAATATTCTACACACAATACCCCATAATGTCAACGTAATGAAAAAAAATTGGGGGAGATTTTTGCTAATTTATTACAAATCAAAGACTAAGAAATCACATGTACATAAGTATTCACATCCTTTGATATCTTGGCTGTGTGCTTAGGGTCGTTGTCCCTTGGCTGTGTACTTAGGATCGTTGTCCTGCTGCAAGACGAACCATCGCCCCAGTCTGAGGTCAAGAGAGCGCTCTGGAGCAGGTTTCCATCCAGGATGTCTCTGCACATTGCTGTATTCATCTTTCCCTCTATTCTGACTAGTCTCCCATTTCCTGCCACTGAAAAACATCCCCACAGCATAATGCTGCCACCATCATGCTTCACTGTAGGGATGTATTAGCCTGGTGATGAGCGGTGCCTGGTTTCCTCCAAACATAACGCCTGGCATTCACGCCAAAGAGTTCAATGTTTGTACACAGCCAAGATATCAAAGCATGTGAATACTTATATACATGTGAACTCTTTGTTTTTTGAATTTTAATAAATTATAAATTATCAAAAATCCCCAAAAAAGCTTTTTCACGTTGTCATTATGGGGTATTGTGTGTAGAATCTTGAGGGCAAAAATTAATTTATTCCATTATGGACAAGGCTGTAACATAACTAAGGACCGGATCCAGACCCCCGCGTGCTTTCCGTGCGCTCCCCTCTGTCGTGCGGGCTTACGCTGCCAGTGTGGAAGCCCCCTCCCGCACTGTACACTATACATGCCTTCCCCCGCCCGCTTTAGCGGGCGGATGGGAAGCACAGCCCATTTGCACACAAAGTTCTGTCCGATTGCTTAAACGCTAGGATTACTATAGTAATCCTAGCGTAACATCTGGAGGGCGCATCAACACTATTGATCTACCATATATTTTTCCATGAATATGCAGTTTGTTTCGATTTTTCAACCAGATTGTTGTAGAGTATAATGGTTTTATGGAGCCACTATTGGGCAGAACCTACACAGTGCCAGCAAGTCTCAGGGGATCTTTAAGTGAAGAGGGGAGAAAAATCAATACGCCACATTATATATCATTTATATCACTATCCATTTGCCAAGCAAGAAGTTGTCCTACTTAAAGGACCGAATTCAGTCTTTCTGAGATTGATTCTGCTATGTGGGAAGGGGGAGGTATATAAATGGTACAGTGAGGATGTGTTAAGCATCCTCCACTGTATCCAAACTTCCAAGTGTCCACATTTTACAGGAGGATGGTATGAAAGTCTCAAGGTAGGGGTCAGGTACCAATAGCTGGTGCCTTCCATTGCTATTCAATTCTTCTAATTAACTTTGCAAATGTTAACATGCTTTCACAAAACATATACATGGAGCGATTTTAAGCTTAATATCAAATATTCATTTATATAGCTAGATCGCAATAAACACAAAAAGATATGTTTAAAAAGAAAAGCAATCAAAATGAGGGAAAACTAAATGTTAACTTGTAAAATCCAAATATAACAATTTAGATGAATTCATGGCATATTGCTTGGGCTGAAGTAGGTTGCTTCTTTCATTATGTTTTTTTTTATGTTAACCATATTCAGGAAACGTTCTTGCTCTTTAAAATCTGGTTGGCAGAAAATAAGGGCACTTTCATAAATGAAAAGCGATTGGGTTCACATTTTGTTCTGTTATTAGAACAGTTTTCAATTTGTTACGTTGACGCAGAATCATGACAAAGTGCACTGATTTCCATCCATCATGTTAGCGGCTTGTAATGACGCCAGAAACATTGAGTGCACTGGAAGACAATTTATACACAGAACCTCAACATCAATCAAACAGCATTTATCTCTGGATACTAATTATATATTAACTACTTAAGCCAACTTAATTTCTTGGGTTCTCAAAACATTTGATTCGGCTACAAAAAGGAATTTATTCTCATCTGTTCCAAAGTAAAACTGAATGATTCTGCTTGGATTTCTTTTTGTCAGTTACATTTAGATTGTATAGGTTCTCTCTAGTAAAGACATATTGGGGTTCTACTTTTCAAAATCTGCTGCTGTTACACAGATATTCATCATGCTGACATTAGGCTATGCAAAAACCCTACACTTTGTTATCTGAGATCAGGATGCAAACAACATGTATAATTAAGTTAAGTGTAATTACAGAAGCTGTATTTACTATAAGTATAGTAATTAACATTCTGTCAAGACAAATAAAAAATGAAAATGAAAAAATGTAAATAGCAACTCAAGGTTAAATATTGTAGCCTATAATGCAGATGTAAAGAACAAAAAAATGATGTTCCATCAGTGTCACATTATTGTTAGGGCTGACTATTGGCAATAGGCTTGTGGGGTTACATAGGAATGTATGGTGAAAACAACCATTGCTGAATAAAAAAACAACCATTGCTGAATAAAAAAACAAGTTATCTCTATTTACAAATTCACGATTATCATGGAAAACTAGAGTTTTCATGGCGATTCCTATAACTTCAATATGTCACTACCAAATCATTCTTTGGAATGTGAGCTGGCACTTTCTATCATTTACATAGTGCTGGAGTAAACTGCAGATCTGTCTGAAAGCAGGATTCTTTAGGATAAAATTATCTTCCCCTAATCTACACAGAATCTGGGACACACATCTCCACCACTCTGCTGCCTCTACAGGCTAATCAAACCAATAAAAATACCAAAAATAACTATTATTGCTTCATGATTATTCTATTAGAATTAATGGATTATTGCAAAAGGCAATTGAAAATCTAGTGGTCCCAGCTCTCTAGTATTACTTAGTATAGATATACTTATTTCAATTGGCAACATATGTTCTAAGGGAGCAGTCATGCCCTTATATTAATGCTTACTGTAATAAATAGCTTCCACTGGTATTCTGTGAGATAGTATTCAAGGGACTATATCTCAGAAAATGTTTTCCATATCAAGCTGAAAGTTTGACCGGTACATAGAGAATCATCTCTTGGTGCTGCATGCCACATTTTCTAGAAAAATAAACAGTTAATAATAAAACATTTTAAACATTTCATAAACTTTTCATAAACTGAATATTTAGAATTATTGGATTTTCCAATTCCCTGTTGTAGAACGACTAAATTGTATCAGTGTTTTTGTTTTTTGTCTTGGATGAGCTCAGTGTACAGGGCATTTTCACACCAGCCTTTGATTTCTGTTTGGAAGATAAAGTTCCAGGGTAGTGCACTGAAGTTCTGAGAAGTGTACATCAGGGTTGTCGACTTTCCCGGAATGTCCAGGAGACTCCCGAAATTTGGGTAGTTCTCCCGGTATCCCGGGTGACCTGGCAAAATCCCCACAAGCCCCGACCCCCTATCACTCACAAGTGTAATCCATAGAGTTACTAGGGATGGGAAAGACTTGATGATGTCCTCATGCCCTGCCCATGCCATTTAACACCAGAGATCACATGAGTGATTGACAGGAGGCAAGGCATAAATGTGATTTGCATAAATTGTGTCATTAAGCCCCGCCCCTCACAGTAATCTATGGCTTCCCTCTGGGTTCTCCCGGAGGCAAGCTTTCAATAGTCGGCTACCCTGGTGTACATATGTATGTAGATATTTATTCTAGCAATACGTTATGGCAATCATTTAATTAAGTTGTTTACTTTTAAAAGAAAATAGCTTCATTTCAGAATGACTTATATCACTGATAAAAAGATTTAACTACCCTTTAAAAGAATTGCCTATTGTAATACAAAGAAGTATGGTAAATTAGTTAACTCAGTGACCAGATCAACATATATGTATAGACATTGTTTATGATTTATATAAATAAAACTAACATAAAAGACATACAAAGAAAAATGAAAGGTTCCCTAAAGTATTAAGTCTGACTGCAAAATAAACCAGTATGCGTAGTTTCACTTTTCATTTTTACATAAACTGGCTCCAGTCTTAATGGTCATAATTTCATTGCATTGTGGAGTTTGACTGGTAAAGTTACAAAGGTCTCTTTAGGTTTTATGTTAGTGTTAGAAACCTTAATCAAACATGTTGGATAGAAAGGTTATTTGTCTATAGAAAATAATACAGTATATATAATTGTTAATATTTCACACTTGGGGCCTCATTCATTAAAGTTGATTTGGGCTAAATCGCTTGATTTGGAGCTTAAAAATCGCCAGACTGGATTCATTAAGCTCCAAATCAGTGTGATTTAAAATCGCGTGTGTAAAAATCGCGGTCACGATTTTTTTAAATAATAAAGATACAAGTTTTGTAATTCATTAAAGTCAATTTCACCGAATCGTGGTGAAATCACCTTTAAATCACAAAAAATAAAATCGCAGCCAGAGAGGTGCGATTGTATTTTTTGGGACGATCGAGACCTACAAAAACACATGTCCGTATAACAGACATGTGTTTTTGTCTGTGTAAAAACTCAGCGCTGCATGGCTGCAAGCCTTAGCCATGCTGTACTGATGGAACTACAAGGAGCAGCAAAGCTGATCCTTGTAATTCTATCAGCACAACATGGTTAAACTTGTAACCATGCAGCGCTGCGTGTACTGTGCAAAAAAAAATAGTAAAAAAAAAACACAACCCATACATTAACCCCTACATTGCTAAAATAAAGTATGCATGTGAAATTTTTTTTTCCTAACTAACAATGTTCCCTACATGAGTGCACTTACCTTCGGTGGTCATCTCTCCTAATTAAAGTGAAGTGTGCGCAATGTATCGTGTGTAAAAATTAAATTAAAAATAATTGTACACTCACTATTTGATGTCTGCATCTTGGGAAGCCTTCAATTCTTCTTATTCTGATGTCTTCTGGTCTTTTCTTCATCCTTGGATCGTCTTCTCCTGTTGACACGAAGCAGAAGATCTTCCCTACTCTATCGCAGCTTCTTCTTATGACGATCAGGTCACTAGGGGGCACTGTTTTTATACTACAGGTGACGTCAGAAACAGTGGAGGACCAATGTAACTGACGTCACCTGTAGTATAAAAACAGTGCCCCCTAGTGACCTGATCGTCTTAAGAAGAAGCCCCGATGGAGTTAAGAAGCTCTTCTGCATCGTGTCAACAGGAGAAGACGATCCAAGGATGAAGAAATGACCAGAAGACATCAGAATAAGAAGAATTGAAGGCTTCCCAAGATGCAGACATCAAATAGTGAGTGTACAAATATTTTTTACTAATTTTTACACACGATACATTGCACACACTTCACTTAAATGTAATTTAATTTCTAATGAAAATCACCGCGATTTTGCTCTTTAAACATCGCAGACCATCGCCTGAAATCACGTGTTAATGAATTTGAATTTTTTTTTTTTTAAATCGGGGCAATATCGATTTTAATGAATGAGGCCCTTGATCAGGGAACCAATTATGTAATTAACACATTTATGTACATTGAGAAGAAAGCTTTCTTGTGTCTCCTGTAGTCTATTGTGTAGCAGTTATTGTGAATGTAAAGCGGAAACATATACAGCAATCCAAAGAGATATTTTAGTGTTATTGTTGTGACAAGTTCAATATTTAATAGTATTGCACTACGTAGAACCAGAAAGCCTAGGAGATATATTGGTTATGATGTGGAAGTAAAAGAAGGCACACTCATGTCACAAAGCATCTGCAATGATGATGGAATGTCCTGTCACATTTTCAACATTTGGATAAACATAAATCATTTAATGACTTTGTGGAAGATCTATTGAGATTGCTGAAGTGAATGAATGACGTTACAGTTTAAATAAAGCTCAGCAAACAGTTAATGAACTACGAAAGTGTCTACATTTGTCAAAGCTGGAACTTGAGTTCTCAATTCCCATCTATTGTGGATGCGGGTCTATGAGAATTTCTCCCTAGAAAACATAATGAGAAATAAATGTAGGTGCATTTTGTAATTGAATAATGACCCTGATGTCTTTATATTTATTTTCATCTTGAAATCCAAGGTTAAGACTCCATGGCATAAAAACTGTACCTTCAAACACATTTCATTGCTTATGGCTTTGGAGCTGCCAGTAACATTATTGGATAAATAGTGTCTAGGTCCTTCTGATACAAGTCAATATGGGTCAGAGATTTCACATACTATGAAAAAAACCAAGCTACACGTGTATCTTACTATATGTTGGGCTCTATTTACAAAGACCATTTTCATGTAATAGTGCCAGTTTTGAAGTGAAAAGTGGCATTACCACATAAAAATTAAGCTTTTCATATTTACAAAGCATGCATTGCCATAGAAAACTTCAGCCCATTTTTTTCAGGGCGGGCCTGCGGTTAGTGACATTTACAAAATGCCAACTCCAGCTGGTGTTATGGGTAAGTATTCCAGCGATGTCCCCATATACTCCTCTTTTCCTCCACCTAATAGCTGTTATTAGGAAGAGGAGAAGAGGGTATATACAGGGAGACCACTGCAATACATATATAAAGTAAAAAAACATACTGTATGTGAAGAAGAAAAAAGTTAACTTGTAATTATTTATCTCTAAATAAATAACAATAATAATTAAAGAAAAAAGAGACAGGATTTGACTTAACTGTCCAGGCAACAAGGCTGACTGCCGATTTCACATGCACAGTGTTTTCATGCTGAGACTTGAAATTTTCAAAGTCCCCAAAAGGAGTGACTGCATATGCACAGGACTTCATTCATTCAAAGTATGAATGAAAGGTCCTGTGATGACCTGGTAGATCATCACGGGACCTCGCAGGTGGGGTAAGTCTTTGTAAATACTGTGAGCGATGCTGCCAGGCTCTCAGTGAAGATAAGCCAGCCTGATGCAGCTTCGGTCACACTGAAACGCAGCTGTCTGTAAATAGAGCCCATTATCATCAGTGTCATTTTTGAATGAAAAAGATACCGGTGGTCACCTAAAGTTAAAAATTGAGAATATTACTCAACTGTAATAAAATAGTCAATAGTCATATCTATCATTCATTCTATACCTTAGTACTATAACCTCAGTTTTTTTTTATTGGTTTGCTTTAGAGACTTTGGGCCTGATCCAGACCTACGCCGATGCGCTGTGCTTACTAAAGCACAGCGTATCGGCGTTCACTTTCACCGACACTCCCCCTGTGCGGGCGTATGGCCCCTTTCTTCTGCCGGCTGAAGGCTACCCTACCTTCAGCCGGCGTAAGGCAGGGGCCATACGCTCGCACAGGAGCATATGGCCGCCTAGCCCGCAACTTCAGTTCCCCCTGCCCACCTACACTAACCTGAAAGTAGGGACGCTGGGGGACGTCCTCTCCAGTGTCCCTATGGCGCTGCTACGGATGCCCGATCCACGTTCGGGCGTTGCCGTAGCGACGCCGGGCAACATCTGCCCGGCGCATGCGCAGATCGGCTTTTCAGCCGATCTTACACTTACGCCTGTCATCGCTAGAACGGCGGGTGTAGGTCTGGATCAGGCCCTTTGGGCCCTTTGGGCCTGATCCAGAACTACGATCTTGTGCTGTGCGTACTAACGCACAGTGTAACATCTATGCCCTCCCCCTGACCTGGTGTAGTTACACTCTGTTACGCCGGCCAAAGGCTACCCTAACTTCAGCCGGCGTAACAGAGTGTAATTACACCAGGACCGGAGCGTAACTTAAAAACCCTGCCCTCCCTGCCTCCCCCCGCCTACCTTCCCTAACTGTAGCGTAGTTACGGTGCTCGTAACCTAGGAACGCCCCATCAACCGTAACTATGATACAGTTAGGGACAACATCTGCAGGGCGCATGCGCAGATTGGCTAAGCCGTAAATACGGCAGCCGGCACAGTTCTGGATCAGGCCCTTTGATGCTGTCTCTCAGCTGTGACTTTGGGGTCTATTTACTTACGTCTTTGTTTTCTTGTGAATGAAGCTGCATCAAGCTTGCTTATCTTCACTGCAATCCTGGCAGCTTTGTTCACAGTATTTTCCAATACTTACCCCTCCCGTGAGGTCCTCCGATGACCTTCGAGGTCTTCGCAGGACCTTTCATTCGAACAAAGTATGACTAAAATACAAAAATATTATTTAGGACAGAAACCATCCAAGCGCCTTTTCTACTGCAAATAACAAAGAAGTGTTTCAATATCAGCAGTCTTCCTTGTATTACTGATGTTCCTTAATTGTCCAACGTTCTCCACCTCTTGACTGTTCAAACCAGAAAACTTTCCACATTCTATTCTTATTCTTTCCTTCCTCTTTCTCTTTACCAGGGTTTTTTGATATCAGGTCAAAGCATGAAAAGGCTTTTTTTTTTTGGTAGCAGGTTAAAGTATAAAAAGAAGAAAGAGAAAACAATCCTATGTGACCGTAAATTTCAGGTAAGTATTCAAATGCCGATAACCTACTCACAATATTTCCTCTTGTATTGACAACGTATAAATGATCTCTCAAATTATCTTCTAGACATTCCTCCCTCAAAATAAAACTAAGAAAAAAGAAAACAAACTTGTGCATCACTCATTTACATCGATAAATATCTGCGTATCAAGAAGCTACTAACATAATCCTTCTCTTTTTAACATCAGCATATAGGCAATCCCCCTTCAGTCCTCTTCTCTCCAAACAGAGAAGAGAAAACAACCTTGTGCAGACTGTTAACGATCAGGTGATTATTGTGGTAAACAAAACTACTCACATTTCCTGTGTTTGTCTCAGGCAGATATAAATGGTCTTTCCCCCTTCAGATCCTTTCTCAGATCCTCCTTCAATCCTCTTGTCCACCAAACCAAGAAGAGAAAAGAGACCTTGGGCAGACTTTTAACAATCAGGTGGTTATTATGGTAAACAAAACTACTCACATTTCCTGTGTTTGTCTCAGGTGTATAAAAATGGTCTTTCTTCCTTTCTTAGATCCTCAGCATTTGCATATACATGTAAATGATAAAAGTGATCCTAGTGCAACCCGGTTATACACCAATAAATGTTTATCAATACAATTAATAGCTATTTGCACTTTATTTTCTTTAAATGATTGCATCCAACAAAGTTTCTTTTTATAATCTTCTCCGACACTTATTTATCATCCACCTTTTCTCTCAATCTCTTACCAATAGCATTCAAAGTGGACTTTCTATATTCTTCTGATGAAAAAACTTCCTCCATAATTTGTTTATAGAATTTTTTATTTTTCACTTGTTTATTATCTCGAAGAATAAAAATGAATAAAAAATACAAATTACTTCAACATCATCAGGTGTTCGCTGAGAAATCTCAGCGAACACCTGATGACATCAGAGACCTTATAAATAAGAAGGCGCCAAGGTACCCCAAACACACCTTGAAAAATAGTCGTAGGACTTGAATCGGGTAGGTGGACTAAGGTGGGAGTGTTCCCTTACTGTAAAGTCACTTATAACTTTTTTTCTCACTAAACTTTGGCCATAGTTGTTGGCCCATTTAAACTGTAAGCCATTGTTTGAGTGTTTTACCATCTTTGATGGCAAGGTATTGAGGATTTCTTAAAGAGTAAAGGGGACTTCCCCCTCTTTTAGGGAGTAGAATTTAATTAGGAAGAAAAACTACAAAACGCTTTTAGGATTTTATTAATTTATTTCATGGTTGAAGTCATTTGTATTTTTTATAAATGTTTATTCTTTGAAAAAAAAACAAGTGAAAAATAGAAAATTCTACAAACAAATTATGGAGGAAGTTTTTCATCAGAAGAATATAGAAAGTCCACTTTGAATGCTATTGGCAAGAGATTGAGAGAAAAGGTAGAGTCGGAGGAGATTATAAAAAGAAACTTTGTTGGATACAATCATTTAAAGGGAAACAAAGTGTGAGTAGTTATTAATTGTATTCATAAAGATTTATTGGTGTATTACTGTGTTTCTCTAGGATCATTTTATCTTTTACATGTATATGCAAATGCTGAGGATCTAAGAAAGGAAGAAAGACCAACATGGGAAATGTGAGTAGTTTTTGTTTACCACAATAACCTCCTGAATGTTAAAAGTCTGCACAAGGTCTTTTTTCTATTCTTGGTTTGGAGAATAAAGCTGGCAATACACTAGGATGATTATCGGTCCCAGCAGGGGTTGAGCCGATAAACAGGATGATTTCCCGCTAGGGAAATGTCCCATTATTGGCACCATACACCTCCTCTGCTGGGACCTATAATCTTAGCAGAAGAGGGGAGGGGGCAGCGCTCTCTGTTGCTGCTGCTTTATATCTATGTGCAAAGCTGCTCTGACAGCTTTGCAGGTATACCTTAAATCTGTCAGAGCAGCATAGTACATAGATATACAGCAGCGGCTATTGCAGGCAGTAATACAGATAAGAATCAGCCGAAGCCTCGCTTCACACAGCTTGTTTTCGACTGATCCCTGTCTGTACCACTACTGCAATAGCCACTGCTGTATATCTATGTACTATGCTGCTCTGACAGCTGTAAAGTACACCTGCAAAGCTGTCAGAGCAGCTTTGTACATAGATATAAAGCAGCAGCAGCTCTGAACAATAGGGAGCCATTCAGCTTGCTGATTGGCTCCCTTAAAATATCAAACATGTCGAAAGATCAAATAATTACACCAGAGTGTTTCTGGTGTGTTTATTTGACGTTTCAAAAATGTATCTGTACCATACACTAGAGCGGTTATTTGCCTGATCACCCGATAATTGGGAGATCGGGCCGATAATCGTCTAGTGTATGGCCAGCTTAAGGGAGTACTGCATAAGGTCGATTTTTTTTTCTTTGTTTTATTTGGAGGGAGGAACATCTAGAAGATAATTTGAGAGATCATTTATACGTTGTCATTACAGTAGGAAATATTGTGAGTAGGTTTTCGGCATTTGAATACTTACCTGAAATATACAGAGTCACACAGGATCGTTTTCTCTTTATTCTTTACAAACTTTGACCTGCTACCAAAGAAAAAAACCCTGGTAAAGAAAAGAGGAAGGAAAGAATAAGAATAGAATTTGGAAAGTTTTCTGGTTTGAACAGTCAAGAGGTGGAGAACGTTGGACAATTAAGGAACATCAGTAATACAAGGAAGACTGCTGATATTGAAACACTTCTTTGTTGGACGGTTTCTGACCTAAATAATTTTTTTGTATTTTATGACTTTATGTACCCTCATTAATCATTAGGTTAGCATAAAAGGATAATTATAAGGTGTTGATCCCCTGGGCCAGTTTAAGTCTAGCAGCCTTTTAGCGCAGTGATAAGTTGTGTACAGTTATTATGATTATTTTTGGAAGCATGAATGAAGTCCTGCGCATGCGCAGAGAGTCCATTGCGGGAAAATTTCAAGTCGCAGTATGCAAAACACTGTGCATGCGTCTCCTGGACAATATTTATTCACTTACAATTATTAATATTATAAATGTATTTATTTATTTTTTTATGTTAAAAATATAATGAAAAACACAAAATGTTTTATTTATTATTTTTTAATTTATACACATATATATTTATTCCAGAAGTCTCACAATAAATGCCCCCCTTTTCCACCCTTTAATAACAGCTATTGGGGAGGAAAGGGGGGAATATGGGAAGATCGCCATCCTGAGATGGTGTTATGGTTACGGCAGGAGCGGAGTGTAAACCATGTCTGCTCTGGTATTTAATAAATATAACAAAGTGCCGGCCCGCTCTGAAAAGATTGGTCCAGTGGAGAGACCAGATATTTACATGGATCGCCATGAAACCGACTATTTTCCATGGCAATCCATTGTTTGTAAATATGGAAAACTTCATTTTCATGCTATAATGTCCATTTTCACATGAAAATGGCCATTATCGCTTGAAAATGATCTTTGTAAATAGATTGTCTTTTATGATGCTCAGAGGAGGCCTACAAATTAGCATAGGATAGGATAGGTTAGTGAAAATAGTCATGTGACTACACTGGCAGGTTGGCATGAATAAAGCAACATGATGGCCAGCATCAGAGGCCTCAATAGCCTAGTCCCACCATGAGAATTCTGAACAATAGAACACCTATGTCATGGAATTCAGAAAGGGGCTGATCCTGAACTACAGCCGCCGCCATGGTTACGGTGGCCGTATGCGTAAGATCAGCATTAGTTAGGGAAACCCGTTGCTTAGGTTCGGGCATCCTAAACTGTTGCATAGTTACGGTTGAGGGGACGTTCCTCGCCATAACTACGCAACAGTTATGGAAGAAACGCGGGGGGAGGTAAGGAAATCAGGACGGGAGGACGGGTTTGGGCAGTTACGCTCCTGTGGCCGGTGTAATATCACACTGTTACGCCAGCTGAAGTTAGGGTAGCCTTCAGCCGGCATAACAGTGTGTAATTACGTTGACCACAAGGGGAGTGTCGGGTGGAGTGCATGCTAATACGCTGTGCGTTAGTACGCACAGCTCATCTTCGGAAGTCTGGATCAGGCACAAAGAATAAAATAATTTATCTGATGTATATACACAGGGATATTTGTGTTCTTATTGTGCAACAGCATTATAGTTGCTATTGTACTGTACTATATAATACAATTTGAGATGCAGACAATACAAAACAATGGATCAGTATTCTATAACCTACAGTGCTATGTTAATGGAACCATAATTAAATGAAATAAGATTACTGTGCTTTTATACAAAGGACATTTTGTAAGCTACAGCCAAACTAAAACAACTTTGCTTTGAAGCAGGAAGCCTGGAAACAAATATGGCAAACTGATAAACACAATTTTACTTGCCATTCATAGGACAAAATATAAAAAAGAAAATAAATATGTCTATAACAGTACTGTTTGTTTGCACTGGGATTGCCCCCCTGTATTTATTAGTAATACTACATGAAGTACAAGAAACTTAAATGTAGTCCCTTGTCCCAGTATAATGGGTTGAAGTATCCACAGCAAAATTGGAATATTAGTGTGAATTATATATAAAGCAATTTCAAGCTCATTATTTTATAAATCTTATTTCTGCTTTATTAAATATTGTAATAAATGTGTAATTTTTCATTGACTAAACTATAGGATTAAACTAAGATCAAAATCATTGTGCATTAATTTCATTTGCCAATATTTTGCTTATACAATTAAATTCATTTTAATGTCAGAATTTAAGATTAATTTAAATATAAATGGTTTTCATGTGTGCCAGCACTAGATGGCATCACATATCATGAATTCTTTTCTATAAATGTGTTATTAATCTTTTCTTCTTTACATTCTTCTAATTTGAATCTCCAATATATATTTTACATATTTGCCTAATATTTTAGGATGCATTATTATGATTTAAAATTTCCATATGCTAATTATTTTTGTTTTAACTGCAATTTATTCCAATGTCTCTCTATGAAGACAGCAATTCTGTATATGTAATATACAGTAGATAAAAAGGTCTTTAAGTGAAGTCAGTAGTATTAAATGTTCTGCAGATGGTCATTATACAATTATAAACAATTAACAACCTACTGATTGACGTTCTTAACACAGTAACACAGTAACATTGGAACTGATTTACACTAAAGAAGGCTTTAGGGTCTTAATTATATGCAACTAGTAGCAAGGCGACTCACCTGACACACTCCCGATTTTCAGCTTCTTAACCGACTTATGAATGCCATAGGGCTACCTTAAAATAATTTATTTTATTTGTTTTGTGTGCATTTTAATTTATTATTCTCCGCGCTGTCTTTTAGATCCAGAGCTATGACCGCTAGCGTAATTATGCTAGCCGGAGTCGTAAAAACGCTCTTTTGTGTGTTCTGCGCATGCTCACGGCAGTTGTTACGACCCGAAACTCTAAACGTACTTACGAGCCTACAATCAACAGTGTAACTACGGACGAAAGGGTGTGCCAGACATTTACGACACCTGTAAATACGCTTCGGAGGCGGGGTGAGGCATTTAAACGTACAGTATAGGCGTGCGTAGGCGCGTATGTACGTGCAGCCATTACGCCCAACAGCAGTTATGCATGGAAAAGTTAAGGTAGGATTTGGAAAGTGTAAAACGGCAAAAATACGTACGAGCGAGGGGCGTGCATAGTAATTACGAAAGCGTAAATACGCTACGCGTTGAAACGTAGGTCTGGATCCGGCTCTATGTATCTATAGAGGCAAATTCTGTTATTGCATGTGTGGTAAATTGCAGACTCGTTATAATTGTAATCACAGCAAAAACCATAGAAACCGCTTGGAACTCATCTTACTATGCAAAAGGTTAATGCCTTGATCTGCAGTATATCTTGCACATGTATTTTATATATTCCCCATCATACATAGTTTACAGACAATAAGATATTGTAAAAAACATCAGCACTCACAACCTACCACGATTATCTCTACAGATACATAATCAGATATGTGAGCACCTCACAGAACTCATGATAACTCATGATATCAGGGATTAAAAAGTAATATCTGTAGAGGGATCATATTATATTGGGTCTCTTGTGAACAGATCCTCCTGGGAAGACACAAACACTTTTAAGTGGAGAAGGACACCTCAGGGTCTAGGGAACAGATGTATATCGTACTGGGTTTTAATAAGGGGTCTCCCACCTCAGTACTAACCTGGCCCCATCCTGCTTTGCTTCCAATATGTGACAGGGTTGCGGCAGATCAGGAGGGTATGACCATTTAGGTAGTGTAAAATGATGATTAGTTTAAATCCCAGCGCTCGGTTTAGGTGTCTTGAAAACCTTCTGCAGATGCAAAGTACGTATGTGTCACCAAGAAAAACATGCATCGAATAATACCTATAGATGGTGGTATCCCTAGGTATGGATACCAGGACTTTTCAAGCTAAGCAATCTCAAATTGGTAGCTTCTTAGGTGTGAATCCAGTCCATAATTATGTATGATAAAGTTTCTTTCAGTAGTCTTCTTTCCCTTCTAAATTACTTAATTTCTCCTTTAACTTAGGCAATATTTATTAATTTACTAAAGGTAAACATATTGGGGCTCAAAATAGCTATGATAGGTATAGCTACCATAGGACTATAATAGGTTAATACATTTTTCCAATTGGACAAAACAAAAGAAGGGCATAAAGTAGCAGAAACAGATGCCACAAATCTTAAACTGATTACACACTTATCTAACCTCTAACTGCCAGTTGGTCAGACAGTGGATAAATGTATTCACTCACATGACCACTCAGTATATCCAATCTATGTATCTGAGACCTTGATTTTATAAAGAGTCTGGTCTGGAGTTGAATCTGAAGAGGATTGGACAAGGGTGTGACCAGCTTTATCACTGGCTCTAAACTTCCCAAGGACACAAAAGTGCATGATCATTCTCTCTACTCAGATATTATTTTCATGATAATTCAATTTTGTTTTAAATATTTTAACTACATTTATCCTGTGGTATATGCAGGATCACAGTACTGTTCATGTCTTGTAATTGATGTTATTATTCAAGAATTACAGCTAATATATTTTTAACTGAAGTTTTTCAGCTTTTGGCATATCTCATCAATGTATTTTCTTTCTGGACATTTTACATTTTCAACTCTTCAGTGCAATAGATCAAAGAGGCAGAGTCATAAAATAACAACAACAACAACAACAACAAGCATCAGGTAGCATACTTGCGATGCAATTTAAGTTTTTACGTTAAAAAAATAAAAACAAAATCAAAATTTATTTACTTCCTACCACCAATAATATGCAAATTCAACAAAGGACTTACACAGGTTAATATATTATATCTACCATAATAAGGGGGCTACCATTGTCTGCATCAATAATATGCAGAAGGAGTATCCGAAATTTACCAAATACCAAATTTATAATGTGAAAATAGGTTGAAGGCAGATAGAGAAAAAATAAGAAAAAAGATAAAAAAGAAGAAAACAAAATAGCATAACCAGGGGAAGATGCTTATAGATAGGTTTAATAACCCTTCTAAAGAGGTGATATGCATAGGAAACAGCCAGATTGCAGCTCTAAATTTATAGAATGTACTAGATAATTGAACACAAGAATATAATTGGTTGTTGGGTTACGATAACTATCACATCAACATCATTAAAAAGAATCATATGGCACCTCTTCTACATAAACATCAATATGTAAAAGGTGTATGTAGATATGCATATATTAAAGCACATGATCAGTCAGCTATTTATAATTATGTTACAATAATGTTACATTTTATTTTCCTGCATTTAGTTCATTTTGTAATTGCTTTAATGCTCTGAGTCTGATATCCTATATCTAAACTGGATAGAGAGATTGAGATGAAGTGGAAAACGAATGGAGATTTACACCTTGGAAAAAATGTTGAACTGCAGGGCAGGGGAATTTCATCTTTACCAAACAATATTAGAGGTGAGAGGTGATGTTTCCAAATCCAAGTCTAAAGAACAGTTTAAAAGCCAGCCAGTATCCTTGTGCATTAAACAAAAGCAAAGTATTCTCCTTGCATGCAAAATATGTAATTACTTTGACTCCCCCTGATTCTTAACATGGTTTTGCTCAGGTGTAACTCAGGGTATAGAAAGGTGAAAAGTGAAAGGTATAGAGAAGGTGAAAGGCAGAACGCTAAAACTCTTAAAATTATTCAAAAGACCTCATATACGCAATCTACATAAGGAAAAGACACGTAGATTACGTAAATAATGTACTACGCATGCGCAGTAGTAAAAAACGCTAAACTCTGGACGTATATGCTATACGTCTGGTAGTCTGAATCCGGTCCAATGGTCCAATCCTGAAATAGGCCAAATTTAATATGTGTAAGAATCTTACTGATCTGCAATATATAATACACATGCACACGCACACACACACATATATACACAAACATACATAGCAGTGCCCTCTTACCTACCCAGTCTGTCTCTTACCACCCAGTCTTGTTATAATGATTGTTAAAATTGTAAAGTACAACGTTATCTGCTGGCACTATATAAAAACCTGTAAAGAAATAAAAGAAATGATAATAAATAAATTAATAAACTGACGTCTACTGAAATACTTTGCCTCTAAAACGCTATATCAAGGTCCAGTCTAAAACTCTTTAGCTAGTTTAGAATAGTTTATTTCATAATCTAATCATAAAAGTGACAGGCTTGAGATCTAAATTACTTGTGGTTTTATTGAGCCTTTCTACAAAAGTATAAAAATACATTATATTGCAGAAATGCCTTGACAAAACCATCTTCTCGAATGTGCAATTGGAAGCCATTAAACGTATTCCATTAAAAGAATATAAGCTTTAGGGGTGAAAAAAGTAGAGCTGTTTCCAATAGCAACCAATTACTTTCTTTCTATCTACCATTATGTAGTCTATGTAATTGGTTTCCCTACTTAGCAGGGAGCCTCTTCACTCTACACCATCTTCTGCTGCAAGTGCTGCCAACGTGTTCTGAAAAGAACGTCCACACTCTGTGACATAAGTTTTATTTGCACTTCCTTGTATTCCAACCCATGTAAACAACACATAGAGAGATAAAAGAAAAATCCCTCAGGTCATTCATTCTCCCTAAGGTTTCCCTTTAAACCTATAATCCTGCCTTGCATTTCCTCTTCCGCTCGTCTTTCAGCTTAAAATCAGCCAAGATGTTGAACTTTTTGGGATTTTATGCTTGGAGATGTTTTAAAATACTTTGGCCGTTTTATGTTACTGAAGTACGTACATGCTACACATACGTACCAGGCGAAGCATGCCCAGACTGGCAGATTTTAATGCCTCACGCCGTCTCCGAATCGTAATTACGGGTGTCGTATGGATGTCATGCCCTTTTGTATGTAGTTACGCTGTTGATACTAGGCTGGTACGTACGTTCAGATTTATGTGGTGTAACATCTGCCGTGCGCATGTGCAGTAAATACAAAAGGGCGATTTTCCATCAGCGGCTAGCGTAAAACCACTCACGTACGTAGTTCTGGATCTACCCCAATGTAACTACTGAATATGTATCACCCCCCGTCCCCTTCCCCCTGCATCTGCAATGCACCCTGTACCCTCCTCTACTCTCCTCCCTCACATAGAGTGTCTTGTGTGAATGTCCTCACATTCCAGGCTGGGAGGGGGGGTGAGAGGGCACCAAAATTTATCTTGCCTTCAGGTGCTTAACTATACAACTCCACTGTATACACACACACATACACACACACACTCACACACATACACACACTCACACACATACACACACACACACACACACACACATACACATATACACATACACATACACACACACACTCACACACACACACACACACACACACACACACACTCCTGTAAAAATAAACTGCTGTGCTGTGCTGTGAAAATAAAAAACACTTCTCTTACCTCCTGATGTCACAGCGGTGCGCAGGCTCTGCTCTGCTTATTGATGTGATGCAGGCAACTGAAGGTTGCGTGTCTGCATCGCGGTTCAGTTATTTTGACTGGGAGGGAGGAGGAGGAGGAGGAAGGGGGGCGCGGACTCTAAATCTCTATGTAACTTAAAAGAATCTGCCGGCCAGTGTAATTAACGTTCCAGACATGCAGGGCCCCCTTTCCCTTCTAACGCCTATGCATGGAGTGCATGGAGAGTGCACAGAGAAAGCAGTAGCCGACACCTCCACCGTCTGCAGCATGTCTCTTCCTGTAGTCATGACATACAGTTTGTGAGGGGGTTTCTGCAACTGGAAACCCCCCCCTGGGTGCACCACTGTTTAGCCAGACTTTCCAATACTGACATTAAAGATAAACTATCACTGCTACTTAATTACTCATTTACTGGACTAATCCCAAAATAGGTGTCAGCACACACCATAAATGTTTCATTGGATGGAAAATGATGTAGAGTGGAGTAATTACTGCAGTGTACTTAATTCCTACTTGGAATCACTTTATGACAACCAACTCCTGTTATGTAGCTCTGAAAATCCATGTGCAATCAAGTGGTACAAGGCGATCAGGGTTTATTTTGAATGCATGTCAGCCATTTTGTGACTTCCTCTTTCACTAACTTCACCTATTGAACAGAAGTTGCCGGCTGTATAGTACATTGGCTTTTAGTGTTGACGTTTAATAATATGAAACATTTTATTTTAGGGTGGAGAAAAGGAAACAATTGTAGTAAATAAGAGCAAAGTTAAGAGTGACACTAGAGTAACAAAGAAATAAAACTACTTCAGATTAAAGATTGTAATTGATTAAAGATTTAATTAAAACCTTGTTTTTTTTGTGTATATATTATTGATGCGTGAGTGCCATTGCAAACTAAATAAAATGAAGCAAAGTTAATGCACAATAAAAAAAAAAGTATTATAAATGCACACATTTTGTACTGTATTTAAAATACTTTAAATATGTAATTGATGGTAAAATAAGGAACAAAGTCTAGACTTATTGTAAAAAAGACTGAACCTTAATTTTATTTCCTTTAACTGATATATTCATGTACAGTCATTTAAACATTAAAATCTACAATCAAAGTATTACATTTTAATTTAACATAGATATTTGTCAAATGAAATTATGAAAGGCAAAATCTTTCACTTTCACATATGACCACAATTCATCTCTAAGAGAAGTCTAAAGACCAGTTTAAGGGTATATGATAAGAAAACACAGTTGTTGGTACTGGCGAAAATTCATTGTTTTGTCTCTTTAAAGATCATTGATTTTTTATTCGTCAGAAATTCATAGCAATGATTATCATAGTGCCTTGTTTTATTATAATATTATAAAATTAAATAGTACATAGATTCTGGTAAGCGAAACATAATCTTGCTATGTCAGTATGCAGTTATTCGTTGTTGCTATTCATAATATTAATGGTGGTAGCATTGCATTGTTTACCACAAGAATCTGTGCTTTACTGTGCTTGATTTATTTGTTGCTTTGTATAGTTTTGTAATGTATGCATTATTTTATACTTCTGACTATTTACTCAGGCATCAGTGGTGTAACTTTATAAAAATTGCCTGGTGTTATGCGCAACACAACCAGGGTGAGGAGTCTAACTAGTGTCTGGTGTTCACTAAAGCCCCTAATGGTGGGGATAGTCTGGGCTGTAGGACACTTAGCAGGTCGCGCCCCCTGGAGACATCACCTTGGGGAGAGAAGATGAAAACCAAGATGAAGTAAGTGAAGAAGATAGATAGGCTGGAGCAGTTATCGGTAAAAGACAGGGTCAGTAGGGACTAACCCTGGACAGACCTCACAGAATACTGAACCGGGACAAGAGACAATTGGAATGCATGGCAGGACTAAGACAAGATGAACTGTGGCACTCACAACACTCTCACAAGCAGGAGGCAATGTGGAAGACACAAACAGGCACTCAGGAGAAGGCAAGGAGAAAGACGGGCTAAAGATAACACTGGAAGGAAGGAGAGAGAGATATTCTGGTAGAGCACAGCAGGACACTAGGCTGGATCAAGGGTCACTCACAGTGGCGCACCCAGGGGGGTTTCCAGTTGCCCAGAAACCTCCTCACAAACTGTATGTATGAAATGTCTACAGGAAGAGACATGCTGCAGACAGTGGAGGTCTGGAACGTTACACTGGCCGGCAGATTCTTTAAAGTTACATAGGGCCGGATCCAGAACTATGTCCGTCTTCCATAGACGGACGTAATTCAATGCAAAATAGCTACTGCGCATGCGTAGTAGCTATTGTACGTAATCTGCGTATCGTTTCGATACGTAGATTGCGTATAAAAGACCGCATATACAC
>WWET01001483.1:332392-364811 GCA_011038615.1 Limnodynastes dumerilii
TAGGTCTGGATCAAGACGGAGCGTAGGTGAAAAAACCATACAGTAAAACCTCTTGGACAAAGGCAAATTGTGTCCATTTACTGAGAGAAAATTTGTAAGGAAAAATCCCTTATGCCAACACTAAATGGCGAGCAGACATATTGCTGTTCAATTTCACCTAAAAGAATAATAAAAATAGGTCAAGAGGCAAAGATTGTTGAAATATGTATAATTTGTGTATTGGGATGGGCTCACATGGATGTGATCTAATGCAAATATAACATTTCCTGCATCCCAAGGTTTTGATGTTATCAGTTGAAACTCCAGATGAGGCTGCTTCAGTGTCTACCCCATTTCAGAAAGAATAAGTCCCAAACTGAACTACTTCCAAGTTCTCTGCAACTAAGTACACCTGAAAAATAGCTTAACATTTTATATAGGGTAATGTAAAGCCATTAATGTGTAACAAAAATACAGGCATGTCCTTAGGATATGCTGGAGAGAAGTGCAATCCTAATTTACTTGGACAAGCTATGTAGTTGGTAAGATGTAGTAATATTATCTTCTTGCCCCTGACAGCTTGATCATTCTTGGCTTGTGCTACAAAACAAAGAACAATTGTTGGGGAAACAATAACATTACTGGTCAACAGACTTGTGGATAAAGATGATTAGATTTAGAGACTAATTCACTGATGCGGAAGGTACCTTTAAAGGAAAAAAAAAGCCTTCAGGAAAAGCAACATTTCGTAAGCTATTTCCGTAACATAACATATGACATCCAAAAGATTTGTGAGAATGTCTGTAGCAATTTGCCAGTCTCCTACTATCTGCAGAGGTTGGTATGAGACCAGCCATTCATAATTATCGTGATCATAATATTTTTATAATTCCTTTCTACTGCGAATTATGCCCAAATTGACTTATTAAAGCAAGAGCTTCCCTAAATCACTGATAATGATCTTTTGATGCTGATTCTGAAATGGTTTTCACTGAAGAAGCAAAAATGTTTGATATTTGCTATATTAGTTGAAATTTCCCTGCACTCTTCTTAGGCACTAAGAATACTGGTGAAATATGAAGATCTAGAAATGGAGGTATAGAAAATGGCCCCGACATTCTACCTAAAGATGCTAATTATAATTTTTATCTTTTAATTGCTGTCCCAGACAAATTGCTGGGCAGTGAGGTGAATACTGGACAGTGAGGTGGATACTGGACAGTGAGGTGGATACTGGGCAGTGTGGTGGATACTGGGCAGGGAGGTGGATACTGGGCAGTGTGGTGGATACTGGGCAGTGAGGTAGATACTGGGCAGTGTGGTGGATATTAGGCAGTGTGGTGGATAATGGGCAGTGTGGTGAATACTGGACAGTGAGGTGTATACTGGACAGTGAGGGGGATACTGGGCAGTGTGGTGGATACTGGGCAGTGAGGTGGATACTGGGCAGTGTGGTCAATACTGGGCAGTGTGGTGGATACTGGGCAGTGAGGTGGATACTGGGCAGTGTGGTGGATATTAGGCAGTGTGGTGGATACTGGGCAGTGAGGTGGATACTGGGC
This sequence comes from Limnodynastes dumerilii, assembly GCA_011038615.1. Lineage (NCBI taxonomy): Eukaryota > Metazoa > Chordata > Amphibia > Anura > Limnodynastidae > Limnodynastes > Limnodynastes dumerilii. The sequence goes on from WWET01001483.1 coordinate 333,934, forward strand.
AGTGAGGTGGATACTGGGCAGTGTGGTGTATACTAGGCAGTGTGGTGGATAATGGGCAGTGAGGTGGATACTGGGCAGTGAGGTGGATACTGGGCATCTTTAAATCCTTTAAAAAGAAATGAGCTAAATCTGAGGTACCTAGCTAACAATTTATGCATTTTCTATAAATTAATTTATGTTGGGGACCTGTCTAGTGACATTTCACCTGCAGATGGATTGGTCAAGGGTTTAGCGAATTCCGTTGCTTGATAATTTGCTCCACACCGCAGGCAGAGGTGTTTGTAAGGGCATCTACATCCCTTGCTACTGTCTGAATTGTTAAAACTATAGCATTTTCCTGCTTGTCGAGTTATTGTGAAAGATCTGGTTTGTAGCAGATAACATTCATATTGTGAAGATGAGGCTCCCTCACAAAAGCACTAGTTATCATCTATCCAGACTTAAATGTCTTGAAAACCATTTTTCCTTCCTGCCTGTATCTAAGTCCTATTTGCATCTAAGCTGTTAATCATAAAGGGCCTGATGCTCTTGTTAATGCTGTGCTAGAGCAAAGAAAGCCAGTTTACTTTTCAGTCAATTCATGTGCTTTCTCTATTGCTCATTAAGATTATTGCTATTTTTTAGGGCTAGAGTTATAAGTGGACAAAAAGTCAGAAGTAGATGAAAATGACTCAATTATCTGTTTGTTAATGTGTAGTACTGAACTCACAATGGCATTTAGTTTGCCCTGGTAAACAATCATCTGAAAGATGCTGTGGTGAAGCCTTAGCACCACCCGGCTGCTGTAATGAACTACAACTCTGGTTAGTTGCCTGACCCTGTAAGACAGCTAAATATTAGAAGGGATTCTGCTTGCAGTGGCTACCTGCTGACTATTAACAGATTTCACTCTCTGGTTATAGCTATCAGATCCACTAAACTGGCTGTGATGCTGTAACAGTGGAAATGTGCCCTGAGATTTTGAGGTTTGCAATGAGCAATACCAAGTGCGCTGTGTGGCCCTCAGATGATGTCCCCTGATATTAAGTTTGGAAATGCTCCATTCAGATGTTGTATAATGACCTGATATTAAATATGCACCTGAAGCAGGCTTGATATATGAAATGGGCTGACATTTGAAAGATTATTATGGGTGATGAGCTAGAGAAACGTTCTGACATAACAACTAGCTTCTCTGATCATCCGATTGCTGAAGTAGACTGCACTTTTAGTGGAAGCAACAGGGTATTAGCAACCTGCTATTCATATTGGACCGTATTCACACTTAAGAAGAAAAAAAAACTTCTCAATTATACACACAGGCAACTCCCTTAACACGCTGTCATTTTTCATGTTCTTAACTGACTTAAGAAGGCCATAGGCAGCCTTATCTTTACGTGCGTATGTTTTTTCTTAAGTATGCATGTACTTAGTAAACCGCACCCTAAAATGGTCACCCAAGGGGTTTTTTGGAGTATTACCTGCTCCAGAGCGCCTTCAGAAGCTCTTGTACCAGTTTTGAGTTGAGTAAAAAAAAAGCAACACACATGTGAACCGATGAGCAATTTCTTCATGCAATGAGTGACTTAAGTGTGTAAAGCATCAAAGTGATTACACACTATGCAATGTCTCTGGTGACTGACATAACATTCCCATCTCCATGCCATGTGCGTAACCCTGTGCTTGCCACTACGCCATAAGTAGGGAGTTAAGAAAAGTGGGTGGGGGGGGCATTTAAATAGGGCAGTATGGGCTGGGTTTGCAAGGTCCGCACGTTATTTAGCAAAATCAGCACAAAGAAACACATGGGACCAGATTTACTAAGCTTTTTGGAAAAGTAGAGATGTTGCTCATAGCAACCGATAAGATTCCAGCTGACATTCTCTAGTATGCAATAGGAAAGTGAGATCTAAAAATCTGATTGGTTGCTATGGGCAACATCTCCACTTTTCCAAACCCGCAGCTTAGTAAATCTGGCCCATGGAGAGTTAAGGTAGACTTGTGGGCGCGGAAGTCAGTAAACATCCATAAGAATGAGGGGCACGTCATGGGAGTACACTTGCCAATTGCATATTTTTGAGAATTTGCGCATACTTATCTGTGAATCTGGCACTATGTCGTTAGCATCCTCCCTGTGCCCACCTCCCTGTACCAATCCTAATAGAATTGTCACATTTTTTCTTGAATAGATCATGAATTCTGAACAATCTGATTGTTGCTTGAAATGTTCTAATGAACCATGTTGTCAGCATTCTAACAAATTGGTCCTTTCAATACACTATGCAATATCCAGGCCAATCATCTAATTATCAGCTGACTGGTACCTATATTGTGTAGTGTGTACCAGCTATATGGCTTTTGAGTAACTTCTTTAGCCTTTAAAAACTATTTCTATACTATTTTTTATTATGCAGAACTGTGTATATTATATGGTTCTAATTGGGTATACAACTAGTAGGACAAAAGGAGATATAGGACAGAGATAAAATTAGGGGATACTTTTGTTTGGGATAAAATACAAATAATTGCCACATGTATTATGTTCATTCAAAATATATGCTGGACTTATTGGGAAAAGGTTGTATTCATTTTTATTTTACAAATATTACAAGAAAAGCTTGGTGCTAAAGGGACATAATATAAGACAGACTTTAGACCTTACTCATGAACCTTACTAGTATTAGGTCAAAATTAACACCTATTATTTCATATTTATATTATAGTATTGATGCTTACCTTAACTTACCTTTTTTATTTTTTTCAACTGAAAGTACTGAAGATTTTCATATTTGTAATAACAATGTTAAAAAAGAAGTAATAAAGTTAGTAAAAAAAAATGATGAACATTATCTTAAATATGCTGCAGCTTCTGTTGCTTACTGGAGGTCTTATGTTTCGGTCCAAAAGTCATTAGGAGAGTGAGCATATTAAGAATGAGTCTTTTGGACTTCTGAAGGTCAGGGGAATGGAATGATCACTAATCTTCTTTGGCAGACACTGTTATGTAGCTTACAAAATCTGAGCCAGTGCTGACATTTTCAACAGATTGTTGCCTACAATATATGAGCTTATTCTCTGGTTGTATTTAAAAATCACATCTGATAGATTCCACCTTGGGAAAAAGTAGAAAACCTTTGAATGACGATGCTGTATACTATTATTGCATGCCTAAAGACTTACATGATTTATTGATCAAAATCATATAACAGTAAGGCAGTCTTCAGGTTTATGTACATATACACTTACTTCTGACATGTATTTGATGTATACCTTCAGGTAGACCATACTGTCTTTTGCCTGAAAGACCAAGCACTTTCTCCCTCCCTTGATAGTAGTCGTGGTATACAGTTTGTTCGATATTTCCAAGATGAAGACTCGTGGATGTCCTTTTATGTCCTTCAAAAATATTTCAATTTGGCCTTAAATCCATTCCACTTTTTCCTTAAAAGATATTACTTCTCTACCCTCCCCTTCACCTAGTACTTACCCTATACCTACAAATTTCAAATCACTTTTCTAAACTGCCCACTTCTATTGGACGTCACGGCGAGACATGAGAGGCATGGGAGAACATTTTATGCCAGTGCATTATAGGCACCAGTAACATCCATCACTGATTTTAATGCAATGTATCACTGTAGTATAAGCTGCCCTCACACATGCATATTTAATTGAGGATATTTCACCTAAACAACATGTCAATTTATTAAATGACCTGATAGAACTGTTAAATTTACAGTAAGATATTTTAGTGCTTGATTGCAAGACAAGTACAGCAGTAGAAATAGACATGATATGAATTAGAAAATAAATAAATAGATAAATAAATCATTTTACAGCTGCAGACCTGACAGCAGAAGGTGTAGACAAAATGACTGTGACATAGATGAAACCTGAAATTTCATTCAAGTGTTTAATAACATGACCCAAAACCATTGACTTAGAAAAATGAGTAATTACTATGAAAGTTTTTTTTTTTCCTGAGTAGAATTAGCTTTTATTTGCTCAGTATATTAAAGGGAATCGTTTGTTACTATTTTGTCTACCAAGTGTTTCTTGTCCTCATGTTGTTTTTAGATGCATAACATAGCTAAGCACATGCATACATGCACGATCTGATAGGGAATAGTGGACTTTTCCTGTTCATTTTTGTTATGTTGTGACTGCATTAAGCTTTTTTGTAGCGCTCTACAACTATTCTCTAACTCACATATAATGACATAAGGCACAAGGTGGTTCTGCTTACATGAGGCTTCATAAGGTCATGGAACAACAGCTGCAGTTTTAGATGGAGAGAATTCTTATGCCAAATTTTACAGCTTTTGGTGGTGTGGCTTAGAAAATGAGAAAAGACAGAGGAACAAAACATAAAGCAGTCAAAACAAAGAATGCAATAATTACAGTAATGGCTGTTTCCAGTGCTTTTTTTGTAAGAAAAAAGGTGCCCGGAACTCACGTCAACTCACGTTCGGCCACACGACCAATCACAAGCTGAGCAGCGCCTCAAGCCATCACAACCAGCGCGGAAGAAGTACGCATGCAATGGACTAGACACACAAGCAGCCCGCATGCACCGTTTTAATGATTTTGCCGCCAAAACTATTAAAACTTCTGGTGCATTCTATGACAAAAAAAAGCACTGGCTGTTTCTTGTTTTATGCTTCAAATGTTGCACTATCTGCTTGTAGCTTGAAGTCTACTCTTTATGGTAGACCTGGATAATGATGGACAGATCAAAACTTCCACATTCATAGCTTAGTACACTGCAACAGCAGGGATCCAGTATTGGTTCCTTGCTGGATCCAGCCTTCCGAGCGCCGCATAAGAGGCCACTCCCCCTGCTCACACGACATTCCAAGTCATTCCCGCCACCTTAACAGAAGTCTGGTTAGGGCACATTTCTGTTGTAATAGTAACATACTGTGCCTTCTCCTCCAGCTAGTGAATGGCACCAGTTGCCAAACAGTACAGAAGTCTGAATAATAATAAATCATAATTTAATCACGGTAGTGCACATGCGTCGTCAAAAAACTGTGTGTTTTCTGATGCTCATGGGGACTTTCAGTCATTTATAAAATGATTTAAATATATTGCATAGTGTAAAGGAATGTAGTGTGTACCCAGCTGAGAACACCTTAGATTGCTTGTTGAGAGTTCACAGCAATAGCTTCCAAATGCAAGTTTTTTTATTGTTAGTTGGTGTTCCACTGTATCAGCAACATCGGATCATTAAGGAAAGGAGAAGTTAATATGTAACAATTTAACTTTCAGAAACTAGTGACTTTCATAAAAGATAAATGAATATACCAGTGTCCTTTTAATTTCCAATTTAGCAGTGTTTTAAAACAGTGCATAAAATTTAAATAGTTGCCAGCAAGACACTTCAGTTATTCCAAATTTACTAATGGATACAGAAGCTATGCCAGAGAAGAATAATTATACAGCTACATGCTCAAATTTACTATGAATTATTAACAACGTTAAAAAAAGTGTATGTATTTGTGGTTACTGTAAAAGGGCCTTTTGTACAGAATTTCATGAGTTTAGATTATAAGGTTAATGTCTATGTAATCTAATTAGGCTTGCAGGGCCTTTAGGGTCCTGTGTGTAAACCTGTTCATCAAGCTGATGGGATGTTTCCAGGAGGTGAGATGCTACTTATTGTTTTGTTAGTCTTAATGGTCATACTGTATTGAATAGGTAATCCGAAGTCAAATAAATCAAATCAATGAAGTATTGAGTCAACAGAGACATATAAAACAAAGGCAAATTATAATGTTTTTGATATCCTTTGTATATATTTTATATGTTAAAACAATAAATACTTGCAAGCAATGACATATTTATAGTAAAGTCAAATAATGTGTAACTGCTTGGTGTTTAAAGAAAAAAAAGAAATCAAATATTACTCAGATGTTTCTTTATTTCTGTAACCAGCTACAGTAGTGCAGTTCTTCATATCCGCATTGCAGTCGCCTACGGCAAAGAAAGGTTAAATAAAATATTCTGTTCTTTTATGTACTTTAAAGGATATGCTAATCTTTCAAACAGACTCATAATCATTTCTCTGGCAACAGAAAAAACTCTACCAATCCAGCGTATAAGCCTTAACTGCACAGCACTACTGTCATTTAGAAGGACATTTTTCAAAGTGCACAAAACAAGATATGTAAAGTTTTTTTGTTTAGTTTTTTTTTAAAATATCGTTTCAGACATGTTGGCACAATGCTTCACCAGAAAAACACTGATAGCATTACCAGGAGCATAATGTTTAAACATATACCATTAACAAGATTTGCAACTCTCAGTGGGAAACATACACAGCCTTGGAAGCATTTCAATCAGTTTATCCAGAATTTCATTTTAGAATAGTCAGCAATCATATAAATTTGGTTAGAATATTACAAAGAGGCGACAAATGTAGATGAGTGGAAAAGCTATTAAAAAGCAATAGAGAAACAGAAATGAACATTTAAGATTGGACGTTATGGAGGCCATTCAAGTATTTACTTTAGCTGATAGGTGGCGCGTAAATTTACGAGACACGTTAACTTCAAGGTTACCACAGTAATTCCTGCACCACAAGATACAATTGATACTTTCATCCATAATTTAAGATTAACAGTAGAAATAGTTGGAAGCCTTTAACAGAACAAGTTGCATGTAAGGGTTGTAATTCATTATTATCATTTTTGGCATTGAACATAATTTTGCTTACTTTTTCTTAATGCGCACAAATACTGAGCATATGTAATTCTTAACTCTTTTTGCACCATTTGGCGTTGCCGAGGTGTACTTTTTCAACTGAATTTGGTGTTACTTTCAAACTTTAACTAAACACCAAGAAGCCATAATTGCTGTATCTATGGAAGTTTTATAAGACTAACAAAAATATTGGAACTCTTGTCACTCTGACTGCAGCAGCGGTGGAGTTCTAGATTTGGCTCTATGGCCCGTATTCAGAGTACTAATAACATATACGTCCGGTGTTTAGCGATTTTACTACTGCACATGCGTAGTCATTTTTTTAATCTACGTATCATTTTCTTACGTAGATTGCGTAAATGCGGTCTATCAGACCGCATTTATGCAATCGCAATCTATATAAGAAAAAGATGCTTAGATTACAGTATTACGTAAAACAGTTACTATGCATGCATAGTAGCTATTATCGGTAAATTAAGGGCGTATGTGCAATACGTCCAGGGCTGTGAATCCGACCCGTATTCTCCTCATCACACCTCTGCCTGTCTTCACCCTTAATCTCCTCTTCACAACTATTCTCCTCTTCACACTTCTGCCTGTCTTCACACCTATTCTCCTCATCACACCCATTCTCTTCTTCACACCTATTCTCCTCTTCACACCTCTGCCTGTCTTCACACCTCTGTCTGTCTTCACACCTGTTCTCCTCTTTACACTTCTGCCTGTCTTCACACCTATTCTCCTCTTCACACCTCTGCCTGTCTTCACACCTATTCTCCTCTTCACACTTCTGCCTGTCTTTACACCTATTCTCCTCTTCACACCCATTCTCCTCTTCACACCTCTGCCTGTCTTCATACCTATTCTCCTCATCACAACTATTCTCATCTTCACACCTCTGCCTGTCTTCACACCTCTTGACTGTCTTTACAACTATTCTCCTCTTCTCCTCTCTACCTGTCTTCACACCTATTCTCCTCTTTACACCTCTGTCTGTCTTCACACTTCTGCCTGTCTTCACACCTCTGCCTGTCTTCACACCTATTCTCCTCATCACACCCATTCTCCTCTTCACACCTCTGCCTGTCTTCACACCTATTCTCCTCATCACAACTATTCTCCTCTTCACACACTATTCTCCTCTTTACACTTCTGCCTGTCTTCACACCTATTCTCCTCTTCACACCTCTGCCTGTCTTCATACATATTCTCCTCTTCACACCTCTGCCTGTCTTCCCACCTTTTGACTGTCTTCACAACTATTCTCCTCTTCTCCCCTCTACCTGTCTTCACACCTATTCTCCTCTTCACACCTCTGCCTGTCTTCATACATATTCTCCTCTTCACACCTCTGCCTGTCTTCACACCTATTCTCCTCTTCACACCTCTGCGTGCCTTTACACTTATTCTCCTCATCAAACCTCTGCCTGTCTTCACACCTATTCTCCTCTTCACACCTCTGCCTGTCTTCACACCTATTCTCCTCTTCACACCTCTGTCTGTCTTCATACCTATTTTCCTCTTCACACCTCTGTCTGTCTTTACACCTATTCTCCTCTTCAAACCTCTGCCTGTCTTCACACCTATTCAGAGCAAGGCGATGATGACACCGCTCTGCGCTGCTGTACTATATCCACCCCTGCTTGATCTGTCACTTCCCCTTCCTCTACTCTCATCTACCTTTAACTATCAGAAATGCTGCTTGGGGTCATGCAGGCAGATCAGTAGTGCTGGATCTCTGTTGCTCTCAGTGACTGTGAAACTGAAAAGTACAGTTACACTCTCAGAAAGAAACTGGGCTCTGGCGCTACTGATCTGCCTGCAAGACCGCAAGCAGGCATTTCTGTCATGCCTCTGGCGCCGCCCCAGGTGCCTTGTCGCCTTAGGCAAACTGCCTACTCCGCCTATGCCTAGGGTCGGCCCTGACCGCATATAATGAAGAAGATCACAGATGGGTAATAGTCACACACATAGAGAAGTTCGGAATGAAATGGTAGAAACAGCCAGCGAATGGCGCCTCACATGGATAGTGAGGAGGCAAGAATCCAAGCAATTAGTGTTGTGCAAAGCCACAGTAGAAGGCAAAATAATAGGCAGATAAAAATTGCATTTAATGGAAATGCCAAATCCCTGCTGCATCCTAACTACCACGCGAAAGAGGGGAAGTCAGTCTTCTACCCCTACCTTATGATTTTCACACCGTCCTTATATAAAGTGGGGGCAGTGCAGAACTGTGGATTGTTTGTAAGGGTTAAAATCAGTTTATAATTGTTCAGTAAGGGCAGAAACCTCCTGGTCTTTACCACCATGCTATCGGATTAGTACCAGAATTCTGCATGCACCGCAGTGCCAAAAAGTCCTAGACATCGGAAAACATCGGCATACATTAGGATCCAGCCCATAATTATTTGATTAACCCATTCAAAAAATTATTAGACTGACAAATGAGACTGACAGTGGGTGAGAAGTTCTGTCACACAAAGGGCCTGATCCAGAACTAGGCTGGTAGCTCTGGAGCACTCCCGCGACACTCCCCCTGTGGCCGGCGTAATTACCCACTGTTACGCCAGCTGAAGGCTACCTTAACTGGGCCACAGGGTCGTAATTGGCCTAACCCGCCCTCCCTCCCTCATTTACTTACCTTCCCCCGACTTCCTTCCATAACTGTTGCGTAGTTATGGCGTGGAAAGCCCCCCTTGCCGTAACTACGCAACAGATAGGGACGCCTGATCCTAAGGATCGGGTTTCTCTAACTACGCCGGGCAACATCTGACCGGCGCATGCACAGAACGGCAGAAATGCCGTTCTTACGCATACGGCCGCCGTAACTAGTGTGGCAGCCGTAGGTCTGGATCAGCCCCCATGAGTGGGATTACATATTGTGGGATTTTGTTACAATAAAAAATCTAAGTTTGAAAACCTAGGATAACATAAAGCTTAATTTAAATATATAATAACCAAATAATTTGTCTTCAGTTAGTCACACCAACCATGTTCATAAGATTGTAGTCATGTGAATGAGAATATCTCATCTTTTTGATCTCTTACTGTCCAGATGTAGGATCCCTGTATAAATAATAATCATAATCATAAGTCATGTGTGGGTTCTCTATGTTATCAGCAGGGGCGTAACTACCGTGGATGCAAGGGGTGCACCTGTTACAAGGCATGGAGGACATGGGGTCCTGTGGTAGCTGTCCCCCCTTTCCCTGCCCTAACGGCAGCAAGCTGTCACAGCAGTACTTAATTTACGAGTGCTAAGCAATGTTTGAAGCTGTCAGCCTGTGAACACTTCTTCTCTCACACACAGCCCAGTGTCCCATCCAGCCCCGTCCAACTCCTTCCCACCCATTCAGATTCGGCCCTGCCTCTGGCAAGTTGCGCCCTTGGTTATCCGCTTTGTATTGGTCATTTATGATATTGGGTGAACTGACACACTGGCCTGGTCCAATATGCTGTCTTTCTTTTTTTTTTTTTTTTTTGCGTACTTGTTTTCCCAGATTTAGCCAGTTGTTATGGTGAAAAATTCATCCTGGAAATCCTTATGCTCACTTGTATCAAGGTTTAGTTTATTCCATCATTTAAGATGTGGATATATATTTTTTATTTCTTTAAAAAGATCCGTTTTAAGGGATAGGGTTTGTATAATTATGTTAATTATGTATATATTTTGTTTGTATTACTATAATTATGCTTGATGATCTTTGTAGCTTACAAAATGAATGCAAATAGGATGATAATCTACTTTAAAAAATGCATTCAATTAATGTTTAAACATCAAGCAGTTCTATATATTCCAAAGGTTTAATTATCTTTAGAGCAGTAGAAATGTTTGTAGTACAATGTTATTTGCAATGCTAAAGCATTTTAGTTCTAATGTATGTGTGTTATCGCTATGCCAGCTGATGCTGTGCTTCATTATAAACAATTACTTTAACTTTTACAAATACCTTCCACATATAAATCAGTGGACATGTTTTACTAATTAAACGCCCACAAGTCCTAACCACATTTTCGACACTCTGATAGCTAATATTTTTACAGGATTTATATTGTCTCTGTTATCCCCACATTTGAATTTGATTAATGTTGCCATTAAACCGTCAATTTATTTATTGGTTGCAATGCACAGTTGTGCATTTAATAATTAAATATTATAGCACTGGATCCAGACATAAGTGCTGATTTCATACGTTGTGGAGGCTAAAGTTGCAATCCCAAATTCTGCACGTAGGAGAACAGGACACTCTGCACTCCTACATGCAAAAGGGATTTCCATACACAAGATCCTACCTTAAGTATTCTGCATCGCATGTGGGTGCAGAATACTTAGCCACACCCCTACTGTATGATTTAAATACCAATGCCCTCCCATGTGGGCCCACTCACCATGCGTACAATATATGCTTGGTGAGTGGGCCCGTATCCCGGGTTGACACAGAATTCTGCATCAAGCGAATGTGTTCCGATGCAGAATTCCAGTACATTACAGTGCATACTGACAGGCAATTTCATAATAGTCTTTTACACATTCCATGGATAACTGTAAATATGGAGCTAATCCAGAAAAAAACAGCTGAGCTCAGTATTCTGACCCTCATTACACATAAGGTGTGTGTAACCAGACAGATAACTAAACCAAGTCACATTTCTTAATGCACAGGCAGTGAGATTACTGAAACCTTCCACTTTTTTATTAATACAGACTTGAATGATTATCCATGCAGTTTAGTTGTGAATCTGCAGAGAAGATCATTGTACATGTGCTAAACAAATTAAAATGAAGAGATAAGACATAGAGCAGGACAAGAAGATGAGTCTGTAGGGCTGACACGACTAGCACAGCCTGTCAGAAATTCATACACAATTCAACCGAGGCAGGTATACAAAATATAGAACCTAGCACTATGGCCTGCCACAGGGTACAAGGCAAAAGTAAACACATGCAGATCTGCATAGCACTGACCGAACAGACAAAGCTAGTAGAATGCAGGATATTAACATATCATTATCAGATTACTAAAACAATAACATAATGTAATATTATAATTGCTGTGGATACAGGATTACCAGGTACGATTATTTGATGGTCCTTTACTGTATCTCCACTCCACAGCAAGTTTCTTCTTGCCCTGGAGTTTGGAAAGTTTTGATCAGGGCCCTGTCTTTGTAACAGCAGGCAGCAACATGAACCCCCAATCATTATGGGCCCCTGAACATAGCATCTGTTTCCCCACCACTAGTTTCAAGAGCTGAGCTGTGATAATTCTGGCTTTTAGGAACTAAGGGCTGGATCCAGACTTAAGAAGGAGCTTGAAAATAAGAGAGGAAAGTTACTCCTGGGCTAAACCATGTTGATTGCAGGGGAGTCATATTTCATCTGTTGCAAACAGTATTCAAGATGAGAGGTGATGTTTCCCAGCCCAGGTCTAAATAACAGTGTAATAGAATCTGTGTGCAGTAAGCAACTCAAATATATATCCCTGCATGCAAAGTATACAATTAACTTGACTACCCCTGAAATCAACATGGTTTAGCCCAGGAGTAACTTTCCTCTCTTAGGGCCTGATCCAGAGCTACGACCGCAAGCGAGCGTACGCTCATCGTATGCGAAAATTCTTGAAAAAATTCGCACCGCGCATGCCCAGTATGACAGCTTCCGGTCGCCTAAACGTCATGAGCGAATAGCGGTCGTATTGTGAGCGAATTTTTCGCTCGAGGGGCGTGCGTTCAGTACGACGGTCGCCTGGGCGCTCGTTTTACTACAGGGAGGCTCGGATAGCCATTTAAATTGTACAGTATGGGCGTGCTAAGCCCGTACGCTCAGCGTATTTTGTGCGAAAATTCGTACGGCCGACGGTCGTACCCAGTGTAGGGTATAGCCGCCGTAAGCAGGGACTTTACTATGGGAGTGTTAGGGGCGTGTATGTTGATACGCCCGAGCGAACGTTCGCATTCGGTTTAGCCCAGGAGTAACTTTCCTCTCTTATTTTCAAGCTCCTTCTTAAGCCTGGATCCAGCCCTAAATGCTTACATTTATAAGCAAAAGTAGTCTGAATTACAATCCATAACTACTACAAAAAAAGACTAAGAGCTGCACTAGCAAATTCACAAATATATCACAAGAGAGATTCCACTACATACAACCATATACAAAATGTTTCCAAAGGGAAAAAGGGAATCCTTGAAACAGGTTCACAAATCAAAAGTTTTGAGTTGTGCACCTGTTTAAAGGATTCCCCTTGGAAAACGGTTGAATTACAATCCACATGGTATATAACAGTCGGTTGAGATAGTAAACAGGCATTCCATAAGGCGTCCTTTAAGGCTCCTAAGTTTTAAATGATAAAACTCACAAAATACCTTTGCCCAAAGAAAAGACTTTAAACTGTTCCAACCAAGATTTCTTTATCGGTAAGAGTAGACAAACTTGAATCTGTAAATTAGCAGCATTTGTTCTTTGGATTTCCTCTTTCTCTGCTGGTTCCCCCCATATTTGACATATAGGCAACTTATATTCATATTCATGCCTCATCTAATAAAATTGTAAATACCATAAATATTTCATGTTACTGTATTGGCATCATCATTATTCATAAAAAATACCTTTAACAATTAGCACTTAAATACAAATTATGCACTGACAGCTTCTATGGGTACAATATTGTTCACATATTAAACTTTTGTTAAACAAATATTTTATCATTAATTCTGAAACCAGAGTATTGATCAGTATTATCTTAAAGAAATCTAACTAAAAATAAATAAATTAAAAGCAACAATTTAATTATTCTTCTAAAGTACTAAATATTAATATGTATCTCTGAGGATCACATTCAGGATCATCAAATCAATACAATAGCAACTGGAAACTAAATATTATTACATTGTTATTTTCCATTTTGGCTCACTGGCTCATGTAATTTCTTTGCCTTATATAATAGCATAAAATGCACAATAACATATTAAAAACCTGAGGGCATGTAAAAGTATTAGCATTCCAAAATGCTGTGCTCCCTGCATGATTATAGAAGCAAGGTCTTGGCAGCCTGGTCTTGACTCCTTGAGCTATATTACTTTATTGTGTTGATGCATGTGGCATTGCACTTTTCTCGCAGTAAGATTATGCAGTTTTTCTATTCTTCTACATGTATATTATTTTTTATTCCACTTTATTAAGAATGGTTACTGTCATTATGGTGCTCTGAGCCTAGATATTACAGAAAATGTTGAATTGAAAGCATTTCTAACAGCTTGTTTATTTATTTATACAAGCCTTTTTCAAAGGGACATTTAAATTAAAAGAAAGAGAAGGAAAATTCTTGAAGATTTACTATATTCACTCTGAGTGTTGTGTTTTGTTTTCTGTTTTTTTAACTGTCATTGACTTGACCTGCCTGACTTTAAGTGTCCCTAAACTCCTTATCTTTTTTGCTCTAGGTCTGATGCTAGTTAGAAGCTAAGCATAAAAATAGATACATTCAACCTGATGTTTTATTGCAAGGGAGTTATAATAAAATTGATGAGTGTATTTAGATTTTAGATGGAGTATGTTCTTGTTAAACTTTAAAGTGCAGTAAAAAAGAAGGTGTACATAAAACGACAGTGAGAACTGAAGGTATACAATGAGAGTTTGTTGCCTGTCTGTGAAAATGACTATAGTCAATGCAAGAGGTAACTAAATGCGCAGGTAGTTTTTCAGATGTTGAGGTGTGCTCACTTAATAGATCTCCTACACCAGCTTGGGGGCAGGTATAAATGCTGACAGTTGTTAGGTAAAAGGTGTGCACTAATTACATGGTAATTGTCATATCTGCAGAGAGGTTTCTACAGCTAAGAAATAATTGCACACCTGGAAATTGTTGAACAGTGTAATCACAGTATTTAAATCACTTAAGCTGCAGTGTATTAGATAGGAAAAAAAACAAAACAATTCATTTATTTCTCAGGTAAAATAATTGTTTGTATTTCTCCCTTACAACCACTTCAGTATTGTTACTAGAAAATAGCGTAACTCAGATTGGTACATATACACATTTAATAGTTTATTGATTAGCATTTTTATTGGCAAAGTCTTGTGGTGTAAGATAGCTGATAGCAGATGTTAGATAGGAATTGTAGTCCACACATATGCACTTAGCCAGATTCTAGGTTTATTTAGTAGAGACAGCAAGTAGTAACAGGTAATGCAGCACTAGTACACATGGGATTAATGTATTCAGCAATATAGATGGAGGTTCTGCAACAACAGGAACTTACAGTACAGCAGGGATATGGTAAAGCAGCAGCTTGTCAGATCTGCAGGTTTAGGCTGTATGTAAAAGGTTACTGTGTGAGGAGACTGTGAGCTGCACTTCTGTGCAGTTCAGTGACTAACTCTAACTAGCAGAGGTCCCGCCCGGGCAGCATAACAGACAAACTGGAAGATGATGTAATCTGACACCTCCTACTGCACAAGCCGACACTAGAGCAGACACTAGAGTAGGGGAGCAGTCATTAGAATAGAGAAGGAGACAGCTTACAGAACGCTCTCCTCTCCAACAATTTTTCCTTTAGGGTCATTTATAAAATATATTTATACAGTAAACTAAAAATGTCTATGCTAAAATAAAATCCCTTTCAATACCATATGTGTATTTGGTTGTATTCCTAATTATGGGTTTTAGCTTAAATATAGAATTGTATTGTCTTAACTATCTAAATACTCCCAGTGACAGTAGCTCGTATATTTCTTTCACTGTTCTATAGTTTTTTTTAACATGGGTGTAAATAGTTATCAAGGGGTTGATCCAGAATTGTATTTGACGCAGTAGAATTTCGCATTGCCCGTGCTCAGACAGGGAGTGGGCACAGAAATGTGGCCGCAATGCTCCCCTTGCGCCTGTCTGCCCGGGTGTTCCATGGCATTAGGATGAGAAAAGGGACATATAACTCATGCAGTAGCTGTGCAACGTGCCTACGTTTCTGTTAAAATCTTGCACCATGTCAGGGAATGGTGTAAGTCTTAGACAAAGGTAATATTTATTGGGAAAATGCCATACAGTATTTAAAAAAGCAAAAACATTGATCTACATTCTAAATTATTGTGTTAAAATCTGTGAATGAATGAATGTTTTCAGTAATTTTCATATTGTTTTCATGCTGCAAATGCAAAAACTAAAACAACCCCATTAAATACATCGGAAACTGGCAGAGGCTATGGCAGTACAACCTGTAGCCTCTGCGCATATGGCTCTGTCGGTGGGGGTTAAGCGACGGTTCTTTTTCACTACATCCTATCCAGAGTGGCGAGTTTCTGTGGACGTACAACGCTTGCGCATTCGGCTTACGCATAGCACCCTGGATCAAAGTGTAGACCTGAGAAAAAACATGTTGAAATGCATGGGAAAGTCACTTTAACAGTGAAAACAAAGTTACATTTAAGAGGTCCAAATTCCAAGCTCAACTCTTATTTACATATTAAACAAATAGCTATACAATATGTGAGTCCTATGTGTAAAATAAAGATGAAATGGCATCTCGCACCTAGTTTGCCCTTAAAAGAAGCTGTAAGTGTAGCTTTGGATCATCCCACAAGAAACTGATTCAGAACTTTTAAATTTTTTGAATTCAAATATATAAATCAGTGTTTTTTTTAAATACAAATAGTTATTTTCCCATGGAAAAAGACCTTGGCCTATTACTTCCACCATCCCGAGATGATGTAAGCTTTTTACACAAGCGCCCCTTTTCTCATTTCAATACTGTGGAGCTCTCCCGCAGAGCAGTTTATCACAGGTGGGTGAGCAGAAGTGTGCACATTCTCGCTGCGCTTCCTCCTAAAATACAGACGGACGTGCAGCTGTGGATCAGCTCGCCATTTTATTTTATCATTTCCTCAGAATGTTTACTCTATATAAGGTTTAATAGTTTAGCAACTTAAAAAGAAAAAATCTAAATATCTTTATTACTGACCCGTGCACCTTTTCATACAGTATAGACTTGTAACTGACAGTGCTTTGTTTGCTTGTGCTGCATAATGAATTCAGAATCGGGTTTTAATCTTACTTATTATACAGATGTTTTAGTCTTAAAAGACCAATATTGCCATCTAGAAAGCATTACTTTCACAGCAAGCCTAATAAATTCATCTTGCCAAATTTCCCTAAAGTGAAAATTCACTATTCCCACTTGATAAAGCTGGCGAAAAGTTTTGTTGAAATGCCAAGAGCTGAAAATCTACATCTGTCACCAAAGCAGCAGAACCATGCAGCTCATGTTTTGTCACTTGCTGAGAAAGAAAATCAATGCCTTACCTTATTATAACAATCGTGCTGTCTATAGTCGCTCGAAAAGATGAAGCTTGGAATTGTAGTTCACATGCCTCTCTGGCTCTGGTTATTTACTGTGTACAAAAAGCAAATGCAGATGTATGAAATATGAACAGGCAATTTGCACAGCTACTGCGTGAGTTTAATGTCCCTTTTCTATACAGCATCACATGATTATAATACTTATCTAGTTTTAAGAAATCCTGAAAACATTGGACTGGATCCCGACTTTACGTATGTGCGGGGGTCTGAAATTACACAAGAATGCGCCAATGTTATTAGTCAGGGGACTTCC
This sequence comes from Limnodynastes dumerilii, assembly GCA_011038615.1. NCBI lineage: Eukaryota > Metazoa > Chordata > Amphibia > Anura > Limnodynastidae > Limnodynastes > Limnodynastes dumerilii. The sequence goes on from WWET01001483.1 coordinate 351,223, forward strand.
GCAAATGACGTGCGTAAGTCCTCTGACTTTATTAGTTCTGGATCCGGCCCATTATTTGTAATTAATTTAATGACTGTATTGCTGATATAGATAAATGTAACAGAATGTCGTTTGATGGCAGAGAAAACTACTTGGTTTATTTAGTCTGCCCATATATTTTTTTTAACCCATGATGACCTTACGCCCTTTGTGATTCTTAGTCTCTTGTTTTTTTTTAAGATTTAGGATCTCTGGGGTAGATCCTCGGTAACGGACGACAGGGGAATTACGTATGTGTCATACGTAATTCCCCTGTTTTAAAGAGTGGTGGCATGTGCACAACCTTCTTACGACACCCTAAGGGCCGGCGTACGTAATGTACGTTACGTACACCGGCTCTTATGAAAAGGGGGCTCCCCCCCCATTATGCATGTCTTTTCTCCACCGTAAAGGCGGAGGGGATGGGTCGGGGGAATGCCGCATACCTGATCATAAAAGTTAGGGTAGGAATCTGGACACGTAGATTTACTACCAAGAGTGGGGAGTGCAGTGCACTCCCCGCTCCGAGAACGGCTGTACAGACCTTGGGCGGCCATAAGGATCCGGCCCTCCATGAGTTTTAGACTAAAACCAAACCAGGTGGAAAGAAACACGTCGACAAACCTATGTTTAACTGCATGTTATGCAGTGCTTTTCTTTGTCATAAAACGCACTGGAACGGTGTCCCAGCACCTTTTTTTGATGGATTTTCCAAGTTTGAAAAGTTTGAAAAGTTTCGGAGGCACAAATCATGAAAGTGCTTGCTTGTGTGTTGAGACTGATGCATGTGTACTCCACCCGCGCAGTTGTTATGGCACTGCTCGATTTGTGGAGCTGCTCGGCTTGTGATTGGTTGTGTGGTTGCGTGTGAGTTGATGTGAGTTCCGGCCTTTTTTCTTATAAAATAGCACTGGTTGTATGTCTCCAGTCTGAAATGGCTGTGTTAGAAATAGAGACCGCCGAAAGTTGTCTATATTTTGAAAAACAGTCATTATAGAATTTTTTTTTTAATGGGTAAAACACCGCCACCTGCCAGACCCATCGCACCTGCCGCCCACTGTGCCAAGGTAAGTAACCTCTCCGGGGACTTTTAGGGTTAGGGTTAGGCTCTGAGTAAGGGAGGGTTAAGGTTAGGGTCATGGAAGAGGAGGGTTAGCCATGAATGGCTTGAAATGCGTCAGAGGTGAGCACCAGCTACACTAGGAAACCTCCTACTATCGGACCCTGAGTGAGACTGTTTATCCAGCAGCAATAGCAGCACTTGGAAACAACGAGAACCCGGGGCCATGGAGTCCCAGAAAGGACTCTTTTTCCATCAGCCTTTTTCAGTATGTTCTGGTAGGGAAACTATATGTGGCAGAGCTATGTGTACATATTTTTTTATGTGTTTTAAGTATCTTTAGTGTTTATATGTGTTTAATAAATGAATATTTTATTTGACATATTGCACTAGATATTTTCCCTTTGTTTATCTTTCTTTTATGACACTGGTGAAAGAGGAAATAGGACAGTGTTGGAATATACTTCTTACAATAGACTGCTTCCTTACTATTGGCTGCCTGCCACCTTAGTTGATTTTTATAGTTTTTTTCACTATAGCACTGGAATCTCTGGCTTAGTTTATAATATTGTGTATTTATTATGGGGAGGTAGACCCCCATGTCCAGAAAATCTGGCTGTTGACAGTGGTATTTTAGTGCAGGGCACTTCTTTCAAATCTGCGTTTTTGTTTTCTGGATATTGGGGCAGATACAGACCTAAGTGCTTGTTGCCTTTCATCGCGTAGTGTATTTACGCTAGCGTAGCGGATTTTCTATGCACTCCCCTAGCTCGTATGTACTTTGATCGTTTTACGCTTCCCAAACTTTACCTTAACTTTTCAAAGCGTAAGTACTGACGTACGGATTCACATATATCACGGCCTAACCCGGCCCATACTATACAATTTAAATGCTTCCCTCCACCTAGAAATTGTAACTATGGGTGTCGTATAGATGACCCGCCTCTTCATTTGTAGTATGCTGATGGTAAAAACGTTCAGAATTAGGTGGCGTAACATCTGCCGTGCGCATGTGCAGAACATACAAATAGGCGATTTTTTGTCAGCGGCCAGCGAAAAATCGTTAGCGTGCTTAGGTCTGGATCTACCCCATTGTTTATAAATTCACTCTGATTTAAGATTGTATTTAGATATTTATCTGTGGTAAGTCCATTGTGCTAAACATATTTCTATTAATCACCGAACTTGCTGTTACAACCTGAACTGCTGTATCCTGTTTTACCTATAGGGGCAGACCTGAACCAGTTATTTCTTTTGTGGACATTTCTATTACCTGCCCCTAGAGGTTGCTGTTGAACACTCTCTCTGGGGCTAATCATTCTATGTGCTTGTTATTCTACACCTGTGCTTTGGGTAAATCTATCCCATCATTCCAGAGCTACTTGTTACCTGCTTCCTCTGCCGAACATTTGTTTGCTGATTCCATGTGGACTTTGTAGGACTTTTTGCACATTTCTACTGCAGATTTATTTGGACTCTGTTGGCATTAACATCCATCTTGGACACTCTGTGCTTATGTCTTTTGCCTGCTTCCACAGTTATCTGTATTCCTGGTATCTTGGTATTTTCTGCTTATTTCTGCCTCATCTGCATTGTCCTGTATCACATATCCTGTGTCATCTGTCTTCCTGCAATAAACCTCACCAGTTCCTGAGTTACCATGTCATGTAATCTACCAATCATAACCCTTGCCTTCTTGTGTGTTCCGCTATATTAGTGTGCCTTTATCCTTTTACCTTAAACTTAGACATTTACTAACTTAAATTTTATGCGATAATGCCAATTTTTATGAGAAAACAAGCATTATCACATGAAAATGAATAACTATCTATTTACAAACCTTGGATCCCCATGAAAAACAGCAGTTTCCATGACAATCCATATAAACATCATTTCAGCTATTGACCTGTTCTTTTTAGAGCTGGCGGCGCTTCGTAAAATCTACTAAATACCCGAGCAGAGTTTTACACTAAATAATGACATCTCAAGCTGGCATTATGGTAAGTATTCCAGCAATGTCTCCATAGAGGTGTCTCTATTAGCTGTTATTAGGGGTAAGAAAAGGTGGGTATGTACGGGAAGACCGCTGGAATACATGTGAAATTAAATCACTAAATTAAAAAATAAAACGCTTTTTTTTAATAAGTAAAAAATGTTATAAATAAAATAAAAAAAAGAGGGAAATAGTTAAACGTTACCTGACCGGGCGACCTGTCTGATTGTAGGTGGCAAGTCCCATCATGAATACACTGCGCATGTGCAGTGTTTCCCAGTCGGGACTTGAAATTTTCAAAGTCACTGCACATGTGCAGGATTTCATTCAAGTTTCGGTTGAATAATAGGTCCCGGATGACCTCGCAGATCATCGCGGGACTTTGCCGGAGGGGTGAGTATCGGTAAATTCAGGTAAATTAAGTGTGCCTGGTCCAGCTTCGTTCACAGAGAAATGAAAATAGAGCCCAAAATGTTGTCTATCTCTTATTAGTGATTTATTTAAAACTGTTGAGTTGTTTGATAAAATTTGTACTACAGTAGTTCATGAATATAAATAGTTAGTATTTGTGGTCATGCTACCCATTTAGGTATAAACACAATGATTCATTTGGCCATGTGAAAAATAGGACTGCGTAATGACAGTTGCAGATTTGTTACAGTGCATACTTTAATAGCACAATGACATTATAAATCTCATGTCCAATTTAACTTCTTAGGAACAAAATTGGCTTAGAGCATTTTAGAAATACTTGTCAAATATCTGACTGTTTCTCATGGGTCCTGCTACTGTACAATGACATAAGCACAAATAAATAAAATATATTTGGAAAACAACACTACCTATTTGCCATATCAATCATAAAAAAGAATCTCCTGGCAGCTGATATGACTGACCTTTTATAAATCGCTCTTAGCAGTAGAGTAAACCAATGATTGTTTTGATGCACTGTTATTATTTTCAGATATAGATATTAAACTACATATTAGCAAATAGGAATTTTATATCAGTGATGAGAATCCATGCTATTATCTATCAGAACTATGAATGACTTGTAAGGAGTCTATAATGTCTCTTTTAACATGTATTATATTTATTACATCATAAAGAAAGATATACATATATAAATCTTATTTATCCGTCTTTGAAGTGTGTTGAAAATAATATAGTCAAAAATGTGTTCCCTTAATAATGTCATTGCAAAAATCTGTTGATGCGCAGCTATGTTTTGAAACAGGATTATAATCTAATAATCAAAAATGGAATGTTTGGTAATATAGCATTGTTCATATGAGAAGATCTTGGTTTTAACCTTAACAATAACAAAATGTGGTAGACCTGTCAGCTTATGATTTATTTTTGCAAACAGTTTCCTATTGAAAGATTTCTTAAGTTGTAAACTAAAGGAAAGCATTTCAGACATGCAGACCTATTATAATTGGACACATATTGTGGTTTATTTCTTAAGACTCACTATAATCATCTATGTTACCACTAACAGGTTTTTTTTTTACGTTTAATATCTGTTTATTGAAAGCCACACGAAACAGTCATGTACATTTCAAGTGCAATACATGCATCGAGGAACAGTACATATCTATACCAGGAGCACAGTTTTCAGTTTATTTTAGAATATTAAAACATTAACCAAACCAGAAACACACCAGAAGAAAAGGAAGAGAGACAAGGGGAAATTAGGGCAGGGGAAAAGAAAGAATGTGGGAGGGGTAAGAATAGGGAGGAGGGGAGGGACGGTCCGGACCAGGTTTAGCTAGGGCAAGAAGATAAAAACACTGAAGAAGTTGAGGAAAATCATGATGCGGTGCAGCACCAGACAATGAGAGGACCACAAGGGACCAAGGGGTACAAAGGAGCTGAGGGTCGTAAGAGGGGGCATATGTACCAGACACCTATGTCTGGGGAGGGGGGGTAGTAGGAGGGGCATGGGAGCCCAAGATCGTGTCGTATATTTGGGTGACTTTGAACACTAGCCATGTGTACCAAGTGGCAGTAAATTCAGAGACTCTATCCGGACTAGACATGGTTATATCATCCATGGACATGTAGAGGTAAATTTTAGCTAATTCCTTCGGGGATGGGGAGACACAGGACTGCCAATCAACTGGTATCACAGCCTTAGCCGCACTATTCAAATGTCTCAGAAGTGATTTTTTTTATATTGGGAGATTGGAGTATCAATGGAGTTAAGCAGCCAAAAGGATGGACCCAATGGGACAGAGGAACCCAGGATATGTGAGGACAATTCTTTGACTTTAAGCAAAAATGAGGTAAGTCTAGGGCAGTTCCATCAAATATATAAAAAAGTACCCCCACCCAAACCACATCGCCAACAGGTACCCGAGATCCCCAAATGTCACTAACGGGTTTTAACACAAAAATCTATGTAATTCTTTAGAAGAGAGACCTCCAGAACAGAAGCCTGGATCCTGGTAATCCAGCTCTGTGCAGGAAGCCTCACAAGGATCCATGCGCAGTCGCCAACTGCGGTCATTTTACACTTGCACAGAGTTAAAAACGATCATAAAAGGCAAGTCTCGATCTAGTTCATCAAGTTCTTCCTCCACTAACAGAATAAAATGCCTTCTTTGGTAAGCGTGGAGCTTCAGTTGCCTCAATATTATTGAGTTTCCTTTGTAAGTGTTTGTGTATTGATATTTGTTTTTCTTTATGTGTGAAGTCCCAGTTTAGTTTTCCTTGTAACCATTTTAGAACTTGACAATTTATCGGCCTCTCTGGAGAGCCAGAAAAGTGTTTGTAACACATATTAAGATCTGCAGTTTGTTTGTTTTTTTAAGGATTCTCAGCTTGATCTGATGAGGCTGCAATGCTATTTATAGAAATAGGCAGTTTTCATCTGTATAACTCAGAAGAAAAATACTTAAACACACAAAACAGTGACGTGTGCAAGGACTGGCTGCCTTGTCATGAAGAACCAACAAAAAAAAACCCAAAAACATTGGTAACAGCTGTAGTCTCTGGACCGTATTTACACTTAAGAGTAAAATTGCGAACTTACTTAAATATACACACGTGAAAAATCTGCAATACTAATTCAAAGAAAAGAAAGATACCAATTAACCACTCCCCCGGGGCCAGGAGAGCTACATAAGGATGTAAGTCTTTCCTGCTTGTAATTAGTTACATGCAGACTTTATAAGCTGTGAATCGGTCGTGCGTTATGGTGCTTAAAATTGATATGCTTCAAAGATATGTAACAGTGATAGGCTAAATGTGGAGTGTGTATGTAAGGGTGCTGGCTGCAGGGGGGTGATTGGAGGATAGGTGGGAACAAGTCTCTTGGTGGGGGTATAGATGCTGGGTGCTGGTCTGGATATAGTCCGATATTGTGAAGTCCGTTCGGGGTGGTGGAGAGAGAAGAGATACAGAGAAACATGCGATAGTGAAATACCGTTGAGACTGGAGGGTTAGTATATATGGTTATGCTAACCTTGCTGGTCTCTTGGTTGGTAAGCGTTGTACAGTTTTGGCGATATTAGTTGTCTACAGTGGGGGTCGTTGTCCCATACACCTCATGGGTGTTAGACGTATCGGAGATGTGCCGAAGGGCTGGGAGACGAGGCTGTCCTGATGCAGTGACGTCAGGTCTGGGGATGTCCGGTGGCGGGGGTTCCCGGCTCAGCTTCGTGTATTTGTTGTTAAGGACACTGCTTGTGTGGCTCGATGACGTCAGGGGCACCAGGGATTCCCTCTGTGCTCGCGGCTAGAGGGATTCCTTGAAGGTCACGCTGTCCAGTCCGGGCTCCGGTGCGGTGGGGAAGAGAGAAGGAGGAGAGAGGCTCCGATAGTGAAGTACCTTAGTGAGAGGAGAAAGGGAGAGAAATTGCCTGTTCACTCACCCTTTAAACCTCTTGGTGGGTATGCATTACTACCGGAGCGTTTGCCTGGACAGAAGATTAGCCCCTCGTCCTATTCGTCCCGATGGAGAGCTGTTGCTGTGATCCTTTCGTGGGGGAAGGTGCACGGGAGCTTGCTGGAGAGCCTGGCAGCTGGAGGATGCTGGCGGCTGGTTAGCCGGACCTCGCAGGGGAGCTGGAGTCTGGTTGGCCGTAGAGGGGGTGGTCCGAACAGCTGGCGGTAACTTGGAGGAAACTGATATGTCAGTGTAGACGGCAGACGTATGCAGCTGCAGCTGTGGCCACCCGGACCATATAAATCGCTGAGTGGAGACTAATAAAAGCGTCAATGCGTATGGTGCAATAAATTTTATTTGTTGTAATAAATTAAAGGTGGCCCAACGCGTTTCATCAAATTAATGACTTCTTCAGGGGATATCAAGATAACATCTGTCCAGGTGGTGTTTATATATGTGGGGGATAGGGGGTGGGGATGACGGACAGATGTGTGGGTGGTGCTGGGGGCGGGTGGAGGGGTCCGTTTGGAGGTGGGTGTGTTGATACTTGGCAATGATAAAGGAAGGGATGGTATTTATAATGGAATAGATGAATGCATCATGTGGTTGTTATGCTGAGATAAAGCATAACATGGTGTGACAGGGGGAATTAAAAAGGAGTTATGCTACATTGCAGGCGTAGCGATATCGTTAGGGTTAGAGTGGAGTAAATAATATTATGTATAGATATCGTGGGGTAATTGATTAATGGATAAATCAGATAGTAATGGTTTGGTGTGGTAGCGGGGTATGGGGTTGTTATGAAGCAAAGCAGTGTGATTAACGGTTATGCTTAGGTGAGTTAGGATGGTTATTACCAAACAGGGGGGGGATCAAGTGGTAGGCTGCATGCAGCGCATATCCATACGATAGTGGGCAGATACGGTTGAAGTGTGAAGTGTGTAGGTAGAGCAGATAGTTGGGATAAAGGTGGTGTGTTGGCAGTTGTACTTAGAGGTAGAGGTCCTGGAGGAGTCCTGAATTAATTAGGGGCTGGCTGGTGGGGGGTTTATGTGGGCATAGTTGATAGTTGATTGAGAGCGATTGTTAGGTAATGACAGGTTGAGTTGTCTGAGATTAATACGAGGGGGGAGGGGCGGGATATGTAACTAAACGCACTGATTAGGCTCTGGAAAAGTAAAATACATTTTATTTCTAAAATCATCAAGTACTGTCATTAACATTTGTAATCAAAAATATTCATAAAAAATAAAACAAGAAATAAAAATAAACATGACATACTTTTATACTTTTTTTATGACTTACTTATAGAACATTTACAAAAGAATAACAAAAAAATTAAAACCAAAATAAACAACCACTATAGTTATATAGATGTAAATGTAATTATGTTTGTTTTAAAAATTCAAGGTCATTAGTTTAAAAAAAAAAACATTCTCAAAGTATACACAAAAATAGGAACTTTACATAGTTAAAGTCTAGCACAAAATGTAAAATCAGCATTAGAGTCTTTATTCGTTTAATTTTTTAAACACACATCCATTGATTAAAAACACGCAGCAGGCATGGGCTGAACTAAGTAAGAGAAGAACCATGGGCTCACAGCAAACAATTCGGTTCCTCAACTTACGAGTTTGTATATTTGGGTTCCTGGAATTCGCTGTTTAACTGATTGTAAAAATACGCATGTAGATTCCACACTTACTTAAGTGTGAATACAGTCCTCTGTGTGTTGCTGTAAACACATGTTGTAAAGCGGATTACGTGTAAATCTGTCACACATGGCACCACAGGTCTTTCTCATCTCACTGCAGCCAAGCCAGGAGATAAATCTGTGGTGGTACAAAGAACACTAATTAACTTTTTTATATAGCACTACTGACTGTATAATTAAATGGCTCAGGTTTTCTTGTTTCCATCATTTCCATTTTGTAAAAAACTTGTGCTTTCCACAAAAGTATTCTTGAAAAGCTTCAACCATTTGTGGAAGTAAGGCTGGCCATACACTAGTGGCCAGATTTACTAAGCTACGGGTTTAGAAAAGTGGAGAAGTTGCCCATAGCAACAGATTCTAGATGACATTCTCAAGTATGTAATAGTAAAGAGAGAGTTAGAATCTGATTGGTTGCTATAAGCACCATCTCCACTTTTCCAAACTCGCAGCTTAGTAAATCTGGCCCTAGAGCAATTATTTGCCGGATCATCCAATTATCGGATGATCAAGCTAATAGTTACTGTAGTCAGTGGGCAAATTAAATTTTTGAAACAGCTAATAAATGTTCCAAAAACGTTCTGTTTATGATTCTTTGAATTTTTTTTAAATGTTTAATTTAAAAAGAATGCTAGTGTCCATTATTTTAAGCACAGTCAATCAGCTCATTGAACGGCTTCCTTCTGCTAGGATTATCAGTCCCATCTTGAGAGGTGAATAGCACCATTAATGGTACCTTTCCCTGGTGGGATACCGTCCTGTTTATCAGGCCACCTCCTGCTGGGACAGATAATCGTTCCAGTGTATGGGCAGCTTCAGAAGGTAGTATCTTAAGGTATCTTTAATATTTCCACCAATATAAAAGGTAAATTATCACACAATAAAAGCAGCTAAAACTAGTACATAAATACAATTACAGATTTATCACAGATAAATGTATTACATGTGGTGTCTACAAGGGGGTCTGGAGATGACACACACTATATAAAGTATCTATTTACAAAAAGGAAGTATTATGGTTAAGAACAGTTGTTAAATTTTGATTTTCAGAGCAAAGCCTGTATGTTACTTTTATACATAAGTACAATTAAATTAATTACAGTTTGGAATACATCAAATTTGGAATCGGTAGTCATGACTGAACCCTCATATATTATAGTATGTGTTATTAAATATGGAGGATAAGGATCTGTGCAACCCCCATACCGTAATATAAGCCAAATATAGTATGGGCCATTCCCAGATCTCTAATATCCCCCAAATGCACTTTATGTAGTGTGCTATGTCCATACCTCGTAATATACCCCACATATATTACAAGTAACGGAAACCCCCTTTTTAAAACCCTGTGTTTGCTGCTAAATATAAGCACTCTGATATCAATAGTAAGTAGCAAATTATTACTATTAGTGCAGACATAAAGGTAAGGGCACTGTACTAATACCCAATTCTCCATGCCATGCCTGGTTCTTCTATAATCATAGAGTGAGTGACAAATTTCAGTGTTGCTGCATTGCTTCTATTATATCTTCATTTGCTTGTTTTTCCTATGTTTTTACATATTGATTTTGACCTGACTGCACTGCTTCTTTTTTATTATTATTTATTATTCATTAATGGTTTTTTTATATAGTGCTATCAGACTACATATTTCACATTCACATCAGTCCCTGCCCCAATGGAGCTACATAATAAGGTTCCATACACATAGACACACACACACACGCACGCACACACACACGCACACACATACACACACAGTATCAAACTCATGACCTCAGTGCTGTGAGACACAAGTGCTACTCACTGAGTCTCCATGCTTCTATTAATGTATACACTGGTACATTTGCATTCATATATTCAAAGAAGCACTGACTGTGTAACCGTCAGGACAATATACCTTGATAAATTATAAATTATGTATTTTTTATAAATGCTTTAGTTTTCATATGGAAACTTAACTTAAATGGATCGTCTTAAAATACAATCTTCAGCAAGTTTATTCTTCAATTTAAATAAATTAAATGACCTGAACATAATTTCAAGAGGACACACTTCTTTTTGCATTTTGACACTGAAAGTTGGCCAAAATCCTTATATTTGTAGAAAGCTAAAAAAAAATCATGCAAGTATAATATATAGTGAGTGCTAAGCAGTACTAATAAGTTGCTAAAAATTATGAGCACTATTTTTCATCTCCCTGTTAGAGCATTATTTATTACTCAGTGTACTTATTAATTACTTCCTTGTACATTAGTGTATAATAGGTAACATTAAATGACTGAAATGCATTGATTTTGCTGCACTGGAGGGAGAACTAACACAATTCTTAATGACTTTTCACAGTTCTAGTTAGCCAGCTGAGTGTGCTACTGCCAAACAATTATTTACATTTTTTTTTACCTAATTGTCCTCCGGCAACAGCAAACTCTAGAAACTTATAATGCTCAAGAAATTTCTAAGCCTGTGAAGAATACATAATGAAATCCTCCAATCACTGGGAAAAAAAGTCCTCTTTCATACTTGCATAGCAAAATACCATTTTCTAAAGTTCATTTGATTTAAAACATATTGGATTAAAGGATCTGTGCTGCCATCATGTTTTATATGTTGGAACTACATCTCAAAAAACATCAAAACAACAAGACTCCCATTATCTGGTCCTGTCCTGTATATACGTATGACATTTATATACAAAATCCAAGAAGGTAGTATGATTAAAAACAGGACCATTTAACCACAAAAGAATTGATCAAATGTAGTAAAGAGGAAAACAAAGGTGTTTTTTAAACTTCCAGCTATTCTGAGAAAAGTGGCACATAGGAAACTTACCTAGCTTGGTGTATTTCTAAGTCAGGGAATCATCAGGGCTGTTTTGTTCGTAGCTATTGATGACTTTATGGAGTGTATTCAATAAGTAGCAGTGTAATTCAGTGGCGGAGGAGAGGATGGCCGGTGACACTGCCACTTTCTGCACTTAAGCAAGCAGTTACAGACTTTATCAGCTTAAGACAGTGCCCACCACTCCATATATGAGTGCAGAGCACTGTTTATAAATACTGCTGCACGCTGCTAGCAATATATTTAGGGTCAGATTTACTAAGCTGCGGGAAAGAAAAAGTAGAGATGTTGCCTATAGCAATTACATACTAGAAAATGTCAGCTAAAATCTAATTGGTTGCCATGGCCAACATCTCCACTTTTCTTTTTTATGCAGTTTAGTAAATCTGGCCCTTAGTGTGAAGCCTCCGACAGTACACCACACACGACCCATCCCAGATCCTAGTCTAAAGTCCTATCTACTTGCTGTGGGGTCCAATCAGGTCAACTATCTATCTATATCATAGAAACTATGATTAAACATTTAAAACTGGTGTTACACAGTAGCAGTAAGGAGTGGAAATAACCAAAATGTCCTGAATGAATGGGTACATTAATGTCTTAAAAGCCTGCATTTTCTCTGGACCCTACTAAGACCCACTCTGCCAGTGCCATCTGTTTACTGTAGCCAACAAAACATTCAGTAAAACATAGAAAATATTGATTGCTTTATGTTGTTGCATATTGTCTGAGCTTCATGGGTGAAGCCTTAATATGAAATACTTTTTTTTCCCACTGTGCAGTGCTTTATCAATACATAATACTGTGTAAATGTTAAGGAATCTATGTAACAACATTTATTTTGCGGTCTAAAAATGGTAAACAAATGCCGTAATGACAGTTAGCCGGCAAACAGGTTCCACTTACACTTACAACAAACAAAAAAACAAAAAAAAAACAAAAAAAAAATATATTTTACTTCCTTTTCGCAAGATTTAACTTTTTAAGTGTTTGATTCTACAGATCTTACAGGTGATGAATATGCCAAGGTTAGCAAATGTCCTGTTATGGTCTTTGGGCAAAAGGTTTGTACTTTGTATACATGCATATTGGATATAGAACTCCACCGATGCTGCAGTCAGACCTCTGATAGTGGATCGCCATGTGATCTTAAGTTCCATACAGGTGAGGGGAGATAACTCCCTTTGCATGTATGGGACTTCGGAAAAGAGGACCCTATGTTATAATTTACATACTGGCCCAATAAGAACTGTAAGTAAGGCTTAACCAAGTTTTACTATCAATTTAAATACTTCCACTACGCATACACACTGTATGCATGGTCACTACGCATACACACTGTATGGAAAAGCATACAGCATGTGCACAAATGCACTGTGTTGAAATGCGGAATGCAGAGCCTGGAAAGCGCCCACAATTTTTCAATCTATTGTGTGTGCCATCTATGTACAATTTTTGCTTCTTATAAATTTTTACTGTATATATTATCATTATCTTCATTTCAGTGTGTTTATATTCATTGGCATCCTTCCTTTGTCAGTGTAATTCTGTTGTGTCCCTTCCTGCCTCTGTGTAACCACCTTTTAATATGTATGACCTTCTTTTTAGTGTGTTCCTGTTTGTTTGAGGTTTTAATTTATAATTTATTTTATTTATTTCTATATACACAATTCCTCTTATTTTCATTGATATTTAATTTCTGTTGACTTTGCCACGAGGTTTCATGCTGGAAATTTTAATAAAACTAAAGGTATTTCCACCATTTTGTTGTATGTTCTCACAGTATGTAAATTAGGTCATAGATCAAAATAAACAAACAAAAAAATAAATAAAGTCTTTCAAAGGCAACAGCATATATTTTACTCATAGCATTATGGAGAAAGCTTACAGCTGTGAAATGGCAACATTAATTTTGAAAAGGCACATTGCTATATTTACTATATACAAAATATGATAACATAATATAATAATATTATAAGTTCTATAATATACATAACAGAACAGTTCTTGGATAGTTTTTGGTAAATGCAGTCATAAATTTTTTTTTATATAAATATTAAATGCGGTCATAACA
>WWET01001484.1:7597-22067 GCA_011038615.1 Limnodynastes dumerilii
GAGATTGAAAATTAGAGAGGAAAGTTACTCCTGGGCAAAACCATGTTGATTTCAGGGGGGAGTCAAGGTAATTGTATTCTTTGCATGCAGGGATATATCTTTGAATTGCTTACTGCACACAGATACTGACCAGCTTTACTATTACACTGTTATTTAGATTTGGGCTGGGAAACGCCACCTTTCAACTCTAATTCTCTTTGCAACAGGTGAAATTTGCCTCCCCTGAAAACAACATGGTTTTGCCCAGGAGTAACTTTCCTCTCTCACTTTCCACCTCTGAATCTGGTGCCATAACCCTAATTCTTAACCATAACCCTAATTCCTAAACCTAGTTCCTAACCACTAACCTGGAAAGCAGAGTGCAGCACATGGGAACATCAGTGAAAATGAAAACTTTCAGCAGTGTAACCATACCGAAATATAGTTTAAAAATCTTGGGCCGTATTCACAGATCCGTTTTTACGCAGAGTTGGTGCTCATTTTTTGGCACGGTTTAACTGCACATGTGTAGTAACTTTATTTACTTAAGTTACGTTGACTATACGCACGTAAGTACTTTAGGCACGGACATGTGACTCGCACTTGAGGACCTATGTATGGAGGGGCGGGGTTGAAATACGTACTTGAAAATTTACATGAAAGTGGACGGGGGGAGGCATTTATATGAACGTTTGAGGGTGCGGCTACACTGAATCGTACAGACGGAAGACATATACGCACGTAAGTGCACACTTAAAGATCAGAGTGGTCTATGGAGGTGTATGTCTATGATTGCACGGCTGGGAGAGGGGAGCGTCATGGTGTTGGTGGGTGTGGCCTTGCTACGTGCATGCGTATAATTGCGTACTTTTAAAAAACGGATCCGTATAATTGCGTACTTTTAAAAAACGGATCTCTGAATATGGCCCCTTGTGTCTAAAATTATATGGACAACATTTTGACATTTTCTAGATTTAAGTCTATTAAATGGGCCCTTAATAAACCAGTAGTTGAAAATATTGATATATTTCTCCATACCTTGAATGAGACGTCTGAAGGAGTCATCATATTCTTTGTTTTGACTCTTATATAATTTAAACAAATAGAAAGATTGTTCCTCTGAGTTGTTGATTCGTCTGATTGAATCTATTTGTTGTGGAGTCATGGCCGGGCCAGATAATCTCTGGATGAGGACAGATAACCAGTTGTCAGGGAGCTCAGGAAATCGAAACAGGGCTTCTTCACAAAGAGAGACATCTACGGGAAGACACAATCAGACAGTAAAACATCCTGTGCAAAATGAATGCCGGTAGTGTGGGCATTAAGCAATAAGCTGTCTTTTTTTTTGGGATGCTATTTAGACACAGAGCTCAGCACTCATAGACACAAGCCCCCCCTCCCACACATCCAGACATCTTCATTTTCACCAGCGTTCTCTACTTCCTCCCCGGATAATGGATAAATGGATAAACTTTTTTTGACATTCTGCTATTTGCACTTGACAGGGGCTGAGGCCTGAAATCTTTTCTCTTGATCTGATTCCTCATCAGCTTTCTCTGTGACCAGTCTCATATAACAATGCTGGGAGGATACAGAGGCTCAGTCTTTGGTAAACCACTAAAATGGACATTGGGCCGGTTCCAGAACTATGTGTGCCATACGTTTATTCGCGGAGTGTATTTTCGTGCACGTAAGTTCGCTACACTCCCCTCGGCACACCACTTGCACGGACGTATTTTGTCAAGATACTCTGCCCAAACCCTACCTTAACTTTTTCACACGTAACAGCGTACGTCCGCTAACGGACGTATAGACTACGTGAACGTACGCAGCTTAGCACGCCCATACTGTACACTTTAAATACCACCCCCCGCCTACTTCACGGATTTCAGACGTATTTTGGACTCACGTAAAATTGGCACGCCCACACGTAAGTATTTACGTGACACATACGTGAATGGCCCATACGTTCACAATTACGCTACGTGAAGGTGCGTATTTTCTATGGTGCGCATGCGTAGTGCGTTCTAAACAGCGATTTTACGTGTCCGCCACTTGTAAATTCGCTTCAACGCGTAGTTCTGGATCAGGCCCATTATACTTAAGTGTTATGATCTAACATAACAAAATATTATGGTCGGGAACAGCTATAGGCAGTTTAATACATTTTAAGGGCCACGCATTCCAAACCTTCAACCCACTAAAGTGGAGCATATAACCTCTAATTAGACAGATTGGAGCTCCAAAACCTGCCCACAGTCTTTCTCTTTTCTCTTTGCCTTCCCTCTTCCACTATTACCCATTGACTAATATCTCTCATTGAACATGGTGTTACTTAGTAATAAAATATACAGTGTAGGTCAAACTGAACTAGAGAAACGCGTCAGTTTATTTTTCAGATGCCTTGATCACCACATATAGAGCCGTAACTAGAATTTTTAGCACCAGGGGCGAAAAGGAAAAATGGGGCCCCCAACCTTAAATTAATAATCAATTTAACCTTAAAAATAAACTTACTGGCACTTCACTTTGATTTTGCATCCTGTGTTATCGCACAGTCCTAGTTATAACCCTGCCCCATATTATTATATTATATTCAGCATTAACATCTTATTGAAATGAGTGTGGTTCTCCAGTACGATGGTCTTCATTTAAAGGCTGAATGTAGACTACCAGCAATTGCCATCAGTCTGCACTGTAGAAAGCGGTGGTGATGTAACTCCCAGAGTTGCGAAGAGTCATCCACTGAAAGGTAAGTGTTTAGCCTAACCCTACCCTTAACCCTCTACTAACTCTACCCTCAACCCTTTCCTAACCCTCACCCTCCTAGTTCTTACAGCCTAACCCTAAGCTTCTCTTTCTGCAGCCCTAACCCCAACCTTCCCCTTCTTCAGTTCTAACCCTAACCTTCCCCTTCTTCAGTTCTAACCTTCCCCTTCTTCTAACCTTCTTCTAACACTCTATCCCTCACAGCCAAACCCTAAACATCCAAGTGCCACAGCCTAACCCTAACCTTTGCCTTAAACCCTAAACTTAACCTTTTATCTGCTGCATCTGCCACAGCCTAACCTGATTCTACCCATCGCAGCCTGTAGCTATTAGAAACGAAACATAGGTTCCCGTTCCCAATAGCAAAATTCTATTTTCAAAGCTTTTCAAACAATGATACCGCCGTCTTTCAGCTGGTGGCTAATTTGTGTTCGAAATATGGCTGCTCTGCCCAGCAACCGCATCTCTATTGAATTTGAAGCGCTACCAATCATTTCACTTAAGATAACATCCGGAGTTAACATGTTATATTGCAGTGTTATTTCTTTTGTCCATACAGTAGGACAGACACTCTCATTGGGCTGTATCCAGACTAAAGTAAGTGCATAAACTTAGTTACTCCTGGGCTAAACCATGTTGATTGCAGGGTGAGTCAAGTTAATTGTATTCTTTGCATGCAGGGATATATCTTCGAATTGCTTACTGCACACAGATACTGACCAGCGTTACTATCACACTGTTATTTAGACTTGGGATAGGAAACATCACCTCTCAACTCTAATACTGTTTGCAACAGATGAAATATGACTCCCCCGCAATCAACATGGTTTAGCCCAGGAGTAACTAATTTCAAGCACTTACTTAAGTCTGGATCCAGCCCATTATTATTTACGACTCTAGAGAAATTACCAGCTGGGCAAGTAACCTGCTAACTTTTACTGTTATATTACTCTCATTACTTTCATTAGCACTTAATACTGTTATTTCAATGTATATCTAATGGACACTTCATGTATTTATTGACAATCATACCATTCAGTTCATTTGGACTTTACTGCTTATCAGTCTCAACATATCATAATTATTGATCCCTGTGTTATAAAACTTAATCTACAGTTGTGCCCAGTTAAACCTTCCCCAAAAAATAGGGAAAATTCAGCCATACATGCTGTGAAATTGCATGGCAGGCTCCCCCTGCTGGGGAAAGTTGAATGATGCTTCATATTTTATTTGAGATCAGACAATGGAGCTGACGTCACCCATCAATGTCCTACAGAAGGCGTGTATGAAATCCTGTGAATTAAATGAGTTCCATTGTCTAATCTCTGCAGGAAGCTGTCAACAGCTAACTGGTAAGTAAACAAAGCATTAATTAATTTCTAATGGGTTACAATCTAGTTTTCCCACCATGTTGTGAAAGAAGCATTATAGCAGGGAAAGATATATCTGGGCCCAACTGCATATATGGAACTATTCTTTGATTCTAATTCTTTGGCTGCTGTTATTGTAGACTGACACCGTGCTGTTATATTTGTACACTTGTTTTTTATATATTTATTTTTGTCTTTTATAAATATTTGCCAACTTGTCCTGTATCTGCGCTCCTTAACATAGATGGTTCTTTAGTATAGACATGGCAACGCAAATCCAGACTTCCGAACTGACGACAAAAAGTTGGAAAGGTTAAAGTCGCAAATCCATTGGTGCAAGAGACATGTTTGCACAGATATGTGGCTATCACCACCCTGTGATTGCGGATTCCTGCAGATCAGATCATCACAAATTTGCGCGCAAAGGATTCACTCTTAAATGGGGAAATTTGATGAAGATTAGTGGATTGTTAAATTTACCTATTTCGCAAGACGCAGTGGTTTTCTCTTGACACAACGTATCCTCCGTGGAACTTCCTTTACGAGCCACAACAAGACCTAACTTCTTGCAATTGGTTTGTCGTTGGCATGGGGCCATGGACGAAGTCACGTTGGAAAACATTCCTTTAGGACATTCATCACAAACAGAGTCACTATGCGGAGTCCCTAAAAACACAGGAAACCAAAAATCAGAAAACTGAACAGCAAAACCTTTCACAACACTTGCCAACTCTTCTGGAATGTTCGAGGGACTCTTGAAATTCGGGCATTGCTTCCATAATTCATCCATTTGGCCACAGCGGGGGATCCGTGCCATTAAGCCCTACCCCTCCATGTCAATTCTGTTAGTCACAGCTTTGTGAATCAATTAGGAAGGGGCTTGATGACGTGATTTAATACAAATTTCTGCCACAATTCTCGACCCTTCCTATCAAGACTGTGATCCATGGTGTGGGAATGATAATGTCATCAAGCCCCACCTACCCCTGAAACACTAGGGATTAC
This sequence comes from Limnodynastes dumerilii, assembly GCA_011038615.1. Lineage (NCBI taxonomy): Eukaryota > Metazoa > Chordata > Amphibia > Anura > Limnodynastidae > Limnodynastes > Limnodynastes dumerilii. The sequence goes on from WWET01001484.1 coordinate 12,721, forward strand.
AGTGGTGATTGTCAGGGGCGGAACTTAATGACACACTTTGCATAAATTGTGTAATTAAGCCCCGCCGCATGTTGGCATCTATTTCTTCCCTCCAAGATCTTTCAGGGGGAAAAAATAAAAAAGCAGGCAACCCTGTGTTTATTACATCTTGGCCCCATAAAAATGGCCTCCTCCATAGTCCTCAATGCAGGGAAATAAGACACAATTTCTAAATGATGTCATCACAGCACAATGACTTCTGGAACTGAATCAGCATCAGTTAGATTGCCAAATACTTTAGAGAGTCAGGGAGATCACCCAATCTCAGGCCCTGCCCTCAGGCCCATTCCATTAGGTAAACAATTCTCTGCTTCTGGGCTTTCAACTGTCACTCACCTGAAAAACATTATCTCTTCAATAAAGTGGTTACCATAGTAACAGACAGTTGGAAGCTCAGGAGCAGAGCATTGTGTACCTAATGGAATGGGTCATGTTATTTATTAAATGGAATTTAACGGAAAACATTCTTCTCAATACAGGAGGATACCATTGTAACTGATTGTTTAAAGGTCAGGAACAGAACATTGTGTACCAAGTGGATTGGGTCATGTTGAAGGGTCTGCATATATAGGGATATATATATTGCACAATAATACAAAGGGACGGATATTCATATAAATCATACCTGGTTGCACTACTCCATAGCCTGGTGGACATTTCTTGTGATCAACACAAAATTCCACATCCAAGAAATAGCCTTCCTTGCACTCACACGCCTTGTTGTGTGTGCCATTACACTCCTGTGTCACAACCTGCAACTCCTTACAGACTGCACTGCAGAAGTGGCATTCGTTGTCGGTGTTCCACTGGTCAGCATAGTGTTGGGGTGGACATGGCACACACTCCGTCTTGCTCTTAGGGGTGCAGTGACGTTTCAAGTACGATCCTGGTGGACACTTGTCACATTGCAATATTTCATAGAAGTCTGGGTCATAGCGAAAGTATGTTGGAGTTTCTCCTAATGTAAAACCAGTGTGGAACAACTGCAAAACAAAATAATTGTACTGAATTCATGAATTATTTGTATGTTTCAGCGGACAAATAAACAGAAAACTCCTCTGGAATGATGGTCAAGTTCTACATAGAATAAAGCTGTTTTTACCCTTCCCCCCATGTATGCATTCCTACTCTGGCTGAGCACAAAACGCGCCGCCTCTGGATGAGCATAAGACACGCCTCCTCTGGAGGAGCATAAGACACGCCTCCTCTGGCTGAGCACAAGACACGCCTCCTCTGGCTGAGCATAAGACACACCTCCTCTGGCTGAGCACAAGACACGCCTCCTCTGGCTGAGCACAAGACACGCCTCCTCTGGCTGAGCACAACACACCTCCTCTGGGTGAGCATAAAACATGCCTCTCTGGGTGAGCTTAACACACACCTCCTCTGGCTGAGCATAAGACATGACTCCTATGGATGAGCATAAGATACGCCTCCTCTGGATGAGCATAAGACAACTCCTCTGGATGAGCATAAAACAACCCCTCTGGATGAGCATAACACACGCCTGCTCTGGCTGAGCATAAGGCACACCTCCTCTGGGTGAACATAAGACACATCTGCTCTGGCTGAGCACAAGACACACCTCCTCTGGCTTAGCATAAGACATGCCTCCTCTGACTGAGCATAAGACACACCTCCTCTGACTGAGCACAAGACACGCCTCCTCTGGCTGAGCATAAGACACACCTCCTCTAGATAAGCATAAGGCACACCTCCTCTGACTGAGCACAAGACACACCTCCTCTGGCTGAGCATAAGACACACCTCCTCTGGATGAGCATAAGACACACCTCCTCTGGATGAGCATAAGACACACCTCCTCTGGATAAGCATAAGACACACCTCCACTGGATAAACATAAGACACGCCCCCTCTGACTGTACATGCGTAAAATATTTGAGTGTATTTTTTTTTAGTTGGTAAATTCCGGATTCCTGTTTCCCTTGTAATTGTGCTATTTACTTTAATTATTATTGCTCTTAAATTTACCAGAAGACTTAGAGAGACATTAGTTCTACTATAATGCATTCTATGGTTCAAACAGCTGCTTTATTTTCATATACATCTGAGGTTGTCTTGGTTAGAAAATAATTATATAAACCATCAGACTTTATTTATATTTCAAGAATGATGGTAATCTGCTTTTCACACAAGTTGCTGACAAATACAGTATAACTCTGCATCTATCAACAACAAATGTCTGATGTCATAGGATACAGATGTGACCAGATACACCTTTCACCACAATGGGAAAAGCCTTCTATATATAGCATGAAAAACCATGTATAGCGAAACCACCTGATGGGAAAAGATGATAGAGCTACACTATTTTGTATTACTGCTCATTGCACGTGGCAGATGTTACGGCCCGTAACTCAGAACGTACAGCCTAGCATCAATAGCGTAACTACGATCCAAGGGGCGTGCCAGTCATATGACACCCGTAATTACGCTTCGGAGGCGGGGTGAGGCATTTAAATCGTACAGTATGGGTGTGTTTAGGCGCGTAAGTATGTGCAGCCATTACGGCCGACAGGAGTTACGCTTTGAAAAGTTAAGGTAGGGTTTGCCAAGCAAAGTTAAGGTAGGGTTTGGCAAGCGTAAAACGGCAAACGTACGTAGGACCGAGGGGAGTGGCTAGGGGAGTGCATAGACATTACGCTACGTCTTGAAACGTAGCTCTGGATCTGGCTCAGTCAAAGTATGTTTTTTGATAATTACCCATTCCCAATAGCGGGTAGGTTAGGGATAGGCTGCTGGACAGGGAGGGTTAAGATTAGGCTGATAGAAAGGAAGGTTAGGCTGTGGGACATGGAGGTTTAAGGTTAGGCTACTAGAAGGGGAAGGTTAGGGTTAGGCTGTAGGACATGGACGGTTAAGGATAGGCTGCTAGAAAGGAAGTTTAGGGTTAGGCTGCAGGATGTGGAGGGTTGAGGCATTTAAACAATACTGGGTAGTAACAAACAGACTGGGTGCGTTAGAGGGCCCTGCTCACAAACTGCTCACAAACTTACCCCCCCCGATGAAATAGGTTCGTAGTGGTAATTTACAGCAGTCTCATTCTTAAGTTCTACGTAAATTGTGTATATTAAGGAACTATGGGCCTGATTCAGAGGCTGAAAATAAGAACTTAAAGTTACAACTGGGCAAAACCATGTTGATTTCAGGGGGAGCCAAGTTAATGTTATTCTATGCATGCAGGGAGAATGCTTTGCTTTTACTTATTGCACACAGATACCTGATCAGCTTCACTTTTAAACTGCTAATTAGACTTGAGCTGGGAAACATCACCTTTTAACTATAATACCTAAGTGCCGCTTTGAAGTCTCTGCGCATGCGCGGGAATCATTCGATATGAAGTGCCTGCGCTGCGGGCAGAGCACTTCGAGGGACCTCGGCGGAGGGGTGAGTATTCCCCCTACGGGGGAAATTTTTGGGGGGGTAAATATAGCCCTATATGCCTTTCTAAATATACGCACCCAAAAAGTAGCATTTTATTAAGCGTGACTCAGGTCCCATATATTTATTTATAGGGTAGATGTTTACAAAACCAAAGCGTAAAAGGTTCACTTTATTTTTCTGCAAAAAAAAATGAATCAGTCTTTTCTTTTGACTTAATGGGTGTATTGTGCCAAGCAGCAGACTTGTGTGTAACTCAAAACATTCTAAGGAAAAATAAAAACCAAAATCAACAACTTAAAATTTTCTTGCATTTAAAGAAACTGGAAAAATCCTCTGATCCTTTACACAGTGTTTTATTTATTGTAGGGATTTTCAGAGGCAGCTCGTGAAATTGCCCCGGATACATTGCCGCCATCTCTCAAGCACAAATGTCAAACATTAATAAATCAGTTTAATAGAAGCAACATTCTGAGGTTGTGTATTTGGCTAAACATTTGTCAAAAAAGGAAAAAACGAGTCTACACCACATGAATCAGTGATCTCTGAGGCTTTGTAGGTAATTTATCGGTCATTTAGGTTCAGAAACTTACCTCATGTAAATATTGGTGTTATTCAGTCAAAATGATGTTATTTTTACAAAATAAACAGCATTTCCTTTGCTGACCAACAGTATTACATATAGTCAATGCATAAAGGTAATGTAAGTTTCCCCTGAACTCCAAGCACTAACTTGCACAATGTGTCATCTGTAGATGAATAGAGGAAAAGCAAGAACCAGACTCTAACGAAAAAAAGGGCACATTCTGTGTTTGGGAAAACCCCACAGAGTGATCTAGAGGAGAACCTAACTGTTACTCTAAATCTGTACACCATTGTGGTCTTTTGTGTAAGGTCAAAGAACAGTCAGGGGTGCACCAGGGGTGAGGAGGGGGTGGGGTGGAAGTGGGGGGTCTGAGTGACTGAAAACACCACTCCACCCCTGGAACAGATAAGCAATATCACTCACAGAGAGTCCTGTGGTTTTTTTTTTACATTTATTTCCTTCTCTGGTCACTAGTGGCCACTTTACAGTTTCCTTCTTACCAGCCTGCTCCTCTCTTCTCTTCTCTCCTTCCTATTCCTTGATCTCACCCCCAACCACCACATAGGACAGAGACTGATAAGATAAAATGGCTCAGTAAGCGCTGAGCTCACCTTTACCATCTTCCCATATTGCTGTCAGAGACACTGATAACTGAGTCGGCTGAACAATGTACATCAGTAAGATTTCCTTCCAGACTGTTGCTATCATTCTCCTATCATGCGGGGGTGGGCTAAGGCATGCAAAACGTACAGTAAGGGCTAGGCTAAGCACTTACGTATGATGCCGTGTCCCGCATTTCTGTGTGCAGTACCTTAAGGTAGGGTAAATACTGGTGGATACACAATTCATATCATATTCATATCATAGGAGAGCGGGGGAGGAGTGTCCTGCTCTCCTAGATATGAATGGTGTATCCGCCAGTGCTCCGTGGTGGAGGCTACTGTACGGGAGGTAAACCTAAGGGCCAGATTTACTAAGCTGTGGGTTTGGAAAAGTGGAGATGTTGCCTATAGCAACCAATCAGATTCTAGCTCTGCCCAGAGCAACCAATCAGATTCTAGCTCTCACTTTCCTATTACATTCCAGAGAATGTCAGCTAGAATCTGATTGGTTGCTATGGGCAACATCTCCACTTTTCCAAACTCGCAGCTTAGTACATCTGGCCCTAAGTGTGAATTCAGTCCTTTATCTTCAATGTATATAAGTCAGGCCTGTGATTTACATTGTTGACACTAGAATAATACTTCCCAATTAAAGCTGTTATGAGTTTATAACAACATTCATTTGTTATTTAATGTTGCATTCCTTTGTCACCAGTCTTCAGCTTCCAGTGATTCATGGCTAATAATATATGACTTATTTTTATGCTGTTATTTTGCATTATTTAAAATAACGCACGCAAAGAAAACATGTGGTGTCCATTCCACATGCCTTTTAAATGTCATTTTACAAAATCCAGGAGGATCAGTCAGATAAATCTGTTTATACTTCTGTTCTAGGTCTCTGAACTGTGACAGACAAAGGCCCTGATTCACGCAATGGGCATAGCCCTTAGGCACGTAGATTAGGTAAAGTGTGTGGGTGGGGTGTGGGGGGGGATGTAGGTTAGACTGGGAGGGAGGGCTGTGGATTTTCTGTGCGTATTTGACCTACTTAAGAGGGAAATATACGCGCGGTGAGTTAAGGTTGCCCTATGGCACTCGTAAATTCCATTAGGCACCTAAAAACGGGGGCAGGAGAGGGGAAGTAGGTGCGTATACAAGTGTATTAGTACCCACAGATCACACGCGTAAGTGTGAGTCTGGTCCAAACTGATTAACTTCTCTTATTTTTTTTACATGTTAGTTTTTTTTTGTTTTTATTATATGTCAGCTGTATGTTTTTACTACAAGGTGATCTGACAATTCAGAGATCCGTTTCCTTGAAGGAACGCAATTATACGCACGGCCGGTGCAGGCCAAACCCCCTCACACGCATGACACTCCCCTCTCTTGGCTGTGCTGTCGGTGACTTCCACCTCCGTAGACCACTTGTAACTTTTCGTGAGCAGTTGCGTGCGTATGTGTCCTCCGTACATGCGATTCATGTTAGTCGCGCCCACGTAATTTCATTTAAATGCCTTCCCCCGCCCATTTTTATTTCAATTTTCATGTGCGGATTTTTGCGTCGCATATCCGGACGTATGTACCCAAGTGCGATTCACAAGTCAGTCCGTGAGGTGCTTATGTGCGTATAGCCTACGTATACAACGTAAAAAAAGTTACTACGCATGTGCAGTTCAAAAGTACCTAAAAATAGGCGCGGAACGCACCGTGAAAACGGATCTCTGAATACGGCCCAATATGTGTATAGCTTTTCGTTTTTGCTGCTCTTTTTATTTTTATGTTTACAAATGTAATATATGAGTTATTCCTTTATAGTTTTTATTTTCAAGCTATAGGTCCCCAGTGATGTAACCAGTGTTTCTAATCCAAGGAGGATCAATATGCCAGAAAACAGGCTGCGCTTCTGATTCAACAATTTAAATGTGTGCAAGTGTATATATAAATATACACCCCTATATTTATATATACACTTGCACACATTTAATTTGTTGGATAGAAGCGCAGCCTGTTTTCTTGCTACTGTTTAATTTCATTTGGGAGTTTGACCCCTCCCCAACATGGCCACTGCAGGCTGTTCAAATACAAGAGTGTCTCAAGACAGACCTCCTGTGTACACATATAGCAGATGGATAGGGACTCACCTACAGGAGAAGCCTTGACGCTGGGCAGGTGAGATAACCCAATATAGCTATATTGTGACCTAATCCTCCTTTTTATTTATGTGCTGACACATAGAGTTATATAATGTATAATGTATGGAGCCGGACCTGTCTTTTGTTCTTCTCAATTATGAACACTGCATTTTAGCAGTTTGGTCTCTGAATAGATATTCCCCTATATTCCTTATGAATGAACATTTATTTTACAGAAACTTCCACCTATAGGATCTTATGTACTGGGAGAAGTCACAACACTGGGGAATTCCAAATTTCTCCGCTCAGTTTAACTGTTGATTGTTTCAGGTCATTGCACAGATAGAGTAAAATAGCAATATTCTGATAACACCGCATATTTGCTACTTGTAAATGATATTGGACTGGATACAGAGATCCGATCGAGCTCCAGAGGGAATCCATCGCTTACACAGAGTTTCGGGTTCCCCTGGCGTAACTGATACCTTACAAAGCATGATGGGATTTGTAGTTTCACAACACCTGTAGAGTCAAAGGTGGCCTATTCCTGCTAGTCACATGACAAGAACATGCACATTCCACTGTGAGCCAAGTAATGCTTCAGATGAAGATGGCGTCCTTTTAAAATACAGTTTTATGGGTTCCATTTTGTAGCATTAGCGCAGCGAGCGCTGATGAAGGCATCCAAGCTCCCTGCGCCTCACTGCAGGCCTAGAAATAACAATGGCAATATTTACTAATACGCCTCCGGCGAGGTCCCGCAACAAGATTTCGCCAACAGGCGTTCAGTCTCCAGAGATGAAGGGCCAGATTTACTAAGCTGCGGGTTTGGAACAGTGGAGATGTTGCCCATAGCAACCAATCAGATTTTAGCTGACATTCTCTAGTATATATTAGGAAAGTGAGAGCTAGAATCTGATTGGTTGCTATGGGCAACATCTCCACTTTTCCAAACCTGCAGCTAAGCAAATCTGGCCCCAGGTGTACCTTAATTTGGGACTTTAGCAAACATTAAGCAAAATTTTACCACAAAGGTACTTTCCTGGTGCTTTCTTCTGAAGTAAGGAACATAGGAGAGAGTAGACTGGAAGATAATGAAGACATTGATAATAGATTTTGAGATTGTGAACAATTAGAGGAAAGGTCAATTGTAAATTTATGCAATCTAGAGAAAGGCAACCCTTGGAATATCTGCCAAATAATGGTGTGTAAGGATGCTATACATATTATCCATTCATATTTTTATTTTTTTTTTTTATGTTTAAAATTATTTATTTATACTTTTTTCTATTTATTCAATAAAAAAAAGTTAATTTATTTTTATTAACACACACACATTCTGTGTATTCCAGCAGTCTCCCTATACATATCCCTAATTTCCTCCCCCTAATAAAAGCTATTAGGGGGAGGAAAAAGGGGGATATATGGAGAGACTGCTGGAATACTTTTACCAATGCCACCCTGAGATGGCGTTATATAAATTATCAGCGTAGATTGGTAAAATCTGTGTTGACGTTAAGTTAATATAGCGAGTTGCCAGCCCACATTTATTAGAGCAGGCCGGCGACTGAAAGTGCGGATGCTAATGATTATCATGGTTTCCATGACGATCATTGCAGTTTAAATGGCCATGACTTTGTTTTCAGAGATACAGATCATTTTAAGCCAGTAAGCCATGGAGCACTGCATTATAGTTCTAATTATCATCTTTTAACACTTGGACAATCAAACATAGAAACTGCATAGTATTTTGCATAAGGCCTGTATGCAGTAAAGCCAGCAAGATCAAACAACGGCTTGTTACTCCATTATAATAACATACTGTTTAGGATATTCACAAAGGGATCTACGATAGATTATATTGAATCAACTTAATGTTTATTACAACTCTAATTTGTCAACTCATGTTAATAGAGCACTGGAAAGACCTAAGACAGTAATCACTTTATCAACAAAAATATATATGATGTATTAATGTCAGAGGACATAAAATAAATATTTAAAATATTATGAACAGGGAGGTTCATTTAGAACACTCTCTTTCCATCTCCCTGGCATTAAGTTAAGCCCCAGTGCTGGTTGTATCACTGATTTCTTCAGCTCAGCTACTCCAGTTATACTAAACTGCAGGAAAGGAATAATGGAGATATTGCTCATAGCAACCAATCAGATTTTAGCTGACATTCTCTAGTATGTAATAGGAAAGTGAGAGAGAGAATCTAATTGGTTACTATGGGCAACATCTCCATTTTTCAGTGTACTTGGGCACTTTTTCTTTTGTTTTTATGTGGATTACCCCTGCCTTTCATGCATCCTTTTTTGGATTACACCATTTTGCGTAATGATAATTTTATAGAAATAGACGCTACAGTGGTTTGATTATTATTGTTATATTATTATATACTACTATTATTATTATTATTATTATTATTATTATTATTGTATTACTACATTATACATTTGGGGCTCTTTTTAGGATTTGCATCATAATAAATAAATCAAAGAGTTCGCTGGATCCAGACTTAAGTAAGTGCTTGATATGAGTTACTCCTGGGCTAAACCATGGTGATTGCAGGGGAGTCA
>WWET01001484.1:22203-39225 GCA_011038615.1 Limnodynastes dumerilii
TTGAGAGGTGATGTTTCCTATCCCAAGTCTAAATAACAGTGTGATAGTAACGCTGGTCAGTATCTGTGTGCAGTAAGCAATTCAAAGACACATCCCTGCATGCAAAGAATACAATTACCTTGACTCCCCCTGCAATCAACATGGTTTAGCCCAGGAGTAACTAATTAAAGCACTTACAGAGCCCAGTAGAAGCCATTATCAAAGCCAGTGGTGGCCCAATCAAGTACTAGAAGAGGTATATGCTAGTGCAAAAACTGTTAGATAAACAAAAAATAAGTTTAGATAATAAATTTCCATTATTTTATCAAAAATTTACAAGAAAAAAGAAAAAATTCCTAATTCATTGTACAACCACTGTAGATTTACAATTACTTTAAGTGATTACCGTCAGCAAATAATCACTTCATTAATAACTGGACATACACAGGAGACATAGGCTGTACAATACTACAACTGATAATCACTTGGCTTGATCTGTCTGACCAGGGCTTTGATCAGTGTATAGCTGGTTAGACATGCACATCTGCTTGCCATAATAACATCTGTGATATAATAACATTGAAAAAAAAAATACAAAAAGCTATCTAAAGTTATCAGCAAAATAAAATGTTGCTAATAATATTAAATTAAATCAGTGTAAACAGACAGAAAGACAGACAGTTATTCCAAGCTGTATAAAAAACTGTCCAGCGCTGGTCTTAGTAATAGATCTTAGCTGTCCAGTGACTATTGCCTCATCCTGTACACACATCTGCACATACATTGCAATGCCTGCTTGCTTCACATCTCCGTCAAACACATAACACGTTTTATAACTATTCTCCTGTCTGCTCCGCAATAAAATAATAAAGAAAAACAGTTCACAGATATCATGGAATAATTATTTAGATTTTTTAACATAGCCACGTTTGTCAGAAATTCAATCTTCATTCAAGATGCATGCATTCACCAGGTCATTCACAGCAGCCTGTGTCAGTATAGCCCTAGTCAGCCACACAAACACACACACACAAATTATAACAGTCTATAACTGTGTACTCACCACCACAAGTGTGCAGCTAATGATCTTGTACATTGTGGTATGTCTTAACCTCAGTAGCTGGGAGCAGAATCCTCCTCTGACTGCTTCTAGGACCTCCTACAGGACTCATAGCTCTTATACAGACCCCAGAGCCAGAGTCAGAGTCAGAGCAGGAAGCTGACGACAATGATGACAAGCTTTTTTTTTTCTGTTTTTCTATTTTTTTTTTAGAATTTTTTATTTATTTTTTATACTATAACCATCTACTATAGAGAGGGCAAGGTCCTTTCTAACCTAAATAGCTAAATGGTGTGTGGAAAGTCCCACGGCTTTACAAAGAGAGAGTAATTATTATGAATGGGAATCTATTTACAGGTACACGAGCTTTGTTGCTAAATGTAAAGTCTTTGACATTTTTTTTATTTATTTTTTCTTACACTGCAGTTTAGGTTTTTCATCACCACCTGTCTCTCATACTCTTATACATTAATATCATCAGATATCGCTATCTGTCTCTCATACACTTATACATTATTATCATCAGATATCGCTATCTGTTTCTTATACTCTTATAAATTAATATAATCAGATATCGCTGTCTGTCTCTCATACTCTTATATATTAATATCATCAGATAATGCTATCTGTCTCTCATACTCTTATACATTAATATCATCAGATATCGCTATCTGTCTCTCATACTCTTATACATTAATATCATCAGATATCGCTATCTGTCTCTCATACTCTCATACATTAATATCATCAGATATCGCTATCTGTCTCTCATACACTTATACATTATTATCATCAGATATCGCTATCTGTCTCTCATACTCTTATAAATTAATATCATCAGATATCGCTGTCTGTCTCTCATACTCTTATACATTAATATCATCAGATATCGCTATCTGTCTCTCATACTCTTATACATTAATATCATCAGATATCGCTATCTGTCTCTCATACTCTTATACATTAATATCATCAGATATCGCTATCTGTCTCTCATACTCTTATACATTAATATCATCAGATATCGCTATCTGTCTCTCATACTCTTATACATTAATATCATCAGATATCGCTATCTGTCTCTCATACTCTTATACATTAATATCATCAGATATCGCTATCTGTCTCTCATACTCTTATACATTAATATCATCAGATATCGCTATCTGTCTCTCATACTCTTATACATTAATATCATCAGATATCGCTATCTGTCTCTCATACTCTTATACATTAATATCATCAGATATCGCTATCTGTCTCTCATACTCTTATACATTAATATCATCAGATATCGCTATCTGTCTCTCATACTCTTATACATTAATATCATCAGATATCGCTATCTGTCTCTCATACTCTTATACATTAATATCATCAGATATCGCTATCTGTCTCTCATACTCTTATACATTAATATCATCAGATATCGCTATCTGTCTCTCATACTCTTATACATTAATATCATCAGATATCGCTATCTGTCTCTCATACTCTTATACATTAATATCATCAGATATCGCTATCTGTCTCTCATACTCTTATACATTAATATCATCAGATATCGCTATCTGTCTCTCATACTCTTATACATTAATATCATCAGATATCGCTATCTGTCTCTCATACTCTTATACATTAATATCATCAGATATCGCTGTCTGTCTCTCATACTCTTATACATTAATATCATCAGATATCGCTGTCTGTCTCTCATACTCTTATACATTAATATCATCAGATATCGCTGTCTGTCTCTCATACTCTTATACATTAATATCATTAGATATCGCTGTCTGTCTCTCATACTCTTATACATTAATATCATCAGATATCGCTGTCTGTCTCTCATACTCTTATACATTAATATCATCAGATATCGCTGTCTGTCTCTCATACTCTTATACATTAATATCATCAGATATCGCTGTCTGTCTCTCATACTCTTATACATTAATATCATCAGATATCGCTGTCTGTCTCTCATACTCTTATACATTAATATCATCAGATATCGCTGTCTGTCTCTCGTACTCTTATACATTAATATCATCAGATATATATATTTATAATTAATTATTTTATTTTATACGTTTATATATTTTCTTTCTTAATTTTTAGCTTTAGATTGTAAGGTAATGGCATAACAATGGCAAGGATGACACAGTTTAGCTTGGGGGAAAAGGTATCAGTTTATTTACATAAAAAAAATTAAATAAAAACAATAAAACAAAAAAAAATATATATAATTATTATTATTATTTGTAATATTATGAATCATAATTATAATGCAACCAATGTTATCTATACATCTATCTAACTTACAGAATAATACTAAATGATCTGTTGTCACGTGGAGTTGCGTATGTATTTTTAGGTATGTTTTAACTGCGCATGTGTAGTAACTTTATTTACTTAAGTTACATATAATATACTATTATGTACATTTTTTGCTTTAGGCACGGACATGTGAATCGCACTTGGGGACATATGGGCGGGGTAGAAATACGTGCTTGAAAATTTACATGACAGTGGGTGGGGAGCATATAAATGAACGCTTGAGGGCGTGGCTATACTGAATCGCGCACACACGGAAGACATATATACACGTAAGTACACTCTTAAAGATCTGAGTGGTCTATGGAGGTGAAAGTCTGCGATTGCACGGCCGGGAGAGGGGAGTGTCCTGGGTGTTGGTGGGTGTGGCCTTGCTACATGCGTGCGAATAATTGCGTACTTTTAAAAAACGGATCTGTGAATACAACCCCAGGGTTTTATCCTTATTCCTCTGAGAGAACTGGTGTGATATAACATAAAATAAACCCAATATAATAAATAGAAGCAGCACAATGCCATCAGCCATTCTTTGCTATACAGAAAGTTTTTTAACAACCCCCAAATCCCTACCATCCAATGCCCCTTAAACATAACACTCTCATTACTTGAATAACAGTTCAGATTAATTAAAAACTAATCTCACATGAAATAAAAAAACTTTCAGGCTATAAGGGAAATATTACAATAGAGTGTAATAGTATATAATACGCTCCTGTAATGCTGCTCAATATGGGGCTGTTCCAGAGTTGGAGAGTAAAGGCAAACAGGTGCAAGCGTAGACCTCGGGGACCCCGTGTTTTACTATCAGGGGAGCGAATAAATTGTTCTATTTAAAATCTGTAAATTAAAGTTGAGTTCAGAAACATTACTTCTTAACTCTAATGATGATGATGATGATGGTGATGGTGGTGGGCCAGGCAATGATGTGGATACAGATTTAATAGTTGGGTTATTCATCCGCATGCCGCATGTATAAATCTGCCACAATCGTCACGTGCGCATGCACACACTACATAGTCCCAGCATGGATCCCCTAGATCCAGGTTTCTGTGCTGGAGGTCGGTCTGTGTGTGGTGGGGGACAGGATGGGTTGGCATGCTTAAAGTATATCCACCCTGTGAGTGGGGGGAGGAATTTAAATAGTACAGTAAGGGCTTGGCTTCCCTGCAGCCTAACCCTTAGATTCCCCTCCTCACAGCCTAACCCTAAGATTCCCTTCCCCTCAGCCTAACCCTAAGATTCCTCTCCTCACAGCCTAACCCTAAAATTCCCTTCCCCTCAGCCTAGCCCTAAGATTCCTTTCCTCACAGCTTAATCCTAAAATTCCCTTCCCCTCAGCCTAACCCCAAGATTCCCCTCCTCACAGCTTAATCCTAAATTTCCCTTCTTCTCAGCCTATTCCCTTCCTCTCAGCCTAACCCTAAGATTCCTCTCCTCACAGCCTAACCCTAAAATTCCCTTCCCCTCAGCTTAACCCTAAGATTCCTTTCCTCACAGCCTAACCCCCTCAGCCTAACCCTAAGATTGCCTTCCCCTCAGCCTAACCCTAAGATTCCCCTCCTCACAGACTAACCCTAAGATTCCCCTCCCCTCAGCATAACCCTAAGATTCCCTTCCTCACAGCCTAACCCTAAGATTCCCCTCCTCACAGCCTAACCCTAAGATTCCCCTCCTCACAGCCTAACCCTAAGATTCCCTTCCCCTCAGCCTAACCCTAAGATTCCCCTCCTCACAGCCTAACCCTAAGTTTCCCTTCCTCACAGCCTAACCCTAAGATTGCCTTCCCCTCAGCCTAACCCTAAGATTCCCCTCCTCACAGGCTAACCCTAAGATTCCCCTCCCCTTGGCATAACCCTAAGATTCCCTTCCCCTCAGCCTAACCCTAAGATTCCCTTCCCCTCAGCCTAACCTTAAGATTCCCTTCCCCGCAGCCTAACACCAAGATTACCTTCCCCGCAGCCTAACACTAAGACCCCCCCTGCAGCCTTACCCTAACCCTCCCCTTTCATTACCCTAACTCTTATCGGGTCTGCGGCGGGTGCATTGAGTCTCCGAAAAATGAATAAGTAATACCCCGTTCAGATTACCATGAAAAAGCCGGGGTTTTCATGAAATTGTCGGCTTTCATGAAAAACCCGGCTTTTTCTTGGAATGTGAACGGTGAAGCCGGGGCTCTTTAGCCGGGTCTTAGACCCGGCTAAAAAAGAGGGGTTTTTGCGGCTTTTTCTTTTTCTGGCAATGTGAACGGTGAAGCCGGGTCGGGTCTCTTGGGTCTTAGACCCGGCTAAAAAGAAGGGTTTTTGCCGGCTTTTTTAAAAGCCGGCTTCACCCGTTCACACTGCGCTGAAAAGCCGGCTATTTAAATAGCTGCCGGCTTGTAAAAAAAAAAAAAAAAAAAAAAAAAAAAAAAAGCCGGTGTTTTCAGCGCAGTCTGAACACACCAGGCTAAAATTTTAAAAATTTTGCCCACTGCCTAAAAAGCTGGCTTTTTAGTCAGTGGCAATCTGAACGCGGTATAAGTAAGCCGATCATTCTAAAAAATAAATTAAAAAATAGCTGCCTTTTTATAAATAAAGACAGCTAAAAAACTAGCTTTCGGCTGTCTCTACTTCTAAACACCCCATTCGCGGTGGCGACTTCGATCAGTAAATGTTAAGGTAGGGCCTTGCTGGTGGAAAGCCATCAGTACAGAAGGCGTGTTCTCTGCTCGCACTTAATAATTAGGTAATTAGGATCATATGGCTATCCTATAGTGGGCCACAACAGCCAGTACTGGATTACAAAATAGGCAGAGTAGGTACCAGCCTATGGGCTCTGTGCCTTTTAGGGGCCCCGTGACAATAGATCAAATATAATATTGATTTGGTCTGCAAAGAAAATTACAATCAAGTTTTTGTTAAATTGTTTCCAAAAGACAGAAATAACAATCAACTAAAAGAAAGGAAAACTTTACATTAAAGACTCTATAGAGAAAATACTGTATTCATGTAATGAAACCATTAATAATTTAAAGTACATAAACATAGACATCAGATCACATTACAGTTTGTCATCTAAAAGCTCATCTTCTGTCAGCCGTCAGTTTGTAAAAATTTTGGTGCAAGTGCAACCTACGTATGTGTAATGTACAGTAGCGGCCGATGTGCGCATTACTTAGTTCAATATTATTCCACTAGGGGGCGCATGAGGAGGGCTAAGAGATTTCAACTGCTTAGGGGCCTCTACAGGGTTTAATCCGATACTGTCCACACTCAGAGGTCCACTAGCAGGACCCTAATAAATCCAAATTCTAATGAAATCCTATTAAACACAAGTCCTGGCACCTACTTAGCTGCCCGCTGGAACACTGCCTTCCAGAACAGAATATTTCCTTTTTTTAGGAGAATTTCTTCTTTTGTGTTTTGTGTGGTTTTTTTTTTTTTTTTAGTATTTTGCTCATCGACTTTTTCAAACTAATTCGAGGGATTATTCTAATTCTAAGCCTGTAGCTGTGGTTATGTCCTTCGTAACTAAGCACCTGACGCCCTGATTCATTCATTCATTTCTAGTAAGTGGAGGCATTTCTTGGAAACTGCTAATTCATCTGAGTTGTTAATAAGGGCTGGTTATGGCAAAATGTGGGAATTCCTTATATGATGATACAGAGTTATGCATAACAGTGTGATATTGTTACTTAATGTAGAATTTGTTTACAAAGCTTGAAACCAGACAGCACACATTTGGGGGAATTTGAATTATTATTATTATTTTTATTTTTTTTGTATTTTTGATAATAGAAACATAGAAAGTGATGGCAGTTTAGAGCCGCTTGGCCCATCCAGTCTACCCAATTTTTAACCATACTGAACCTTGACGCTATTTGACCCTATTTAGTTTTAGTTTTGAGATATTTATCCCAAATAAATGTTATCTCTTTTACTGTGTTAGATCACCTCATATTGGAGGCTATTCCACACATTTCTCAAACCTACCACCCTTCAGTTTATACACATGTCCATCTTAAACATCTTTTTCTTAGAAAAATGCCTCCTCCAGTACCTGGTTACACGTCTTAATATATGTGAAAGCTGCTATCATATCCCCCTCGTTCCTTCTCTGCTCCAAGCTATACATGTTATTTCCTCTAGCCTTTCTTTCCATTTTAGTTGCTCTTATTTGCACTATCTCTGATGTACTTATGTCTTTCTGGAGATACTGGGCCGTATTCACAAATCCGTTCTTAGAAAGTGCGCAAACATACGCACGTGTGTGTAAAGGCAACGCCCACGACACTCCCCTTGCCATATTAGTCCATTTAAATGCCACCCCCCCACCCACTTTCACTAAATTACGCACATATGGAAGACAAGCACGCCCCTCCGTATGTATGTCACTAAGGCCCATATTCAGAGTAACAGACATATAACATATACGTTCGGTGTTTAGCGATTTTTACTCATTTTTGAACGTAATCGACGTATCTTTTTCTTATGTAGATTGCGTAAATGCGGTGATATACACCACATTTACGCAATCTACGTAAGAAAAATATATGTAGATTACGAAAAAAATGACTATGCACGTGCAGTAGTAAAAATCGATAAACACCGGATGTATATGTTACATGTCCGGTACTCTGAATTACGGGCCTAAGTCTGATTTACAAATCAGTGTGCTAAGGACTTCAGTGCCGAAATCCTACGTAGCTTGCGTAACAAAAGTTACTACGCATGCACAGTTCAATTGTACCTAAATATACGCACGGAAAAAGTAGCAAAATTGTAAGTGTGAATCTGGTCCAAAATGCTTAGGGACTCCAACGCTGGTGGCCACTTCAGAATACACAAGCCACCCCTGTTTAGGTAATCCCCTGCAGTGTCTGGTCTGTTCCGGAGTTGAGGCTCAGCTGTTCCTCTGCAGAAGCCCTTACATATACTGCTCAGCCTATCAGCTGTCAGGGAAATGACAGTTGAGCAGTTGAGCAGATAAAGTAAGCACTTGACGTGGGATCAGCTGAACTGTGGCTCCTTTATAGTCTTGTACTATACGGGATCTGTTTAGGGTCAGGCTGCAGGGGAGGGAGGGTTAGGGTCAGGCTGCAGGGAAGGGAGGGTTAGGGTCAGGCTGTGCCTACTCATATATGCATATATATGCAATCGAAATCCCAGCCAGTTCGCAACTGGCTGGGAGAAATCTGAATTTTCGAAATTCAGATTTTCTATGCAGGGACTCACACCATCAAAAACTGATCACAGTATTCTAGGTGACGTCGCACCAATGACCTATAATATGACATCACTACTTCTCTCTTTCTGCTACTAATTCCTCTCCCTATACAACCAAGCATCTGACTTACCTTTCTCATTGCTTTGTTACATTGCTTGGCTACCTGTATATCACATGACACAGTGACCTCTAGATCCCTATCCTGCTCAGTAATTTCTAATGTATTGCTATTAGTGCTTTCTCCTCTTACCCACTATCCCCAACAGAGCCGCCATCAGGGGGCCACAGCTGGGACTACTGGCCAAGAGACAGATGGGGCCCACCGATACTTACCTTAGCTCAGCTGTAGGAGGAATCGGTGGCATCCTTCCGCCGATACACGCTGAGAAGAACTGTACATTAGTGGGCCAATCTATTCAACCTGAGATGGAGCAGTGTCCTGCGGATTTCACTGGCTGCCCCTAGAAAGTTGGGAATTACCAGCTCTTCAGCAGAAATGCAGGACTTTCAGTCTGAAAATAGCTTGACTGCTGGGTCCGGGCAGCAGTGCTTAAGGGCCCCTAGATTTGTGGAGCCATGGGCACCTGCCCATTATATCCAGTGTAAAAATGGCCCTGCAGTGAGGGCATCAGCAGACAGCTAATCCTGCAGCAGATCAGGGCTGGTGTTCAAGTCCTGATGGAAGAGATTTTTCTCTATTACAAGCCCCTATTCATAGCTAAAACCCATCTATAAAGACCTAACACACAGCTGACCAACTTTAACCAGTCTAATGAAAGCATAACAGAAGCTTTAAACCTCACTGCATTACACCGTAGTCTACCGATTATTTTTCATTTTTCAATATTTTTGTATAATTTTTCGATTGCCAGCATTTTGTTCAGGCATGTTTAATATAGTTTCTCATTTTAAAGGTAATTTTTGTTGCTTTTTTTTAAAAATATATTTTTTAAATTACATTTATAAAAACATACATTTTTAATAAAGCAATACAGAAGAAAAATTTAATTACTGCGCATCCGCAATGCAGAACTCTAGATAAGGGGCTGTATTCAGAGATCCGTCAGTTAAAGGTTCGCAATTATACGCACTAACCGTGCCCTCAAATGGTCATTTAAATGCCCCCCCACCTACTTTGACGTAACTTTGCCCTTACGGATTTCAACCACGCCCCTCCGCACGGATGTCCCCAACTGCGATTTTCAAGTACATGCCTAATGGACTTCCGTGCGTAAATTTAATGTCAACAGCGTAAATAAAGTTACTACACATGCGCAGTTCATCCGATCCTAAAAATACGCACGGAAATCCTCGCAAAAAAAGATCTCTGAATACGGCCCAACGTCCTTAAATCGGAAAGTTATCACTATACCACCATATACTATATTTTGGTTTCTGTTGCTTACACTATTTGTGAATTTAAGTTATTGAAACCACTGTTCAATATTGCATTTTCAGCCCTATTTCAAAAAAAGGAAGTTAAAAAGCTATTTTAAGATGAACTTTTAAACTACGTAAGTTAAACAAAAGCAAAAATTACATATATATGTATATATATATATATAGAGAGAGAGAGAGAGAGAGAGAGAGAGAGAGAGGAAAGAAGAACAAAAGGGTGCTCTATGGTGCATTATCATTTGGTAAAAAACTATTTTAATAATGTAAAATAATCTGCGTACCAGAGGCAGATTTAACAATAGGTATTCCAATAAAATATACGTTAAACAGACAGAGATATAATTGCACTAAAATGCACAGAAATGCACAAGTACAGATAGCAGCGTACCAGAGGAAAAGAACCCAATGGTTCAAATGGCGCATATAACGGTTACCGTTATATACGCCATTTGAACCATTGGGTTCTTTACCTCTGGTACGCTGCTATCTGTACTTGTGCATTTTTGTGCATTTTTGTGCAATTATATCTCTGTCTGTCTAACGTATATTTTATTGGAATACCTATTGTCTAATCTGTCTCTGGTACACAGATTATTTTACATTATTAAAATAGTTTTTTACCAAATGATAATGCACCATAGAGCGCCCTTTTGTTCTTCTTTTCTCTCTCTCTCTCTCTCTCTCTCTCTCTCTCTCTCTCTCTCTTTCTTTTTTTTAGTGTATTTACTTCCAAATCAGGTGACCAGTGTAATAATTACAATGATTTCTATTTGTGCCTCCCACCTTTTTAAGTGACCAGTAGTAATGGTCCATTGTGCCTGATCCAGAGGTACGATGTAGCGCTGAGCGTGCTAACGCTCTGCGTTACATCGCTGCCTCCCCCTGGCACTCCCCCTGTGCGGGCGTATGGCCCCTTCCTTACGCCGGCTGAAGGCTACCCTAACTTCAGCCGGCGTAAGAAAGGGGCCATACGCTCGCACAGGAGCGTATGGCCGCCTAGCCCGCACTCATTAAACTAGCTCCCCCCGCCCACCTACACTAACCTGAACGTAGGGACACTGGGAGATGTCCCTTCCAGCGTCCCTATGGCGCTGCTACGGACACTCGATCCACGATCAGGCGTTGCCGTAGCGACGCCGACCAACATCTGCCCGGCGCATGCGAAGTACGGCTACGGCCGCCGTACTAGCGACGGCGGCCGCAGCTCAGGATCAGGCCCATTGTAATCCGGTGTAGGACCGGACTATTATTTGTATTAATTTTGCAAAGATATTAACAATCTAAAAAATATTTTCACCCAGAAAGTACTCAGTATCTCTTTTGGCTTATAGACGCTATGTAAAAATGATTTAGATGCTAAGAATGCCTTGAACTGAGAACCACTTGTTTAGGGCATTAAAATAAATGAACTTTATTTGTGTGTTATTGGGCCTGATCCAGACCTACACTCGCAGGCGAGCTAATGCTGATCGTAAGCGTAAAATCGGCAGAAAAAACGCACTGCGCATGTGCATAGTGACAACTTCCGGTCGTACCAAAGACCTTTTCGTAGCGGCGATTCAGGCGTGCGTATCGTTTGCGTTTTTTCCAATGACAGGGCGTATATATAGTACGAAGTTAGTATGGACGCTGGGGTTAGGGAATGTAGGTGGGGGAGACATTTAAATTGTACAGTATGGGCGTGCTTAGGCCGCTACGAACAGCGCGTCGCTACGAAAATACGTACGAACACATGGAAAAGTTAGGGTAGGGTTCGGCGGGCATACTGAAAGGAAGGTAAGGGGAGTGTCGTGGGAGTGAACGTTTTTACGCTGCAGCGGTAACACGCTCCGCTCTCATGCGTAGGTCTGGATCAGGCCCATTGTCACTACATTTATTGCTTTCCAGTCAAAGCACAGCAGGGTTTTGCTTTTGACATTGTATCTAACCAGTGCAATGATATAGAATAGAGGTCAACAGATAACTGAAGTGGTATCATCTGCTCAAAGGGCAAGTACAAAAAAGCTAAGTCCGGCGCTTCATATCGACCAATATATAACTCTATAAGGCCACTATTTATTTATTAACATTGGGGTAGATCCAGAACTACGTTTGCCGTACGTTTATTCGCGTAGCGTATTTTCATGTGCGTAAATTCGTTACACTCCCCTCGGCACACCCCTTGCACGGACGTATTTTGTCAAGATACGCTTTCCAAACCCTACCTTAACTTTTGCCAACGTAACCGCAGTGATCCGCACACGTACGTATGGGCAACACGAATTTACGCAGCTAAGCACGCCCATACTGTACACTTTACATACAAACCCCCGCCTACTTAAAGTATTTCTGACGTATTTTGGAATAACGTAAAATTGGCACGCCCACACGTAAGTATTTACGTGACACATACGCGAATGGCCCATACGTTCACAATTACGCTACGCTATTAAGCGTATTTTCTATGGTGCACATGCGCAGTAATTACAAATAGGCGATTTTACGTCTCCGCCACACGTAAATTCGCTCAGCAGCGTTGTTTTGGATCAGGCCCATTGTTATATATGAATCACCCCCTTAATCACAGACAGGACCTGATCCAGAGGCTCGCACAAATCAGATCCAACATTGCACACAACGGGTGCCTTCGAATTGCAACCAATCACGGCTGGTAGCATACAGGCACGCGGCAACTAAGTTCAATGTAGCTACTAGCCCACATATGCTGCAGGGTATTGCACTGTGTTGCTGACTGTAAATGGAGGTTATGATTAATGAGCCTCTGTTGGAGTGTGAATGTCACAAAATAATTGCAAACAATGAGCCGTATTCAGAGATCAGTTTCTTTAAAGTAGGCAAATATATACGCACGAACGTTACAAGGCAACACCCATGACACGCCCCTCACTCGGACCGGTTGACGATGACTTACGAGTGCCCCGACCATAGATTGCGTAAATTTAGTTACTACGCATGCGCGGTTCATTGGATCTTAAAAATACGCATGGAACTTCACAAAAAAACGGATCTCTGAATACGGTACAATATATTTTCTTTTTTTCTTACAGTATGTAGAAATGATGTGACACAGACACAATACATCGGCAGCAATTACTGACCGTTTGTAATGCATTTGAAGTATCACATCCGAATGGAAGTGTATGAAATCAGCCCAGAAGGTCAGTCCCCCGGATCTAGACATGACCTGTAATAGGTGCAAAAGTTTTGACATAAGCCGATTCTTTTTAGCTCTGCACTTGGCTCAGGACTGGGTGCGCTTGCTTGGGCCCCGACATTACTGTACAATGACTACATCCCTCCACCAATTCCCCCTGCACGCTCATCACGAGCATGCGCAGTAGAGAATCACGCAGAGAAACGTCACGTCAGCTGACGTACGCTCACCACCGGATCTGCCCTCTGTGTTCACTTTTTACTGAGTCCCAAATTGGGCCATCCTGGAGCCGGTCAGCCGACCATTTTTTAAAGCTAAAACCTTCATGTTGATTTATCCTTTAACTCTTGAGCTGTTCTGAAAAACCTCATTGCTGTATTGTCCAACGGCTGTTGTCATGGAATCCAAGAGTTTGGCTCTCTTATGAATGTGAATAATTTGGATGTTTTTGAGTCACTTCCCAGCCGCTCCCTAAACCCACTTACTTTGCACAGCAGTGTCATTCTACTATGATGGGAAACTAGAATTGAAATATATAACAGGAGGACACAAAGTCATTTTATTTAGCCAAAAAAAGGCTAAATCAAACATTGCGTAAATCCACCTACAACTGGAGACACACGAAGACTGTGGCAGAACATTTCCTCTCTACTGCGGCTCGTAATATCTCATTACTTAGATCTTAAATTAAATTGAATGGTATTTTTGATTTAGTAAAAGAATGATAGGTCTGAGGAAGCAGAAATTAAATTCTTATGTAGCTTTTATTAAGTAATTTTGTATTTTATTGATATTTTTGGAACATAGAAGATTCATAAAGCCACATGAGCAACGATTCCATTATCTTATCTTATCATCATCATGATTTATTAATGCACCACAAATTCTGTGATCTTGTAGATTTGACAAGATCAAAGGGGCAGATCCAGATCTACCGTATGCATAAGAACGGCATTTTTGCCGCTCTGCACATGCACCAGACAGGGCGTCCTTAACTACAGGGTAGTCACGGATGAAGGGGCGTGCAACACCGTAACTACGCTGTAGTTACGGAAGGGGGGAGGGAGGGAAATTAGGAAGGGAGGGCTGGGTTAGGGGGTTACGATTTGTTTTCCGGCGTTAAACTAGCCTTCAGCCGGCGTAACAGTGGGTAAGTACGCCGGGACAGGGGGAGTTTCGGGGGGAGTGCTTATGAGCTACGCTGGCCGTACTTACTAGGTACAACACAGCTTAGCTCTGGATCAGGCCCAAAGACTTTAACTATAGTAACATATTGATCATACCAATAGACCGGATCCAGACTTCAAATGTTTCCAAGCGCCGCAGCTGATAACAGATGATATTTGCTATCCCAAATTTGACATGCATGTTACGTTACCCCAGTTAACCGCACACCCGGGAGTCTAACTGGGGCCTGGTCTTTACTAGAGCCCCTGTTGGTGGGGATAGACTTGTGCCGCTGGCACCCAGCAGGTCGTGGCCTTCAGTGGTGGCTTCCGGAGTAGCAAGGAGGGTTTGGGAGTCAGACATCATGGCAGAACTGAACATAACACAAATAGACAATGCAGGAGACAGGACTGGGATGGACTATCACAGAGACTAACACAGACAAGAACCAGTAGCAGACAGGGATGAGGGAAAACTGATCCAGGACTGATAGCAGACTGGGACTGGACACGACAATACTCTGCAAACCAGACTCGGATCGTGTCCAGAACACAGATGAAAATTACCTGGAGAGAGAACTGGAAAAGGTGCTGGGAGAACAGGGCTGGTACGGTGGGGGTGAGTAGCTTGCAATCACCATGCAATCACCCCCCCCCTGGTTTCACAGTCCCCAGGTGGGTGATTAAAGGTTTTAGTAGAGATTAAATGTCCACACGTTACACATCCTGTGCACTTATGGCATCCTGGTTGTCGTGCTAAAAATGAAACCTTGGTAGGTTCCAAATTGGTAATGTCCATTTTGACCACCAGGTCACGAATATTTTTGCCCCTTTGATAACAGGGCATCAGTTGTTTTTCATGGAACACTTTCAAGTTTTCATCAGACTGATTTATTTGCTCTACTGATCAATGAGCTAACCCTAGAGTATTGTAGAGTCCAGAGCATTTTGTTCTGTGCTGTGGTCTTCCTCGCTCCTCCACTAAACAGTTGTTGGCGGGGGATACTGATGGCCCTCTTTCGGGCTTCCATCAATGCAGAGTTAGTATATCCTCTCTGTGCGAATTTTGTTTGCATCCTGTCCAACTGTATATCTCGAGTCTCCACATCAATACAGATTCTACATACCCTCAGAAACTGGGCTGGGAGTATGGTAGACCCTTCTTGAGGGCTGGTGGATGATGGCTTGTAGACAGGAGTAATGTATTTCTATCCGTCTGTTTCTCAAATACTGATGTAGATAACTTGTTATCCTTAATCTGTAGATGAACATCCAAGAAATGAATTTCCTCTTTGTTACATTCAAATGTGAACTTGATATGTTCATGTTGAATATTTAATCCCACCATGAAGTCCTCAAATTCAGACTTAGAACCCTGCCAAAATAGCAGGATATCATCAATAAAGCGCGTGAAGAACAGAATTCTATCTTTACAAGTAGGGTTCTCCAATAATAATTCCCTTTCAACAATAGCCATATAGGCATTCGTGAAGGAGTGGGCCACTGGCGACCCCATCGCACAGCCAAAAATTTGCAGAAAAAAGGCTCCATCAAAGAGAAAATAATTCCTCATGAGCGTAAACTCTAAAAGATTTCTGAACAAACTCTCCGGTCCGGTCCCATATAGGCTGAATTATCCCTAATCAAATCACATGCTGAGTCAATACCCTGCTGTTGGTGAATGCTAGTGTACAATGATTTAATATCAATTGTACACAACATCAAATTGTCCCCTGAGACCGATACCTTTTCAAGTTTTATTAATAGATCACTAGTGTCTTTCAAATATGTTGTCAGTTGCTGTACACAAGGTTGGAGAAAAGCATCAAGAAAGGTTGATACAGGATTGGTTAGCGACCCCCTGGCAGATATTATCGGCCTACCTGGTGGACAAACCGGGTCCTTGTGAAGCTTCAGAAGTGTGTACAGGATCGGTAATTTTGGATTCTTGTTAAGTAGTGCCTCCATCACTGTTTCCGTAATCCACCCATTCTCCACAGCTTCCTTTCATCCAGTTGTCTCAATACCTCTTGCCTATATGTCTGCAAATCCTGGACAACAATTGCTCCGTCCTTATCTGCAGGGCGGATGATAATGTCAATATAGGAGGAGAGATTTTTCAAAGCTATTTTTTTCTTTCCTGGACATATTGGTGTCATTTTTGGGTAAAGATTGTGCAGTCTTATTTACAGCATTGTCCATTAACCTCATAAAGGTTTTGATCGAGGGGTTCTGACTCGAGGGATCGAATCTTGATTTACGTTTAAATGATGAATATTGGGACAGGGGTGGTACAATATTTGGTGATTGATGTTGAAAATATTCTTTCAATGTAAGCGATCTATGCAATTTAAATTGGTCTACCTTCCATTTGAAGAAAAGGGTTTTTTTGACAGCGCTGAAGTGGGTAAAAAATTTGTATTTATGATCTAGTTGCTTGTGGTGGCTAAATCATAAATATAGATACACCAGTGCATAAATTGATACAAAATTTAAGACCTTCCGTTCGGTCTCCCTTAATACTATCAAGTGAGGAAGAATTCCCTGCGGACTGTGTTCTACTTGTAAGGGGTCTCTATTTGTATTTCTATCCCTATGAATGTTTATATGTGGATCATAGAAACATAGAAACATAGAAAGTGACGGCAGATAAGAGCCACATGGCCCATCTAGTCTGCCCATTTGTTTATTGAAAACTATACTGACCCTAGACCCTATTTACC
>WWET01001484.1:56382-77127 GCA_011038615.1 Limnodynastes dumerilii
ACGTGTTGTGAGCGTTCACCTGCTTTTGCCATCTAGCAGTGTGTTGGAGTCCGCCTGTTGTACTCCTGTTTATATCATCTCCTCTCAGCATTGTACATCTTGCTTGTGAGTATGTCCGCCAGCTAGTTATTTCCGCTGTGCATTGTGCCATCTCCAGCGTGTATCGCTGTGCGTGTATTTCCACCTAGTGTGTATTATCTCCAGTGTATTACTGAGCAGTTGCTCCACTGTATATTTCCAGCTTGCAGTGTTATGCTTAGGTAGACTATTCCATCTGTCTATACCTGTTAGTGCTGTGTTGCCATCCTGTCAGCACTATTCCCTGTTCCATCCTGGGACCTGTTGTGCACCAAGCTCTGCCATTCCTGCAGTACCCTTTAATAAAGTATACCTTCCTTGTGTGGAGCTTCAGCCTGACTGACCATCTCTAGTACTTGTGATTATATCTCCGTTATTGTACCCCTGTGTTTGGGTACATTTTGGTATACTTGCATATTGCTCTATTGTTTAGAAGGTTTTGTGTGTGCATTGAGATTTGCTGTACTGTGTATGAGGGTTCCAGTATTTGCATCTGATATCCACATTACTGTTTATGAGAGTTCAGTGTGTGCATACTTACCTGTTATCCTGTGTGCAAGGGTTCCTGTGAATACCTGGGTTCCTGCTGTTGTACCACGCTGTAGTACCCCTCTGGGGCTATCGCCGGGGGCACGACCTATCAGACCAGCAGCCCAGACTATCCTCACCATCAGAGGTTTTAGTGAACACCTGGTGCTGATATAGACTACGGGCCCCCGGTGAGAATCCCTTTGGCTGACTGTAACAATAAGTTGCAGATGTCACAAAGAAATTTCCATTTTAGTTATGGGGGGCGCATTATATCCTATAATACATTAAATGGAACAACACAAAAAAAAATAATAATAATGAAACGACTTGGATATTTGAACAGCTTGAATTTTGTTTTGTCATAGTTGTTTATTTTGTTTGATGTTTCCCTTTTGTTCTTCAGAGAGGAAAAGTTGAGTCATGCCGCTGCGTCTTGTCAGACCATCTACATGTGACGGGTTTTAACAAATTTGAAACTGAAAAAACAAAAACAATGATTGGGAATTCCAAAAACAAGCACTAATCTTGTATGCGGAGGAATCTTTTATCTACGTAATGAATTGCTCTGAAGCGAAATCAGTCAACCATCTTATTTCAATTGTCACTAGTAAAAATGTAGATCACAGAGATTTTCCATGACGTGAATCTCTTTTTACCCTTCATTTTTTAGGAATTACATTTTATGAAACGATCTTTAAAAAAAAAAAGACTATAACCAAAACCTAGGAACAGCTCCATAATGCCTCTGTTTCTGTAAGCGTAACACCATCACGACGGCAACAGAGATCCGAAGACTAATCCGCATGATTGACTCAGGGTAAGCTGCCATAAAGCCTGCACGAGAGATGGGAGTAACAGGGGTCGTGCACTCCTCTCTCTGTCTGATGGACAAACCCCCCGCACATACAGAAAGTGTGCAGCAGTCTGGATCCGACCCAAGATTCTACGTTCCTTACATTTTGAAGGGATGTCTAGGATTTCTGTCCCTGGCTCCCTTCCATGCTGAAAACCTGTTGAGGAGCACATGGAGGTTATTTTTCCTATACGCAGAACACTTTAATTCCACAGAACAATTGTAGTTCCTTAACAACAACCTGAAGAAACGACCCAATGAAACACTGAAGCTTCTTCTCTGTCACGTTCAAGGATTGTTTGGGATCAGTTCCGGGTTCCAGGGATGTTGGGTTGAAATGAAATTGAGCAGATGGGTGCATACAGAAGTAATGATGAATAATAGTCCCAGACAAGATAATAGTGCGAAGTTAAATAGTAATTCGTCAGGAGGCACGCTGTCAAACAGGTTTAAAGTCCAGAAAACAGCACCGGCGGGCCAGGGTAAATAAGGGAATCCGAGTGGTAGGAGGCGGAGTAGAGGGTAGCCGTTGTAGCAGTGAAGAAGAGGTAGATGGCAGAGTTGGAGTCAGCGGAACCGGAGTAAACGGAACTGGTGACAGCTGAGGAGGATCAACTGGAACACTCTCCGTTCTTAACTGTTCCCGACACTCCCCTTCCTTCTTAAGTAACTACGAACCTTGAGGAAATAGGTTCATAATGGTGATTCAGAGCAGTCCCGTTATTAAGTTCTATGTAAACTGTATATATTAAGGCACTACGCATGCGCAGAATATCCCTTTACTACTGCGCCTGCGTGGTCATTTTTTAACGTAATGTACGTATCTTTTTCTTATGTAGATTACGTAAAAAAATTTACCACACATGCGCAGTAGTAAAAATCGCTAAACACCGGACATATATGTTATACGTCCGGTACTCTGAATACGGGCCAGGGTCAGAATTATTATAATCCTGCGTACATGTTGGCATCACAATATTCGATTAGACAGGAGTCACTCTAAGGAGCCTGTCTGATGAATTATAGCCAATCAGGGAACGCTACCGCCATTTCAGTGCTGAGATGTTCACTGTCACAAATCAACACATCACGCCAGGAAACTAACATCCATGTGAAGGACCTAAGGATGATGATGGTATTACAATTATAATCCTCTCTGTGTAGTCAGGAAAACGGATGTTTATCTGTGAATGAAATATTTTATTCCATGTTTACTGCTAGAAAGCTTCCCATGTCTGCTGGCAGTCATTAACCGTCTCTCCACACCACTCATCGAGGTGTCTATAAAAGCGGTCATTGTTAGTGTATTAGATGAAGTCTGTCCTATGGGGTACTGGAAATGAGTTGTATTATAGGCGAGTTGATTGTAGAGGTAGCGGGAAAACATGGTAAGAGAAGGTGTTCTTCCTAGAAATGTACCATGTGACATTATAATATTTTTATATAGCACCACCCAGTGGTCAAATGGGATTTTATTGTGGGAATTATTGTGAACATATCAAATTCCATACCCTCCAACTGTACTTATTTAGCAGGTACAGTACCAATTTTTTTTACGGTCTGTACTGGCTAAAAGGGCTCCTGTACCGTATTCTGACCCAACAGTTCCCTCCCCACTATACTCACCTTCCAGTCCTGCAGCATCTGATCACTATAGCAGTGATGTGGGGACAGACTACTACAGCTCTGCTATAGTTACAAGACCCTCTCCTGTGTTACTATAGTGACAGGACCCTCTCCTGTGATACTAAAGTGACAGGACCCTCTCCTGTGACACTATAGTGACAGGCCCCTCTCCTGTGACACTATAGTGACAGGACCCTCTCCTGTGTTACTATAGTGACAGGACCCTCTCCTGTGATACTATAGTGACAGTAATAATATTTTTTGGCTTAGCAAATTTAATGCGTCCGTTCATTAACATGTTAAAAATGTCTGCTCTATGTTAAAGTGAAAAAAAAAACACATGTAACACTCACCGTTAAGCTGTCATCTGTCTTGGGTAAGTTGCTAGCTGATCTGGATGTGTTGCTAGAATTCTTCTTCTTCTTTTTCTTTTACTTCTGACACGGCGTCCTAGTCCTCCGACTTCTGGGGTTCCGTGGCTAATGACCATTCGGTTACTATAGGTTCCCCTTTTATAGTCTATATATAGTCTAATATATCATCATGTTATTTACGTAATCATTGAAATAAAATTGAAAACAATAAATTGATATAATATATTGATGTATATGATCCTATACTACATATAACCTATAAATAACAAAACCCAAGTGCTCATAAATTATATTAAAAATACATAACTCTGAGCAAAAGTTAGGTAGGCAAAAAAGAAAAAGGAAAAATAACTTGCACACTATAATATAGAATGTTTTATTTTGTAAAACACTCTAGTCTGTAAACAGCTGTAGAAATTGGTGAGGTATAATCTCATATATTGATGCCTTAATAAGACAACACACAGATGCTGCTTATTTTGGTAGATAAATATTGGTTTCCATTTTTAGATACGGCCACATGCTACTTTAATGTTGTACTGAATTCTGTAAACAAAAGCAAGATGAAAGTCTGGCAGATCCCCACACTAGAGGTTTGCAATTATTGTGGAAGTGATAAATTACATATGTTGAAAACCTTACCACAACATTTTTTTGTGAACCATTGCTGCTATAACTTACAAATAGTTCTGGCACATTACAGTGACCAATATTGCAGTTGATTCCAAAGACACTGGACCAGATTCAGACTCCCGCACGCTTTCCGTGCACACGGGGGTCTGAAATTACGCGAGACAGAGGGTAGTGCACACCCCCTGTCACTCCCCTCGAGCCTGCCTTAACTGCGGCGTGCGGCGTGCGCCGTACGACCGCTGATCCGCTACAGTGTGGGAGCCCCCTCCCATACTGTACACTTTACATGTTTCCCCCCGCCCGCTTTAGCGGGCGGATGGGAAGCACAGCCCATTTGCACGCAAATGGGCTCGTTCCGTCCGATTACTTAAACGCTAGGATTACTATAGTAATCCTAGCGTAACATCTGGAGGGCGCATGCGCCCTCCGTTCAGTCAGGTGATTTACGCACCTTGCGTGCGTAAATCACCTGACGCTATTAATTCTAGATCCGGTCCCTTATTTTCAATCTCTGAATCAGGGCCTAAGTTCCTAATTATAGACACCTAAGGCAAGGCAACTCTCTTAACTCGGCCTCGTTTTTCATGTTCTTAACCGACTTAAGAAGGGTGTGGGTCCCCGCTAAGAACATTTTTGAACTTGCTGGGATATTGATTGCTTATGCCTCGATGAGGCATAAAATGTAACCCCAACCCTTTATCCCCTAATTCTGATCCTAACCCTCCGCTATTATTACTACCCTAACCCTCCCTTCCCTGTAACTTGACCCTTCCCAACAGCCTGACCCTAACCATCCCTTTTCCCTAGCCTGACCCTAATACTCCCTTCTCTATAGCCTAATTATAAGACCCCCCCTCCCCGCAGCCTGACCCTAACCCTCCCCTTCTATGGTCCTAACCCTAACCCTCCCTTCCTAACCACCTAACCCTAACCTCCCCCTAATACTAAAATGCCCCGGAGGGGTTACTCACCTCTCCATAGCTGTCATCCGGCGGGTCTGCGAAACTGAATGGGCGATTATGCCGATCACACTCACCACTCATAAAAAACATTTCTAAGATGGCCCCCTATTTGAAATAGAGACAGCCGAAAAGTAACTTTCGTCTGTCTCTATTTCGCAAAGCGGGCCATCGGACCGGAGACTGCAACTGCCTAAATCTTAAGACATCCCTTAGGGACATCTTGGGGCATATTCAATAACAAATCAGCGCATAATCGCCATTTTTCCGGTAGCTACTAGACATGTATAACTTACACATATCTATGTGCTACAACTTTCCTAACATCATGCATCATGAGATCTAATTGAATACCCCCATTAAGTTCAACAGTGATTGTCATCTACATATGGAACTGAAGACCCCCTTAGTTCCTTCCTTATCACATGTTTTGCTCTCATTCCCAGCTCAGTTATTGCACTAAAAAAGGATTTATGTAAAGGGGGTTTCCTAGGTACATAGCGATATGGATATATATTTATTATTTTATTAACAGGTTTTTATATAGCGTTTTACAGAGAATATTTCACATTCACATCAGTCCCTGTCCCATTGGAGCTACATTCTAAGGTCCCTAACATTAAGCCCTGATGAGGCAATTTGCCCCTAGCAACTCTAGGATACTAGTGTTGTCAGGCAGGGGGCAGGAAACCATGGGTCCATGAAACCACGGGCCTCAAGACCTCTGCGGGAAATTTGCAGGCTCTCCTTTGATACTGGGAGAACTGCCAGAATTTCGGGAGTCTCCTGGACATTGTTGGAAACCCTGAGTAGGGCTAATTTATTCAGCGGCCAATTAACCTACCAGCATGTTTTTGGAGTGTGGGAGGAAACAGGAGCACCTGGAGGAAACCCACCCAGACACGGGGAGAACATACAAACTCCACACAGATAAGGCCTAGTCCAGGAATCAAACTCAAGACATCAGCACTGTGAGACACGAGTGCTACTCACTGAGCCACTGTGCAATATATATCCATAATACTATGTACCTAGGAAGCCCCCTTTTCAGAAAACCCTTTTTAACGCAATAACTGAGATGGGAATGAAAGGAACACATGTGGTTGGGATCTAAGGGGGTCACAGTACCATATGTAGGCGAAAATCGCTGTTGAATTAAACTTACATATACATCTCTTGTCAGCAGTAGGTGTACTTAGATTGTGCACAAATTCAGTGGGAGACAAGGAATTTGTTTAAATCCTATTGTGATACTAACGGTGCTTTCCATTATTATTAAATGAGGTCTGATGATAATGATTCATGAGGTGCTTTTGTTAAGTGCGCGCTCTCCCTCCTTCTTGGCAATCAGTTAATCCCCAACTCTGGAAAGGTCCCTGATGTCTCCTGCACCCAGCTCAGGTTCCCCACATCCTGCTGCCTCCATCGTTATGTATGGTGGGGACTGAGGGACTGTGAGAGTAAACCATAGTAATCCATGGAGCTGACCACAGAAGTGAGAGCAGATAGCAGCGCTCGCTGACTTTTCATACACATAAACACGATGGGGTAGATCCAGATCTACGTACACGAATGATTTCACGCTGGCCGCTAGCGTAAAAGCGCCCATTGGTACTTCCTGCCCATGCGTGCTGCAGATATTACTCAACGTAACTCAGAGCGTATGAGCCAGTCACGTATCTTCAGCATAACTATGAACAAAAGGGTGTGCCAGGCATACGACACCCGTAATTGCGCTTCGCAATGAAACGTGACAAGCACTTAGGTCTGGATCTACCCCAATTTTTGTAATATGCTCTTTAACATTTAAACCATTTCAAGAAATCCTCGTGCTTGCAGGTTTTCAATAAAAATAGTGCCAAAATGTCACTGCAAACTTAGCATGAGCTCATAAAAGGTTCAATGTTCCAGCTTCAATCAATTCAACTTGAAGTTCATAAGTAAATCCTAGCAGGGTAACTCACAGACTTTGGACAATATTCACACCTAAGAAGCAGAAGCTTATTAGGTGTATAGATTTACGAAATGACCTACGAAGCATGCGTCGTAGGTCATTTACACAATCTACGTACCAGTTAAGTACGTAGAGGGCCTCCGTGCGGTATTTAAAGACCACGCAGACTAGTTTAGTCAGAAGGAGGCGTGCTAATGCTGCCTCGGGGGTGTGCTTAGTAGGTGGGCGGGGGGAGCATTTAAATAGGGAAGTGTGGGCGGGGTTAGACAACTCCGTTCTTGGTTAAGCAAACTCTGCACAAAGATACGCTTGGAAAGTTAAGGTAGGCTTATGGTGGCGGAAATCTCCAAGATCCGTAAGAACGAGAGATGTTTCATAGGAGTATACCTGCCAATTAGGTGCGTAGTTTTGCAAATCCTTGCATACAATTTTCCTTCTTAAGTGTGTATCAGGCCCTAAGACACCACATAAATAATAAATATCCATAATAAAACACCCCTTTAGTTTACTGCACGGTTATTTAATACCAGTCTCTGACTATTCACTTGCAAATGAAACACTACTGAACCAGCTTTTTAGAGAAAAAAAAATCGAGACGACAAGTAAAAAGAACTCTTCAGTAGAATGGCAGAATAACACGTTTTGTGTAAAGAATACATCCCTGCCAGACAATTTCTGCTTGTTTAAGAAAATAACATCACTCCGAAATGAAAGGAACTCTTTTCCGATTATCTGGCAAGCCAGAGGTGTTGACATTGCAGGAAGATGGTGGAATTCAGTGCTGGAGCGTAAGGTTAGTGTTTCAAAACTTTACAAACTTTCAAACTAAACAAATGCTGGAGAATAAAAACATTCACTTTGTGTTACTGGTAAAATGTGCTGTAAATAATATGTTTTCTTGAACATACACAAATATAGCATGGTTTCATGTTGCCGTGGGCAAAACTTTCCACTATTAGTTATTTTTAAAAGGTGATAGTTTTCCACGCTGTAAAAAATAAAAACCCCATTGATATAAATCTATTTTGTTTTGGAAGTAAAACTCAGCAGAATATTTGTCGTTTCTGAGGTTATTGTTGTATCAAAACCACATTTCACGATTGCTGTGTTTGTCAGAGTTTGCAATCAGAAAACTGTCAAGAGATGTATGGGGAGACTTGGAAAATTCATACCTTGTGCCTGACTAATAACAAGCTCGGTGTATGAATCATAACTCAGCTCACAGCATTGCTAGAAAATCTGTTTTAGGCTAAATCTGACACATCAGAGTATATTTACACCAGGTTTACATTCCTGATTAATAAACAGTTAGTCTGATGGTACAACTGTAAAGATGGCTGCACACACGATATGACATATTATATATAATGATCTTACAAACAACTTAAAGTCTTGATGAGCATGCCAATTCATGAGCAGACACTTTCTCTCCCATATCTCTCTGTCCAATCAATCAAGCAACATAAAAGATTTTAATATTTATTTACCCACATTGGCGACATCCCTATTGGGGGAAAAAGATGCAGTATTGTTGGACAGAGGATCATAAGTGCACATACATTGGAATTGAAATAACATTATTAGATTGTTAAAAAGTAAAACCATGCAATGTGCTTTCAAACAATAAAGGATGATTTTGGTAGAGTGCACAAGTGTACGGACATTACATAGAAACATAGAAAGTTTCGGCAGAAAAGAGCCACATGACCCATCCAGTTTACCCAGTTGTTTATTTAATAGTATACTGACCCTAGACTACTGGTTTCCAAACCTGTCCTCAACAGTACATGTTTTCCAGATATCCTTGCTGGAGCACAGGTGTGTTCATTATTGACTGTTTAAAAGATCAACAGGTGGTATAATTATATACCTTGTTCTGTAGGGAGATCTGGGAAAACATGCACTGTTGGAGAGCCTTGAGGACTGGTTTGGAAACCTATGCCCTCCTAGACCCTATTTACCATCAATGTAGTTTGAGATTTAGGATATCCTTATATTTATTCCAAGCATGTTTATGCTGTTCTGTTACCCTCTACCCCCTCAGATGGGAGGCTATTCCACTTATCTATAACCCTCTTAGTGAAGTCCCTTTTCCGTAGGTTTCCTTTGAATCTACCACCCTCCAGTTTATATTTATTATTTATGCCCTTGTTTTCTATTACACCTCTTTCTTTGAATAATACTCATTTTGTTTACCCCTCCTGTTGTTCCTATTCTGTTACATATCTTTGTGTTATCTTAAAATAGACATATTTCCCCTCGATACCACAAGCACTATCACCCATAAAGATCGTTTATGGTGTGGTCAGGCCGATAATCTTGTGAATATGATGTAGTGTGTAGTGTGAGTCTAATAGGATGTCGGTATTCACCTGAAGACCTCACTAAGAAGCATAGACTTGACCACACCTGTCAGAGAAGTCTGGACCCCATGGTGGGTCTCTGCTGTGGACATCTGTATGTCCTGTGGGAGGGAAGGAATAGACAAGGCCTTGTCAATGGACAGTAAGAGCTTGATATGAGTCCATTACAGACCTGAATGCATGGTGGCTTAGTGAGTAGCACTTGTGGCTCACAGCGTTGAGGTCATGAGTTCGATTCCTGGACTGGACCTTGTCTGTGTGGAGTTTGTATGTTCTCCCTGTATCTGTGTAGGCTTCCTCTCACACTCCAAAAACATGCTGGTAGGTTAACAGACTGCTGACTAAATTAATCTTAGTGTGTATGTATTAGGGACCTTAGTATGTAGCTCCAATGGGGCAGGGACTTGATATTCTCTGTAAAGTGCTACATAACCTGATAGCGCTATATAAGAACCTGTTAATAATAATAATGTCAAATATTAGGTGGCTGTTGCTCAGGTCGACACTTACACCTGTTTTTCTCTTAATTCAGAAATAATAATGTAATGGGACTTACACGAGTCGCTTGCCTATATCCCCTTAAACATTACCCTTGCCCATGAAGAAGATGTTATGCCATGGATCTCATTGCGTACAGAACTGAGTTCCATACAAGAGGAAGGGGGGAGTCCCTCGATTTTGCATGCCAAATCCCCACAAGACCGGCATGCATCCTGCACCCAGGGCTGGCAGGGAAAGGGGGGGCATTCGGCATCTATTTCTTCCCTCTAAGATCTTTTGGAGGGAAGAAATAGATGTTGAATGAGCCCCCCCCCCTTCCTCTGCAGTTGGACTGTCCCTACTTGCGGGCTGAAAAGGGGGCGGGGCTTATAGCACAGTCAGACCCTGCCCCTTTTAGGTCTGTGAATCGGGGCAGTCCTGTCTCAGGTAAGCGGGGGGTGGGCCCATGTACAAATCCTGCAAAAGGGCCCCCTCATTTCTTAAAACGCCCCTGCTAGACTCATGTATTCGGAAAATGAACAGAGGTCTGAATCAGGCACAAAAGTTTGGATCGGACCCTCCAACATGACCCATTTCATTAGGTCCATTAGGTACAAAATGTTCTACTCCTGAACTTTCAACTGTCAGTTACTATAGTAACCAGCTTTGTTGAAGAGAACTATGTGTTTCAAACATCAGTTAATTCATTAAAACCAGATGAGTGACAGTTGGAAGCTCAGGAGCGGAGTATTCTGTACCTGATGGAAGGGGTCATGTTGGAGGGTATACAGACCCTCACCGTGCTACCGAATCCTTGAGCCTAGGTACAGGGACCAGTGGTGTAACTAGGATAGAAAAAGTGCTCCCCCACCCCATACTATACTGTAATAGAAATGTCATTATGGTTACCTGGGTGACCATCGGTGTCCTCTAAAACTCATCCTAGTTACGCCTCTGGCAGAGACTGAACGGGGTTAAACATTTTCTCTTTGATGCATCTGCAGTAAGGACTCAAAAACTCTTGGTCAACTCCTATGGAGGTGGGAGGTCTCCATTTGGGAGATTTTAAAGAACTAAGGGGGTGATTCAGAGATGCGATTGCGAAAAGATCGCAAATATACGCACCTTAGTTAAGATCTTAGCAGGTTACAGCCCACTGCATAAACAGTCACTCCCCTTGCAAACAGCGGCGGATCTTAAACTTTGACCACCATTGACTAACCCTAATTCTGCGCTGTCATTTGAGATCTTAAGGGAAGTAGTAGCGTTTATTTGCTATCCTAAGTGTCTGCCCGCGCCCACTTTCCCTCTTCTCCCTGCCTCCCCCCGCCCATTTCCATGCAAATCCTTAAGATCTTAAACTCTCGCAGCACTTAAGATCTGAAGTGCTTGCGATCGATTCAAACTTACGCTCTTAGCGAATTTACGCTCCTAACCACTACGTAGACGGCATTGCACTATTACTGCGCATGCGCAGTAATGCGCATTTTCTAAGATCCTAAATATACGTACCTAAGTGGCGTGAAAATCGTATCTCTGAATGAGCCCCATAGAGTACACTGATGAACGATGGAAAGATGGGGCAGGGTGTCGGGTGGGGTAGCAGGGTCGCACATCTGGCCTGCAAATTTTGCAAGTAAACTTGAAATTAGTGGGTGGAAGAAAATGGTTTACTCTCCATTCATAAAAAAAAGGGTTCTTTACAGTAAGAGCTGTGAAACGCCCACATCCACTGGTATTATCAGTAACTGTGAGTTTCAACAATGAATTATAGACTGTTTAAACCAAAAAAAATCATTTACATTCTTTGAGAAAGAAAGGTCATTGTCGGGGAGAGAGTGGGCCGGATCCTGACCTATGAGTGCCTGAGGTCAGTACGGCCGGCATCGTAGCGGGGAGCGCATGCCCTGTGCACTCCCCGATGTCAGTAGTAAATCTTTACACTTACATGTCCAGACTCCTACCCTCAATTTTACGATCAGGTGTGCAACCTTAGCTGATTGGAAGGGGGCTTCCCCCACCCCATCCCCTAATTAGCATGTCTATCTCCGCCTATGTGTAATGGGGGGAAAGCCCCCTTTTCGAAAGAGCCCTTATAGCGCCTTAAGAAGGTTGTGCACATGAGCACAGCTTTCAAAACAGGGGAATTATGTACGACGTGCGCGTAATTCCCCCTGTCGGCCGTAGCCCAGGATCTGGGCCAGTGTCTATAGTATAGTTGCGAGCTCTCCGGAAATTCCCATGAGACTCTTAAAATTCAGGTGTTGCTCCCAGAATACAGGCAGAGCCAGCAAACCTCCCAGATCTGTGCTTGAGGCCATGATAATATAATATAAATAATGTCCATATAGTGTGTGGTCACTCATTCTGTACATAGGGGCTGGAAGGTGAGAGGCACAGTAAAGATGCTCTGATTATAGATTACACACAGCAGTATTCTCTATCTGCATCCCAACCGGCACCCAGACAGTGAATGGCTGTCAGCATGCTGTCTGATGATTGGCTGGAGCTATCCACCAATCAGAGTGCATTCACAGTTTGGAAGCATTTTGTGAGACAGCACAGGACCCCAAGAGGGGTCCAAGAGTCTGTTTTTTGAGTTTTGTGTGTGTGTGTGGGTGAGAAATTAAACTTTCGAGCCTTTTCCTTGGCCAAAAGTTGCCAGTTGGCCCTTGAACCTTTTATTTTAACAGTGTATTACACATAAAGGACCCCTTTTCCCCAAAAAATTTAACACCTAAAAAAGTTTTCCTGTAAACTTTATTTAACATAATTGAGCATATTGGTAAAACTAATATGAGCTTTGGATGTCTTTCCCGTACACTATCGTACTTATGCAAAGTCTTAAAACATTTTCAGTGGACGCTCGGCACTTTGATCTTTATTTAGCACGGCTTACAGGGAGTTCCCTCCGGTGGTCACAAGTTAATTACTTTGGTTTTTAAAAGCCATGTTCCAAAAGCCAAAGAGTTATTACTAAAGCCTGTAACTAAAAGTGCAGTCGCTGGAGCAGAGAGAGGACAGGGGAGATAGGATAGCAGCATTCAGAACCAGTAAAGGAGGGTAGAAGGAAGAAAAGTATTAGAGAACTGGGGCAGCACTGACACTGGAGGCCAGGGTAGTGGATAACTGGAATGTCCTCCCATCAGAGGTGGCAGGGGCTAATACAGTAAAACAATTTAGACATGCTTGGGGTAAACCTAAATCTTAAACACAATAGAGGATCATAGGGGGTCCAGGACATGCTTGCCAACTCTCTCGGAATATCTGGGAGACTCCCGAAATTCTTCCAGTATCCCGACAGAGACGCCAAATCTACCGCAAAGGGTATTGAGGCTCTTATACCATGAAAATCACGCACTCAAGTCCCCCACCCATGCAGGAGCCCTAGCGTTGCTAGAGATGGGCGGGGCTTGATGACGCAGTTTGCATTAGTAAGCTCCGCCCCATCTCTTGTAAAAGTATAGTGTGTAGCTCTAACAGGCAGGGGGCGGGCATCAGGAATCAATTTGCATAAAAATCACGTCATTAAGCCCCACCCACATACCGTCATTTCTTTTTTTTTCTCCGAGGTCTCCCGGATTGACAAAGTGCTCTTATCTGCAGTCGTGTCTGAAGTTCTATTCTTCTGTTTTAAGTTCAAAGCTCTCTATCTGCCCACTTGAAAGAGGTGTTGTTTCTTTGTGGCTTATCACCTCTGCTACCTATGCGATCGTTTCAGTCACTGTCATAATGAAATCAATTCGTCAGCAAAACCTGACATGTTTTTGAAACATAACATAACATTAGCAAAGAGTCCTGAACACTAGTCATAACCACATGTAGTTGTGAAGAGGAACTCGTGGTGTGAATACTGTACATATATGTATATATTATGTATTATATATAATAAAGGCACATCCATGACCTTATATTAAGGTTGACTCTAGAGACTTCCCATTGATTTTCTGAGAGAGGGGGCATGGTATTTGAGGGGCTTTATCTCAGAAACTGTTTTACACATGAAGGTGAAATTTTCACCTCTGTAAAGAATCGTCTGTTGATGTCGCATGCCAAATTTTATAGAAAAATAACAAAAAACGACACACTTGGAATAGATCAAAGTTGAATAAGATTCCGATTTCTTTACATCCTGTTTCAAAAAGCCCCATTTGTTGTCAGTTTTTTGGAAGGCAGACAGGGTGTCTATACACTAGCTGGTTTTGTTTATTAGGAAGGTAACGGGAGTGTTTTTAGGGTGTTAGATTTATGAGAAAATTAAATGTTTTTGTGTTCTGACAGGGAAAGCAGCCATATTACCTCATTCTAGTGGACTGGTGTTTGGGGTTTGAGGGGGACACAAAGGGGCTGATTCAAAGTTTGGGAGTAAGGGTAAAGGTGTACAGCTTGGCTAAACCATTTTTCAAAGTAAGGATTGTTAATTAATTTAATATCTTTTGCATGAAGGGAAAATACTTTACTTTTACACATAGAACTCAAATACGGCAAAGCTTTATGTTTATTTTATAAAATAGAGTTGAGCTAAGAAACTTCACCTCTTATTTCTAATTCTGGTTTCACAATTTAAAATTGCCTCCCCTTGCAATTTGACATGGTATTGCTCAGGTCTACACTTGCACCTAAAAAAAGGCGTAAGTGCAACCCTGCAGGCCCGGCGACAGGGGGGTACTAGGGGGACACTTGTGACGGGCCTCGTGGTTCAGAGGGGCC
The DNA here is from genome assembly GCA_011038615.1 of Limnodynastes dumerilii. Lineage (NCBI taxonomy): Eukaryota > Metazoa > Chordata > Amphibia > Anura > Limnodynastidae > Limnodynastes > Limnodynastes dumerilii. Next base: position 70,944 of record WWET01001484.1, read on the forward strand.
CCAGAGGCAGCTCACTGTCCTCACTGTCTTTGTAAAGAAGAGTGCCTGAGAGCACACAGTTCCAGAGGCTCCGTTGTGGAGCCTCTGTGTGACACACGCAGGGGAGAGGTTTTGGCTGCCCAGCACTCCCCCTTGAATAATAAATAAATAAAAAACGGAGCAGAGAGGGGCCCGCAGCTCACTGTCCTCACTGTCTTTGTAAAGAAGAGTGCCTGAGAGTACACAGTTCCAGAGGCTCCGTTGTGGAGCCTCTGTGTGACACACGCAGGGGAGAGGTTTTGGCTTGGCTGCACTCCCCCTTGAATAATAAATAAATAAAATGTGAAGGGAGTATATTTATTAGGAATAGCAGGGAGTGTGAGTATAATCATGATGTGTACAATGTATTATGTGAAGGGAGTATATTTATTAGGAATAGCAGGGAGTGTGAGTATAATCATGATGTGTACAATGTATTATGTGAAGGGAGTATATTTATTAGGAATAGCAGGGAGTGTGAGTATAATCATGATGTGTACAATGTATTATGTGAAGGGAGTATATTTATTAGGAATAGCAGGGAGTGTGAGTATAATCATGATGTGTACAATGTATTATGTGAAGGGAGTATATTTATTAGGAATAGCAGGGAGTGTGAGTATAATCATGATGTGTACAATGTATTATGTGAAGGGAGTATATTTATTAGGAATAGCAGGGAGTGTGAGTATAATCATGATGTGTACAATGTATTATGTGAAGGGAGTATATTTATTAGGAATAGCAGGGAGTGTGAGTATAATCATGATGTGTACAATGTATTATGTGAAGGGAGTATATTTATTAGGAATAGCAGGGAGTGTGAGTATAATCATGATGTGTACAATGTATTATGTGAAGGGAGTATATTTATTAGGAATAGCAGGGAGTGTGAGTATAATCATGATGTGTACAATGTATTATGTGAAGGGAGTATATTTATTAGGAATAGCAGGGAGTGTGAGTATAATCATGCTGTGTTCAATGTATTATGTGAAGGGAGTATATTTATTAGGAATAGCAGGGAGTGTGAGTATAATCATGCTGTGTTCAATGTATTATGTGAAGGGAGTATATTTATTAGGAATAGCAGGGAGTGTGAGTATAATCATGCTGTGTTCAATGTATTATGTGAAGGGAGTATATTTATTAGGAATAGCAGGGAGTGTGAGTAATATCTGATGTGTACAGTGTAGTATGTGAGGGGAGTATATTTATTAGGATTAGCAGGGTGAGTGTGAGTAATATCAGATGTGTGCAGTGTAGATGATGTCACCTGCGGCCTCCTCCCCTGTGTGCCCCACATATATTACAGGTATTGTGAGAAGCATACAATTCTATTGTTTTTACCAATTATATATTTGTTAAAGAAAAATTATGGGGGGTGTTTTATATATATATGTATATATGTATGTAATCTGAAATATTTATTCTTATGATACATAATAATATTAATATAATTTAGTGCATTTAGACACTACTGGGGATCAGATGATTAAATATTATGTATAATGTGAATGATTTTAGGGGTAAATTTTAGGAGGCAGTTAATTATGATGATAGAGGTGATATGGTGTTTTATGGCACTCACAAAAATGCAGTCCTTATTGGCGAATGTTGATTAACTGAATGCATTTATTGTCTGGTGTTAAAGCATTTGCTAGCATGCAGTAGGTATTGTGTAGCGGTCACTAGGATGAACTCTGTTTAGTATGGCAGGTAAGTTCATTATTGAATGTGATAGACAATTCAATTTGATCCTAATTTTTTTCCCCTTGTTTCTACTTTGTATCTATCCAAGAGAGTTGAGGACCCCAAAAATATTATTTTGCAGTGCCCCAAGATTTCTGTTGCTGGGTCTGCCATCACCCCATTTGGTCAATTTCTATTAGTGTGGTTATTTGATGGTTTTACTTAATCCTTTGTGTTATTTTATTTATTTATTTAACCAATTCATGGGGGGGGGGCCCGAAAAAAATTGAGTGTGACAGGCCCCAAGATTTCTGTTGCCGGCCCTGCAACCCTGAATCAGCCCCTACAGTGTAAATATTAGGTTTGTTATTAATCTAATGGTAAAGGTTTACGTTCTTTTGAAGGGCTGCAGCAGGCTGTGTTCAAGATATATTTATGTCCTGAAGTCTTAATTCTTTTCAGCTGCACCAAAGTAGAGAAATAAACCATAAAACTCTTTACTTGTTATCTGTTATCTTGTTATCTGAAAATTATTTTATGGAATCTGCCGAGTTTTTAACAATTGGCTTCAATAAAAAATTGCTGTCAATATGGTATTTATTTCTATTTATTTATTTATTTATTAATTAACATGATTTTATATAGTGCCATCGCTTTACAATTTTAATCATTTTAATAAGACTGAGTGGTAACAGACAGACTGGGTAGGTGAGAGAGCCTTGCTTATACTATATTATATATATAGGACATTAAGGATTGATATATAAGGACAAGTGCTATATATCACACAATGGACCAGCCAGCACGTAAAGTAAAAGTTCTCAGTGCTCTGTATGATCCAGTCACACAGCAGTGTTAGTAGCAGGTCCGAGGGGAATTTTAGTATGGAAAGTAAACCCCTCAAGTTGTGTTAATCATTTAACAGAAAGGTAAACCGGATAGCAAAGTGGTTATTAATGGGGTTGACAATTATTAAGTAGTAGGTTGTGCAAGTTCATAAGCTTGTCTGAAAACATGAGTTTAAAGGGAGCGCTTGAAAGTTTGTAGAGCAGAGGATAGTCTTATTGGGCGAGGAAGGTTATTCCAGAGAGTGGGTGCAGCACGAGAGAAGTCCTGTAACCGGGAATCAGAGTATTTGTTTAGTGTAGAGGAGAGAAGTAGGTCCTGTGAAGATCTGAGAGAGTGAGCTGGGATGTATCCTGAGATGAGTGAGGATATGTATGTTGGTGCAGTATTATTGATGTCTTTGTAAGTTAGCAAAAGGATTTTGTATTTGATTCTGTAGTATATTGGCAACCAATGTAGAGACTGACAGAGTGGAGTAGCTCTAGAAGAGCGTTTTGCAAGAAAAATCAGTCTAGCTTCTGCATGCAATATGGATTGTAGGGGGGTAGTTTTATAAAGTGGGAGTCCAATAAGAAGAGCATTGCAATAATCAATGCGGGAGATGATTAGTGCATGAATGAGAGTTTTAGTGTCTTGTGTAAGATATTTGCATATTCTGGAAATGTTTTTTTAGATGTAACAGGACTTAGAAACAGTTCAGAGTCAAGGGGGACACCTAAGCTTTCAGTTTTATAAATAGGGATTATGGGGCCTGATTCAGAGGCTGAAAATAAGAAATTAAAGTTACACCTGGGCAAAACTATGTTGATTTCAGGGGGAGTCAAGTTAATTTTATTCTATGCATGCAGGGAGAATGCTTTGCTTTTACTTATTGCACACAGATACCTGATCAGCTTCACTTTTAAACTGCTAATTAGACTTGAGCTGGGAAACATCACTTTTTAACTATAATACTGTTGCAACAAATGAAATTTGACTCCCCTGAAATCAACATGGTTTAGCCCAGGTGTAACTTTAAGTTCTTATTTTCAATCTCTGAATCAGGGCCTATATCATTGTTTTCAACAGAGATAGAGAGACCGGGTGGGTGACTCTTATTGGCAGGTGGAAATATTACTGGCTCTGTATTTGAGAGATTGAGTTTGAGATGTTGGAAAGACATCCTGGATGAAATGCCAGAGAAATATTCTGTTATACAAGCCAACACAGTTAGTGAGAGATCTGGATAAGTAGATTTGTGTATCATCTGCATACAGACAATACTGAAAGCCAAATGACTGTATTAGTTGTCCAAGGGAAGTGGTATAGATATAGAAGAGCAATGGACCCAACACTGATCCTTGTGGTACCCCAACAGAGTGATCAGATAAGTAGGATGTGAACACATAGAAACACATAGAAAGAATGTAAGTGGAGTTGCACAGGATAGTAATAAAAAACTTTCTTAAGGCTATGCCTAGGGTGCTACTATGACCAATTGTAAGCGTATAGAAAAAAGACGGTTACCAATGGCAACCACAAGAAACAGGTCATTTTAGTGCACACCATACATGAAAAAATTGTATGTCCACAAATATCATATTTTTAAAACAATTTTTTAAATCTTTATTAATCCATATTGGTAAAAATTTCCAAAGAGTTATAATTAGAATGACGAAATTGTAAAAATTGGATCTTATCACATCAGCATAGCAATTCCAGATTGAATCAACACCTGAAGCCAAGACATATTCATTCCATAATGCTGAATTAGCAGAGAACGTAACAACATATATAATAATTATGTCACAAGATAGAAACAATGTTAGCAGTATAAACAAACTGCAGTATTGATGAGACAAAATAGCACTATGTGCCGATACTTATCAGAGCGTGGAGCAGCAGCAATGCACCATCGTTAGTCTGGAATGTCAGGTAAGCGTTGATAATTACAGCCAAGTTGAGGCAGATGGAATTGGGACACCCTAAACTAAAGCAGGATACCGGGGAAAACTATCCCTACTCATTGCTAACGGCCTCACGACCGTACTTCTCCCCATTCCGGGTCCGTACCTTTCCCTATACTGACTCATGGTGGCACAATGGAAGCTGATGTGATGAGCGGGTCCCGGTGCATGCGGGATTCCCGGCACCCAACGCGCGTTTCGTCTCCTTCTTTGGGGATGAGGGAGCGTCTCTCACATAGTGCTATTTTGTCTCATCAATACTGCAGTTTGTTTATACTGCTAACATTGTTTCTATCTTGTGACATAATTATTATATATGTTGTTACGTTCTCTGCTAATTCAGCATTATGGAATGAATATGTCTTGGCTTCAGGTGTTGATTCAATCTGGAATTGCTATGCTTATGTGATAAGATCCAATTTTTACAATTTCGTAATTCTAATTATAACTCTTTGGAATTTTTTACCAATATGGAATAATAAAGATTTCAAAAATTGTTTTAAAAATATGAGATTTGTGGACATACAATTTTTTCATGTATGGTGTACACTAAAATGACCTGTTTCTTGCGGTTGCCATTGGTAACCATCTTTTTTCTATAAGTAGGATGTGAACCAAGAAAGAGCTGTATCATGAATACCCAGGGATTAGTATGAGCAGAGAGTGGTCAACAGTGTCAAAAGCAGCAGAAAGATCCAGTAGAATTAGAAGAGAGTAGTGACCTTTAGATTTAGCAGTGATGACGTTGTTGACCACCTTGGTCAGTGCAGTTTCAGTGGAGTGTTTGGATAGAAAGCCTGACTGAAGAGCATCCAGAAGATTGTGTGAGGAGAGGAAGTGAGTGAGGCGAGTGTAGGCAAGTCTCTCGATCAACTTTGAGGGACATGAGAGCTGGGAAATGGGATAAAAATTAGAGTTAGAGTTGGGTCAGAGTTCTGTTTTTTCATAAATGGAGTGATCAGTGCATGTTTAAATAAATACAGGAAGACACCAGTAGAGAGAGAGAGATTGCAGATAGTAGTTAGGGTTGGAATAAGCACAGAAGATAGACATCGACTGACCTGTGTAGGTACAGGATCAAGAGGACAGGTAGTAGAGTGGAAGATGAGAAAAGAGCAGATACCTCCTCTTCATCTGTGGGTTGGAATGAGGACATGATGCCTGAGTGTGGAGTGAAGGGGCTGAGCAGTATGTTAGTTGATGAGGAGGAGGAGGAAGATGACAATTCCTGTCTGATCTTGTCAATTTTATCCTTAAAGTACAATGCAAGATCTTGGGCACAGATGGAAGTTGGTGGATTTTGCACAGGAGGGCTTAGTATCGAGTTAAATGTACGAAAGAGGCATTTGGGGTTAGAATCCTGAGTAGAAATAAGATTTTGAAAGTAGGATTGTTTGGCATTGTCCAGAGCATTTTGATAAGTGATAAGTGTATAGAGACAATAATACACAAGATCCAAACAGAAACAAGTACCATAATGGCAGCAGGGGCGTTTCTAGAAATGAAGGGGCCCGTGTGCAGACCCCCACACGGGCNTTTGGGGTTACTGAGTAGAAATAAGATTGTGAAAGTAGGATTGTTTGGCATTGTCCAGAGCATTTTGATAAGTGATAAGTGTATAGAGACAATAATACACAAGATCCAAACAGAAACAAGTACCATAATGGCAGCAGGGGAGGGGC
>WWET01001484.1:94604-105743 GCA_011038615.1 Limnodynastes dumerilii
ATATATATATACACACACATACATACAGAGACCACACTATATGGAAAAAGTATTTGGCCACACTTGTTAAGTACTGAATATGTATATGCAAACTTTACTTTCAATGAGAACTAAAATGTTCTCATGTTACACTGTGCACACTGTAAGTAACTTTATTATTTAAACTATAATTATGAAACATTGTCAAGAAATAAGGAATTTTGGCTGAGCCGCTGCACAGTACCAAAACAATTAAAGATTATTAAACACATTCTATCTTGTGGAGCTCATAAATTTCATCTCTACAACCTACACATTGTTGGAGTTTGAATTAAGTAATTTAAAAGGCCAGTAATTAGACACTTTGCATTTTGGAAAGCAATTAACAACAGCTGAAGTAGGTATTTTTTGAATACTCACAGGTAATTGCAAATCATGTACTTAAATTTTACAGTTACTGTCTAGACATTTGTATCAATACAATGCAATATTTTCCTGAACTCATGTAATGTTATTTAAAACTGTGTGTTGTTTGTATTCTTAAACCTTTTTATTTAACAATATTTTAAAGATTATGATAAAAAAAATGTACCAAACTTTCCTATACTTTGACACATCTACCTGCTAAACATTATCAGAATAAATGTGTCATCTTACTGGTAAGTGGCTATTGTTCCTCATCATTAGTTATGATAGACTTATTTACTTTCTGGCATCTCTGAGATAAATGGTGATCAGGGGGGAATTTAGTAATTTAAGGATGAAGCGTTCATCAATGAAAAAGAGTTACCACATGATACTGTATGGACAATTGCTATGGAAGGAAATTTATCTGCGACCAACAGTACAAATGCAGCTTTGTTAATGATAAAATGTTAAAAGCAAAAAGAATAAAAAATAAAAATTACTAAAACTTTACTACTACAATAAACAAAATATATCCAAAATCTAATTAATCCCATCACTTAGGACCGGATCCACACGACCATACGAGAGCCCACTTACACACGCAAGGTTTACTAACATTGGGGTAGATCCAGAACTATGTGTGCCGTACGTTTATTCGCGGAGCGTATTTTCGTGCACGTAAATTCGCTACACTCCCCTCGGCACACCCCTTGCATGGACGTATTTTGTCAAGATACGCTTTCCAAACCCTACCTTAACTTTTTCCCACGTAACAGCGTACGTCCGCTAACGGACGTATAGACTACGTGAACGTACGCCGCTTAGCAGGTCCATACTGTACACTTTACATACAAACCTCCACCTACTTCACGTAAATCGAACGTATTGTTGCCTCACGTAAAATTGGCACGCCCACACGTAAGCATTTACGTGACACATATGTGAATTTCCCATACGTTCACAATTACGCTACGTGAATGTGCGTATTTTCTATGGTGCGTATGCACAGTGCGTTCTAAACTGCGGTTTTACGTCTTTGCCACACGTAAAATCGATTTGAAGCGTAGTTCTGGATCAGGCCCATTACGTCTATCATGCGGACCTTATGATGAACCGTATGATGAAGTTTAAGTTAAAAGGGGCTGTGAGTTCACTCCAGCCACAAATTTGGGCGGGGAGGGAACACATTTAGATTTTACAGTGCAGGATGGGTATCCCACTTACACGTGGATCTGTGGTCGGATGGATCACTGATCCACAAGTGTGACTTAAGGCTGCCTTATGGCAGGTTAAGTCACACTTCTTATGAACAAGAGAGGGGAGTGACAGGGGGAGTTCACTCCTCTCTCTCATGCAAAATTAAACACCCCTGTATGTACAAAAAATGTGTGGGGTGATGGATCTGGTCTTTAATCATTAAATATAATACTGTGGGGAATATTTACCAAGGGGTGCTTTTGTTTGTGCTTTGAAATCACCCTCCATTGCTGGTAGTTTTGTTGCCAAAACCATCAGATTTATTATAGATAAATATTTGGTGGCAATTTCAAAGTGGCGGCAATGCATGGAATTTTTAAAACTTTCATAACAATGTTTTATTTAGTTTGAAAGCTCCTTTGCTCCATGCCCCCTATAAAAAAAATGCCCATAAAAACTAATTTAAAAAAGTGTTTTTTTTAAACCCTTTATGATGTGTTAATACAAGGTGCAGAAAGCACTAGGCTGCTGGAGCTTCTACAACTACAAGACACAGCTCGTCCATAGCTGATAGGGCATGCTTTGTTTTATAGTAGCACAACAGCAGCATGCCAAGGTGCCCACTACACTGTGGCATGTATTTTGTATTTCCCCCAAGTAATAAATACCATTTCAGTTATAATGTTAAAATGTAAAAGTAATTTTTTACTAACTGTTCTGTAATTTTCTTGCTTCTATTTTATTCATGTAGGCATCCCCTGCAGGAATCAGAAGAGATGTGGAAGGGAGGTCCCTCTTCTTTACCTTTCACTGGAAATGACAGCTCTGCCACCTTTTTTGTCCCCTATTTATACCTTTTAACTGTCACACTGTCTGTTGCAAACTGCATCATGTATTAACACATAATAAAGGGTTTTTTGAAAAAATTTGTGTGGGATTAGTAATTTTTATTGAGTTTTTAAAAAACACAGGGGGATACAAAAAATAGAAAGGGGAGGGACATGTAATAATGTATAAGACATTTTTATTCTGGTGTACATAATATGTACACATTAAAGCAATAATTACATGTGTAAAAGTTTTTGGAAGAACATTATGAGCGAACCAAGATATTATATCAAAACCCTTGTTGGAGCACACAAACTAAAAAAAGGCAGGAAAAGAAGAGGGTAAATGGGAAAGAGGAAAAGAAAGAAAGAAAAGGTAGGGGGAAAATATAATCAATAGAGAGAGAGAGAGAAGAAAAAAAAGCCCCCAAGAATCTGTTATAGTTCAGTATCTGATTCTGCACTCTCTGCTGTTTCACCATTAATAAAATCAATCAGATTGTTGGTGTGAATTCCTAGAGGCAAATTCTGCCCATTTGAACCATAACATTAAGGGTGAAATGGCTTCAGAGGAATCCCAAGGTCTCCATATTATGGCAAAAAGAAACCTTAGCTATCACCTTGGATATGAAAGGGATATTTTGGGACTTATGAGCATTTTTCCTGCAAAAGAGAATATGACCAATCACATATTGGCAATCAGAGGTGGTGGAAATGGCATAATAATGCAGTAAAGCGAAATTAGTGCAGCTACCTCCCTCCAGAAAGGTTGAATGATGGAGCCCTCCCAGAAAATGAGAAAAATATCTCCCACCTCTCCACAAAGACACAAACAAAGTTTTGAATGATTTGGCCAGATTTTATGTAGGCAGATCGGTGTATAATATAAACAATGTAACAATTTAAGTCTCTTAGACTGATCAATACACCTTGAGAACTTAGAAGATAGAAGATAGGGCAAATATACGTTCCCATTGGGAGTCAGAGAAAGTGATTTTAAAGTTTACCTTCCATGCCAATTGAGCTTGTAGTTTAGAAAATGAGGGATAGAGGGCCAAAGTGTTATAACAAAATGAAATGTCCTCTTTACCCAAAGGGCACGATTTGCCCCCCCTCTTTGACTTATATTACCACACCAATGTGTCAGTTGAAAGTTACTCAAGTGTTCGGAATGGGGAAGTCCAAACTCTACCTGTAGCTGTGAGAAAGGATGGAAACCATAGGAATGTGTAATCTGTGAAAGCAACTGTAAAACTAGTATCTTGAATCATTTTAGCCAGTGTGCCTAAAGACAGGTTGCTGGATGGGAGAGAAAACAATCGGTTAGCAACGACACAATTATTCTACACTTTGAACCCATGGGAATTATTAAGTAGGGGAGGAGAGCCTATAGATCTCAATGGCTGAGGCATCCACAGAAGATAAGGTTATGGAAAAAATTGGTTTATCGAGTGTTAAAGTTCCACCCAAATATTATAATCTCTAGTTAGAGACCAATCTATAAGCTGCACTAACAAACATGCCTTGAAAAAGAATCTTTAGGATTTGAAACGTGTCGGAAGGGGTTATACACTTGGAATGAGACTCAGTCTTTGCTGCATCAGTGCACTTATTCCTGGGCTTATCAACTGCTCACAGCGCGGTGTCTAATTGTATACTTGCCATTTCTTATTCCTACCTTTTAATATTGTTTGTTTTTTGCCATTTGTTACATTTAATAAATATTTTCTTCTTTTGTCACAATCCATTGATTTGTTTTATTGCGGGATCTGGATCTCATTTATGTGCGGTACACGAGTGGATTCTTCCCTATCCCATCACAAGCTGTGAACTGCTCCTATCAAGGAAGCTCAAGAGACACTTCGGGAGATCAAACATCTTACAAACACCAACGATCCTCCGACACCCAGCCCAGCATAACAACATCTTTACCTGAGAATTTCTGCCACATGTGTAAACCTCTGAGACTGTGAGTGATATTTTTACATTAACAATATTGGAAACACTTTATGCGAACTATCAAGATTATAAGTGGTTCAGCAATTATTGTTCACACTTTTAAGAGACACTTTTCAGACTGTAAAAGGTTTGATAGACATCTATTTACACTGTAAAAGATCGAAGATTCAGAAGTATCTTCTGTATTCATCTAAGTGGAACTTGTTTTGAGGAATCAACTTTTCTTTGACATCGATTATTTTTTAAGCTTAGAACGGCTTGCAGTGCAGCAGAAACTTTATTGTGTATATATATGAAATAGTTTTGAACCTCAAAAGGTGGGCTTTTGTTCCAGGAGATTTTTTGTACATTTTTATATATTTGTATCATTTATCCAGGATTGATTGCTGACATTTTTTTTTCTATTTCTTTCTATTGAATGAAATTTGTTTAATTAATTGAACTATCTAGAGAGAAAATATTTGTCTCCTAGGGAGGTTATAGTAAGATTTTTGTTTACTATCTACCCTGAAAAATCCATAGACATCCACTTAATTTTTACATCTATTTATCTTATACCTTTGTTTTCACAACACTTTTTCCTACCTGCACCTGCACTTTATTGCATCAAATAGTTTTTCTCTTTATATGCATTTGGTTTCATAATTTTATTCACAAATAGTTTTTAATTATTTATACATCTGCTCACCAGTTGTTTGAAGCACTTTATATAGAATTGAAATATAAAGAATCTCCTACACTTTCAGTTTTAGCACTGTATTTAGAAGGTAGCATTTCCCACCCCCATTTTTCCTTTCCATATATTTTTTAATTCAGTATACATCCTTTTAATTTATTTTAGAGTTCTAGGCCTATTCCCCATCAAGCGCCCAACACACCTATTTTATACAAATATATATGTTTTGATTAAGCAGTGAGGTGACACTCTTTTATTTGTATAAGGCTGCAGTGTAGTCCTATATATAGTTTCAAGTGCCCTTTTACTCACCACACAATAGCTCATGCCTGTTGATATCTGACTAGATCAGGCAATAGTTCTCTGCCAGCATTCCTAGCGAATGATAATCTAGAGGTTGCAATCCTGGTGTTACAGGGCCGTATGCAAAATTTTCAGAAAAGTGCTACTGCGCATGGGCAGTAATTTTGTAACGTAATCTACGTTACTTCTTGCAACGTAGGTTGCGTATACGCGGTCTTTAAGAGCAATGAGAGTCACAATGTTGGATCATATATATATATATGTTTTTAAATTGAGAGCCAAACTTACTTCAGGAGACACCCCTTACAGCCTCCAAAATGGCTGCTGTGGAACAGCACTCCCTCTCAGCTGATGATCCCAGACACACCCACAAACAGTACAAACACAGAATGGAAGTTTGCTCAATCAATATATAGGTAAATGCAAACAGGTGCATGAAAGGCAGGGGTTAATCTGCTAGCCACAGAAACAAAGGAGAACCAGGAGAACATAGGGCAGAAATCACAACACAATACAAGGCGGGACCACAAGGAGAAAATGATCAGAACGCAGGCAAAGGCAGGAACAGCAGACGCTATAGCCGACAGTGAGGCTTCCTGGGCTCAGGCTATTTAAAGTCATCTCCTCCAAACAGCTGAAGAGCTTAGGCACACCTAATTAATTAACCAGCAGCTGAGGGAAACCAGGCACATCTAAATTATTATCCAGCAGCTGAGGGAAGCCAGGCACATAGAACCCAGGCAGAGGAACTTACACGCTGCTTAGTTTACTTCTGCAGCATGTAACACCTGGGAGGTCGTTTACGCCAAACATATGATGTCATAAGTGTTTGTTATTTGTTAATCAGTTTGGCAGGCAGAAGGTAGGGGATTGTTCTAAAGAAATACAATATCTTAGGTAGGATAGTTCATTTAAAGGCTGCTATGCGCCCCAGTCTAGAAATCTCGTGTTGCATCCACTCTCTGGTTAAGTTAGAAATCTGGGTGAGTAAAGGGACATAGTTGGTATCAGAAATATTAGAGATTGATGAAGGAATTTGGATCCCTTAATAAGAGAACAACTCTCTTTTTTCACACATATGAGTAGAAAGATTGTAATTGCCTGACTAATTCAGGGGGTAGGTTGATAGGAATGAATTCAGTTTTGGAAACATTTAACTTATATAGTGAGGCATGAAAGAAATCAGTTTGGAGAGCAAATAATAAAACATAATCAGTAAAAAGAAATATTTTATGTACAGTGGAACCCAATTGAAAACCTGGGATTATAGAGGCACTGCAAATCCTTTCAGCCAATGGTTCCATTGCCAAGGCAAAAATCAAAGGTCATAAAGGACACCCCTGATGGGTACAATTTGTTATAGGAATGGAATCGAAAATTAAACCAGTACAGAAATTGTAGGCAGAGAGTATAACAACAAAATTTAGTGCAATATTGAACCCATGAAACCAAATTTAAGGAGGTAGATAGATTAAATTTTATTCCCCATGCTAGGTTGTGTAGCCCCTTATAAAAACTTGCTGCAACTGCAAAGTAATATATGGTCCCCAGACTTACATATATATTTGGCAAACGGGTGGTTTTCGTGTCCTCAACGGTACACTGAACTTTGCTGCGCTATTCCAAAGGGGTTATATCCTTCTAAAGCCTTTAAATACTTTTTTTGGTGTTGTTTATTTATTCTTTATATTGCTGGTTACTAAGGGGCATTTAAATTCTACCTTATGTTTTATGTATTGTTGGGAATTAATTTTAAACGGGGATTACAAATCTTTATGTGTGATGGCTGAGATGAATTAAACTAAACTGGAGCGATATGTATGGTACAGATAAAAGTCTCTGTTGTCCGTGGTTTCTTCTTGACCCCCTATGCGACCTGCTTTATAATAGTTCTTATTACTGGTGTTTTTTAAATGATTTGTCTGTGGGTGGCCTCCGATAGCTGTACACACTGTGTAGAAAAATGTCTAATGTTCAAAGTATGACAATGAATGATTGGAAGTCTCTCACCCGCTTCCTGGAGATAGTGATGGGTTGTCCGGGTATTCTTCCTTGTGCTGCTGTCTGTTGTAGTGGCTCTGAGCTCCTGTACGAACCGATGAAATAGGATGAGACGTGAATGTTTTTTTTTTCCTTTTTTTTTTTTTTTGTTGTTTTTTTGTTGTTTTTTTTTTTATATTACATAGTATTAGGCTATGCTGACTGGGGCTCCTATGTTTCCAGGTGAGCTGGGATGTTGGTGGCCTCCTCTCATTCCCGCTTCCTCTGCAGATGTGAAGACTCCTCCTCTTGCCTGGGCTGCTCCTTCAGCTTTGGTCCGGGTCATCTCAGGGGGAAGTGGTGGTTGGTGCAGAGTACTTCGGACGGGTGTTTACAGAGAGGGAGACAAAACCGCTATATAAGTGCATTAACCAATTTTATTGGATAAATTCAACGGTGATAAATACTCACAAAAATAAAGAATTAAAGTGCATTTAAAATGAACCGCGGGCCTCTGATATGGCAGTCCCGGGCTGGTTCTTTTTATGGGTTTAAAGCAAGCAGATGTAGTAGATACAGTGTTCACTAACGCATTTTGTCAAGGACTTCTTCAGGGTGTATTTTGTTGGACCTTACAACATGATATATATAGGGATTGGGTGTTTCTGATTGGACCAAATATAAACAGGCAAATTCCAATTGAATTGTGTATACATTGTTTTTATAATGTTCGTAACAATAAATAAAACATTGTTTTCTTAATGTGTGGTGTAATTTTTCGATAAATATAATACAAATAAATAATTGGTAGTTACAAATATTACATAAACATAGCACAGAGAGATATTTAGTTGCTACAGTTATTTCCTTAGTTGTTTGATTGCTGAATAACGGGGGGAATTTGTTTTAATATGCTACTAGAAAATTACAAATTTTAAGATTTTTGATAGACTGCATATGTTTCTTTTTCTTTTCTTATTAATTATGTTATTCTTTTAGTAAGTATGATACAGATAAATGGTTAATTGTTACAAATATTCCATAGACATAGTACAGAGATATTTAGTTGTTACAAAATGTCCTTAGTAATTTGATTGCTGCACAATGGGGGATCCATTTCATTATATTACTAGAAAATTACAGTTTTTAAGATTTTCGATCAACTGTATATATTTATTTTTCTTTTCTTAATAATGATGTTATTTGTATTTATCTAGTACTATTCAGATTGAGTTTTATAGTATACAGATATAATCTTCACAACATAGATATAGGGTGGGATTATTTTGTACTCTTTTATGTTTTGCATTCTCTTAGGTGTGTTCTAATATCTCATTCTTCCATTGTTAATATAGATTGATTTCATTTGCTGTTGCACTAATAAAAACTGACCTTTATTTAATTTGAAAGTTGTAAAAGTGTGGAATTTATTCAATAAAGGGGTTTTCCTCTATACTGTTGTTTGGTATATTAGTATATATTAAATGGGTTTTCTCTATTGTTCTTTGTTTTGCTTTTTCTTCCCTTCTTTTCCTGTCCTATTAAACTGTTCTAACCAATTTTGTTCTCCTTATATTGATTTTCTTGCAGATTTTTATTAGGTATAGCTCCATCTTTTTCGTATTGTGTTGAGTCTTTTTTTATAGAAAAAGGGGCCAATTCAAAATCAATATTTAGACCTTCTGGGGCCAGGGTTTTCAAGGTGTAAATCCACTTAGTTGCTTGCTGATTGAGTTTTTTATTTATATCCCCACCTCTCCAGTTCCTTTTTATTTGATCGATAGCAAAGAACTGTAGTGTAGATGGATCTTGATTATGTGCTACTCTGTAGTGGTCTGAGAGGCTGTGGTTTTTCTCTCCTTTTTTAATGTTCCTTATGTGTTCTTGAACACTGGTTTTTATTTTTCTGGTGATCCTCCCTACATAACCTAATTTGCAGGGACATTTAAATAAATAAATAAATTACATTCATGCTGTTGCATGTCATTTGTGTTTTGATTTTATATTTGCCAAATTTCCCTTCAAATTTCTTTACTGGTTTTGTGCTTCTACTGTTTGTTGTTTTGCAGGCTAAACATTGTCCACAATGGTAGAAGCCTCCTTCTTTCTTTCCAGAAGAACCAATTGTTCCCTTCAACTTCGTATTTTTATGTGATTACACTCTTTACTAATTTCTGTTTGAGATTTGGTGCTCTTTTAAAGATGATTCTGGGTTTGTGTGGTAATAAGTCTTTCAAGGTTTCATCTTGCTGTAGAATATGCCAGTGTTTTCTGAATATTTTCTGAATTTTCACTGCTATTTTTGAATACTCTGTAATGAATGGTAATTTCATGTTTTTGTCTTCAGATTCCCTCTCCTTGTTGTATTTCAGAAGGGTTTCTCTATCTCTGTGTCCAATCTCTTCAAAGTGTGTTCTGGTCAGAATGTTGTTGTCCTCTATATATATTTCTAGATCAAGAAATATTACACTTTTTCGGCTGGCTGTGTGGGTAAACTCTAAGTTTAGGTTATTGGTGTTTAGATAGTTCAGGAATTCATTAAGCGTCTTGTCAGTGCCTTTTCAGATGAATAGAATATCGTCTATAGCGTTTCCAGATGACTAGGTTTGCACCGAATATGGGATGGGAATATACATAGGTTTCTTCCCAATGGCTCATAAATAAGTTTACATAACTCGGCACAAACCTATTCCCCATCGCGGTCCCTCTTGTCTGTAAATAGAAGTTGTTTTCGAACCAGAAAAAATTGTGTGTTAAAATGAATGATATGCCCTTAATTATTAAATCAATTTGGGATCTTGTTAGTGTGCTGTCCCTAGTGAGAAGTTGATTAGTTGCTTCTTTTCCTTGGTTATGGTCAATTACTGTAGATAAAGATTTTACGTCACATGTGACAAGTATGAGTTTGTCGTCCCACTTGATGTTTCCCAAAAGCTGTAAAACATGTGTTGTATCTTTTAGGTAGGATTTTTGTTGTTGCACTGTATTCTGTAGGAATTTGTCAATGTATTGGGATAAATTACTTGTCATCAAGTTTATGCCAGATATAATTGACCTCCCTGGTGGTTTTTTGGGGTCTCTCTGTAATTTAGGTAGATAATAAAAAGTTGGGATCATTGAGAACTTTTTATCTAGATATGCATATTCTTGTTTATTTAGGATTCCCTTTCCTTTCCTTCTTTTAATAAGGTTTCTAAATCTCTTTTAAATGTTTTTGTTGGGTCTATTTTGAGTAGTTTATAGGTCTCAATGTCAGAGAGGAGTCTGTAGGATTCTTCCATGTAATCTAGTTTGTTGAGGATCACAATTCTTCCCCCTTTATCGGCTGTCTTAATCAAAATTTCATTGTTCTGTAATAGCTCTTTAAGGGCTTTTTTCTTATCCTTAGTTAAATTTTCTCTCCCTATATTCTTTCTTTTTCTTTATTTTAAACATAATTGTTCAGTGTCATTCTCAATTAGTTTCTGGAACGTAGAAATTAGATCTCCTTTCATATATGTTGGAAAAAATTTTGATTTTAATTTTAGGTCAGTATGTTGGTAATCTCCATTATCTTGTTCCTGGTTGTTCACTTTTTTTTTCCTGTTTTTCTAAGAATTTTTTTAGGGTTTCGTATGAATTTTTGTATGTCAATAAAGGTGTCAAAACTTTCTATCTTATTATCTGGTGAGAAATTAAGTCCCTTTTTCAGGAGATTTTTTTTGAGTCAGTCAATGTAAAATCACTCAAGTTGAATATCCCCATTTTTTTTCTGCTATTATTTCTGTCTCTGGTTTTTTGTTGTCTTTTTTATTACCCCCCCCCCCTCCT
>WWET01001484.1:105843-122171 GCA_011038615.1 Limnodynastes dumerilii
TTCCGGTTCCTCTTGTTCTGTGTTCTGAATCTGGGGTGTTATTATTTCTTGTGTAGTTAGTATTTTTTGGGTCTCTGGTGTTGGTATGTTTATTGGGGGAATTGGTTGTACATTCACAATTACTAGTAGTGATGGTTTTAGTACATGTATCACAGGAGATATGGGTGGTGGTGCTTTTGGTATGGGGGTTAGGTCTAAAAAATGAAGTGATGGGAGTGTTTCTGTTGCTCCTAGTGTTTCGTATCCCTTCCTAGAACTTACTGATTCTTCTGGTGTTTGTGTGTTGTCTATCAAGTCTAGCAGTATTTTTTGAGTATCTGTTGCCTCTGGTTTGGTTGTTCTGTTTTCAAATGGTTTAGACTTTCCATTGGTGTTTTGTTCTAGTTGTGTTTCCTCCTCTATAACTGTTTCTTTCCTCTCTGTTGTTTGCATTTCTTCCATGATTATTATGTCTGCTACGTTGCTGTCTATTACAGCAAAGATTTGTAACCCCTGTTTAAAATTAATTCCTAACAATACATAAAACGTAAGGTAGAATTTAAATGCCCCTTAGTAACCAGCAATATAAATAATAAATAAATAACACCGAGGTATCTGAAGGTTTTAGAAGGATTTAACCCCTTTGGAATAGTGCAGCAAAGTTCAGTGTACCGTTGAGGACATGAAAACCACCCGTTTGCCAAATTTGAGGAGGACCTGGAGCATATAGCTCCAATGAAAGTGATCAAAGGTCTTCTCCATATCCAACAATAGAAGAAGTTCCTGATAGTCTTTAGCATTTAGTAGCTCCACTATGTCAGAACTCGTCTAGTTGCGTCCAAAGCTTGCTGATCCATAATAAATCCCACTTGATCAGGGGGAATAATAACAAAAATTTAGCATACATTTTTATATCAACATTTAAAAGTGCAAAAGTTCTGTAATTTTGAGGAGCAGAAAGGTCTATAGACCAGTTTTTATATGGTAATTACTTGGGCAGCAAACTTTTTAGGTGGGAAAACCCCACATCTGCAATACCATTAAACAGAACAGTCAGCAAGCGTGTCACACAGTCAACATATCCCTTATAGAAATTGGAGATACATCCATCAAGGCCTGGGGCCTAACCTTTGGGGAGAGATTTGACAATTAATTTAGCATCCTGCAGTGACCATGGAGAGCAACAAGTCCTCCTCAGATATAGTGAAACATCTGCAAGAATAGAAGCAATGGTCTCTGGAGTTGGTTGGAATACATCTTTATCCTTACAAATGATATAAAAGAGAATAATAATTAGCAAAACCGTTACAAATGAAGTAGATTAGTAATTTTCTTTTCTTTAGAAGAGACAAAATGTTTTACTCGGGTGGAGGATTGGTGTGCCCTAAGTTTACAGGCTAACATTCTGCCTGCTTTATTAGCAGAGGAGTAGCGATGCTTCAGTCTACCAAAGGATACTTGGGAGCAGATAGCCAACAGCTTCAATAAGTCTCTAAAGGTTTTGCCCAACTCCAATTAAGTTTGAGTAGTGGGAGAGAGTTTGTGGGCAGTCCTTAAACGAGAAAGTTTTAACATTAATCCAGAATGGGTGACAGAGTTTTTGTGTCTGAAATAGGATCAGTGAGATCATTTTTAGAGGTAAGATCATTTAAAATGTAGTTTGGGAATCTCTATGGTCGAGGCAGTGCTCTCCGTTTCAAAGAGTCCCATATCCAAACTGGAGCATGATCTGACCAAATTTTAGTGAGTATGCCTGTAGAGATTTAGTGCTGAAGAGACCATTTATCAATAAGAATTCAATTAATACGGGAGTAGGTGTTAAGTGGGGCCAAGTAAAATTAGTAATCACTATCACCAGGATGTAAAACTCTCCAGACATTGAATAGGTCAAAACTCAAATATCAGTTTTGTGAATGTTGCTGATGAAGGGTCTTTAACTCTGGGCCCCTACCATTTGTTTCAGACCTATCTAATTTAGGATCTGGTGCCAAATTAAAGTCGCCCAATATGATAAGGTAACCCTTTCTAACTTCTTGAATTTGTTCAAACAGAGAACAGAGGTAAGGGAGTTAATGTGTATTTGGTGCGTACAATGAAACTATAGTAACAAAGCAGGTATCTAGAATGCCTAATACAATAATGTAATGCCCATTCTTGTCAGCAATCTGCTAAACCAACTCATACTTAACTGGACATGGATTAAGATTGCCTCCCTATTTTTCTTAAAAGGCCCATTAGCCATGAAACATGTAGGATATCTGTGATTGTGAAACACTGGGAGTGGGTGCTCTAGAGGAGAAATGCATCTATGGCAGAGCCACAATGTCTGCTCCATGGGAGTGCAAGGAGGCAAAAGCAAAACGCCATTTGGAAGGGGCATTTAAACCTTTTAGATTTAAAGATAGAAACATAACCATTATGTCTCAGGGGAAAAATGCTTAAAGTGGTAATAAAGGCATTCAGTTTTTGGGTACAGGCATCGCATTAAGGGTCAACACCAAGATCTGAGGTGTGAGAAGACACCTGCAGGAATGACAAGACAGAATATGAAGCAGGTACATCTTTGAGAGAAGTTTTCTGAGACATTTGCGATGTTGGCAACTGTACTGGCAGTTATAGTGGTGCTAGTCTTGCTTTTTTTGGAGGCATAATAAAGGCAATAATCCCAGTAGATGAAGGAAGTCTGTTTTATAGTGAGTGAGCAAGTGAGCTAAATGGGAGATATAGAGATGTTTGAATTAGATATACCTGAGAGTTGAGTGTGTACCCCAAGGATTATTATAAGTCACTTTACATGGTGGCTGTAAAACAAATAGCAGATCAAATTGTGGCCCCAGACCAGCCTGCTTGCCCTTGTAGGCTGAAAGACCAGCAAATAGTAAAGGCAATATTAAGAAAACTTTCTTTGAGGTTACAGGAATAGCTTTTGTGTGCTAGACAATTGCTTTTATGTATTATAGATTCTCAGGAGGGCATAGATATATAGGGTGTGCTCCTCAGTCTTCCATAACATGTATTGTCCGCCAGAAGAGAAGAAAAAATAAAAAACACAAGTCAGGAGCAGGTATGTCTGGCAGGGTACAGATAGGAAAGAAAGATGTGCCTCAGTATGGTCCTGGAAACTTGTAGAGCTTGAGATTTATGATATATTCTCTATATATTACAACATGTTTTTTTTTTTAGAGCACAGTGAAAGTCCAGGTCCATGGATAATGAATCCATGTACAGGAGGCTACCTTAACTATTCTGCACACATCTCTGTGCATGTGGCATAAAGGATTGTATGTAAGGTTTAAACCCAGCCCTTACTGTAAGATTGAAATGCTTAACGCATGGTGGGTGCCCCTCCCCCCTTTGTGAAAGCAAATTTACACACATAACGCAGCATCGGGCAGCTGTGTTTCAATGTGGTAATATTGGTACTGTGCATGCAACCTAGCGCACGGAAGTCAGTTAATTTACTGAAATGAGTATCAAGCCCTTTATCAATATCGCCACTCACTACCAGTGTTTTAAAAGCGGCGGTTTACCATAGAACTTTTACTAACCGACAGATAGTAAACCTGTTAGTTTATATATTTAACGTTACAACCTTATTCTAGTAGGAGAAGTTATTAAGGAGACAGAATATAAAGTAATTCCTAATACTAAGGAATTAATTCGCTGATTTAATTTTGGTTGCTTTGGGTTAAAAGTTAAAGGTTTGTTTATTTTACGTTAACATAAAAATAAAATAGATAGGGTGGGGTTAGTCTTGCAACCCTGGCTATATCATGTCAGCTTTTTTTCTACTTTGCAGAGCTGACAATTATTTAAACTATGCAGGGCAGGTGATGACAATTTTTAAGAATCTGTTCTAAATTAAATAAAATATACATTAAAAAATTGTTTTTTTTCTTCCAAATTTTTATCTGCAACAGACAGTAAGCTAACATCAAAATTGGGGTATGAAGAATTTTCGAATGTGCTCAATATGTATTATTCCTCAGTGAATTTCCACACATTCAGTAATAGCAATTGATATAAGAACTTGTAATGCAGAAAATTACTGACTCAGAGACAGGCGGAAGACAAGTTATCCAAGATTTAATACTATATCCATCCTTTTTTTTTTTTTTTTTTAAATCCTCTTTGTTTATCTCATCTAGAAAACGAGAGACAAAAAAAAAAAGAATTTAATGCATTATCTTTTGACAGTATACACCATAAAAGATACAAACAATGAGTAAAGCAATTAAGCATAAAACAACAGCCTCCCAATACAGTCCTCCCCTTTCTGTAGATTTACACATAGTTCTGGTATTATTGTTGTGGACGCCCACATCCCGAGATTCTGTGACCAGCCCTCAGGTGGATTATAATGGCTTATGTTGGGTTACGGGTTGTTGGCCACTTTGAAAAAGAGCTTGCTAGGCTTAAAGTGTTAGAGGTGAGCTTTATTAGTTATAGCCTTCTGCACCTGTTGACTGCTCTCTTAGAAGAAGCAGGTTCGAAATGTGCGTTGGGGAGTTTGCTGAAGCAATGTTTCTCTGTGCACGGGAGCCACACTACTAATGCTCCCTTACCTACATTGTGACCTAGCCCCTTGTCATTGACTTAGGTCGTGAGACCGTTAGTTCCGATATAGGGATAGCCACTTTGTGGATAGATTAGACAGTGCAGTCTATATACAGGCACTGGAGGAATACTGACTGGAGTACCTTGTTATTATATTTTCCCTTATGACTTTAATTGTTCTTTTTGGCATTTGTACCTGCTCACTCTATTAGTCTTTATATTTGCACCAGAACAATAATTATACCTCTCTTAGGGCTGGATCCAGACTTAAGTAAGTGCTTGAATTTAGTTACTCCTGGGCTAAATCATGTTGACTGCATGGGGGAGTCAAGTTAATTGTATTCTTTGCATACAGGGATATATCTTTGATTTGCTTACTGCACACAGATACTGACCAGCTTTACTATCACACTGTTATTTAGACTTGGGATAGGAAACATCACCTCTCAACTATAATACTGTTTGCAACAAATGAAATATCACTCCCTGTAATCAACATGGTTTAGCCCAGGAGTAACTAATTTCAAGCACTTACTTAAGTCTGGATCCAGCCATTAGTTCTTATAAATTGATTATCTTATGGTGCATTTTATTTTTGTCTTTTTGAACTCATATTTGATTCTATTGTAATCATTTTAAGTTGCACCTTTGACAATATGTTGAGTTCAGTGTAACTCACTCCCTTTGCATGTTATATTTATTGACATGAATATGGGAATATTAGATATTCCCCGTTAATATGATCCTTTTTATGTACAGTCATTTTTATATTGCTTACAACAATAAAGGAAACAGTTTTTAACTGTATTTGATTAAATGGTGTTCCTTAGTTGGGTTGCTCAATTTTCAACATAGTAACTTAGGACATTGTGCACATGTGTGGCAGCTGCAGGAGTCTCTTTAAAACTCAACTTCTGTTTCTTTTGCTTGTAGTTCACAATATAGCTATATTGGCTTAAGCTCACCTGCCCATAGTCAAGTCACCTCCTGTAGGTGAGTCACTATCCTTCTGCTATATGTGTACTCAGAAAGTCTGTCTCTATCTAATAACATGTAATCGGGAAACGGAGGACTATGGAATTGGTACGAGTACCAGTTAAACTTCCTGTGTGATCATGGCCCTTTCGTCAGGTTACTCACCAGGGTTCCTGGGATTGGCTGTTTCAAAAGGTGGGAAGTCGGGGGCGTGGTTTGACAGAGCTGGAGAGCGGTCGCATGTCGGCTAAGCTTCCGTTATCTGGCCTATACTAAGGGCTTCTTCGTTGACCTTTTCCCCTGCTTTTGAGCGACTATTAAGCTACTCAGCGTCAGATGCTATCTGGTGACCCCCTGATCCTTGGCTATTACCTGGGCTCTCCTGGGACCGGACCAGTCCTCCCTACTCCTTTGTAGTCGACGGGAAGTGCTGGCGGTCGGTCGGAGGTGGCTCTCTCCCTCGCCCTGGGTTCCCCTAGTCCCCGCTGAGCTTGTGGAGCTTGGAGAGGAGGAAGTTTGGTGTGGCAGAGGCGGTGGTGACCCTGAGGAGGTGCAGAGCGTTTGGCCAACGGAAGAAGTGATGCGTGGTCTGTGCCGCGGGCGCCATCTTAGACACAGACACAGGACAGGACTGATGCAGGTTACAAGCTGCAGGTGAGCGGTGGAGTGTGGATCATATCCCCTACAAGGCTGGCTATCTGGAGGAGCTATTTCTAATTAAAAGATCTGGCCCTACACTTTAACAGCCCTATTTCTACCTATACCCTCCTGTCTTGTTTTGGGGGCAGTTTGACAGGAAGCTCCATCCTTCCAACACATGCATCTAGCAGCATATTTCTTTTGATTATCAATTAGCAGTTGCTTCTACTCACTCCCTATATCATAAGCCTCTATAGCTCAACTGCAGCATACAAAGTAGGTCTTTTTTTCCAGGCCAGATGAAAGTGTGACTGCCATCGTAGGCCCCCAATGTGACTTTTTTTCCTTTTTCTGATAGTGGACCTGGTATACAACTCTGCCTGGATTATTATCTTCTAGTAGTCTCTTAATTTGTACACTACATATTTTCAACCGCAATGTCTCCAAAACGAATGAAACCTCCTAAGATTCCCACTCAAATCTGTTTCTCCCAAAATCACTCCTGACAGAGCAGCGGGGGCTTCCACTTCAAAGGAGGTGTCGAATCCTCCACATACTCCTCAACTACCTGATTTGCAAATGGACTCTGATGGAGATAACCCACTAACAGTTAGATCAATGCATCAACTTTTATGCGCTCTGAGGTCTAACATCACTTCTGAATTTCAACTAACTTCAGCTAAACTTCAGACTGACATCGCTGAGATTGGAGGGAGAACGGATCATTTAAAGTCCAAGATGGAGGAATTGGTCGCTTCACATAACAGCTTAATAACAGCTCATTAAACTTTGTCTGCGGAAGTTGCTGCTCTTCGTGACAAGGTCGCAGACCTAGAGGACAGATCCAGACGTAATAACATCAAAATTTGCGGTATACCAGACTCGGTCTCTAATGCCGACCTTATGGACTTTGCTAACACTTTATTTCAAAGATTACTACCTTCAACCGATCCGAAGGACTTACCCAATAGACAATTCACAGATTACCCAGACCCAGGGCCGCTAATAGTTCGTTGTCTAGTGATACACTACTACGAATTCATTTTTTCCATATTAAAAAGCAGATTTTAAGAGCAGTGCGTGCGGCAAAAGGAACAGATAAATTGGGCAATCTGCAACTATTCCCTGACTTTTCGGCTGTTACGATTGGAAAAAGATGTGCATTCCGCCCTATCACGGCCGCTTTAAGAGATAACGAAATCACCTACAGGTGGGGATTTCCAGTCAAGCTGCTCATTCAATACGAAGGATCAACGTATAGTGTTTCGTCTCTGGAGACAGGCTTGAAGCTGCTTCAAGAATGGGACATTTCGGTTAACCTGCAATTTACAGAAACCCCAGCGGCTCCTGTCAAGTCCTCCTGGTCTAAAGCTTAAGAAGATGGACGTCTATACCCGTGATATATACCTGAGTGGAACTGTATTCTTTTCCTTTTCTCTTCTCACATAATGGTTTTTGTAATAGTTCCAGTTAGCTCATACATGTAGGAATGTTTCCTATCCTTTTGTGCCTTAAGTACATTATATTTGTAAGAGCTAGACGCCCTGATGTTGTTTTTCGTATTGCAAGGTTAGTTAGTTTGTAATCGCTGATACTTCTTAAATTTATTTGTCCTTATTAATGTTGGTTACAGTGGCTGAAACCTAGTTTTTAGTAGTTGAGGATGTTAGTTTTTATCATTCTATTGCTTATTTGTACTGCTTAGTAGTCTGTCCTCCCTATCATACATCATTTGTTTTTCTATCTAAATCTGTTTATTTGACTACTTTGTCCCTATCAGTTAATTCATAAAATATGTTTACAGTTCACAAGTAGGTGGGGCCTCTATTAATCCACCCCCTATGATTCGGGAGTTGCCGCACAGTCCCTTTAGCGGCAAACACTTGGACCCCGTTAAACGGGTCGTTTCAGTTTATCCTTCTTTTCCATTTCTTTGTTTTCTTCTACATGCTCAAATTTTTACCATCCTAGTGGTCTTTGCTATCGACGTCCTTTGTCGGTTTAACAACAAATCAGCCTTTTTTTATTCTTGGAATTATGGATAACATGCTTAGTTTAAATGTAAAAGGTCTTAATTCTCCAAACAAAAGAGCTTTGGCTCTACATTATTTTTATAAACAAAAAGCAGATGTGGTTGCAATTCAGGAGTCCCACTTCTCCTCCCTTGCACCTCCTAAATTCATTAATGGTAGATTTCCTGGGTGTTATATGGCATGTGGGCCATTCAAAAGGAATGGTGTAGCTATACTTTTCAGGGCGGGTTTGGAATTCACTTTGGATTCGGAAATAAGAGATAAAAACGGCAGATACCTCATATTGGTTGGCAAGTTGGAGGAGAGGTGGGTAACTTTGACTTCTATTTATGCCTCAAATTCGGGTCAGATTCTCTTTTTTAGATCTGTATTTGAGGAAGTAAATAGGATCTGTAAGGGTCATGTTATAATTTTAGGATATTTTAACATGGTTATTGATCCCAAATTAGATAAGTCTCATAGGACACAGTTAGCCCCTCGTTCGGGTAGTACCTCCCTCCTGGCCTTTGGAAGTTTATTGCTAGAATTTGATTTTTACGATGTTTGGCGAGTGCAGAACCTGTCTATTCGGGATTATACATTTTATTCTCATGTTCATAAATCCTATTCCCGCATTGATATGATTTTGACGGACAAATGGGCATTACAACAGATTTTAAATGTTCAGATCTTACCCGTTACGTGGTCAGCCCATTTATTGCTAACATGGAACATGGAATACTAAGTTATCTTATATTCCCCCGAGACCGTGGCATATGCCAGACTATCTACTTTGTAACATAGAGGGGAAACAGGTTCTAACTGAGGCCCTTTTAATCTATTCAACTACTAATAGACCTGAGGATACTTCTTTGGAGACTTTTTGGTGTGCTCTTAAAGCGGTGGTTAGAGGGGCAGCAATCCAGACTGGGTCATGTCTTAAAAGGAAGTCGATGAAGGTCCAGGGGGAATGGGAGAAGCGGATCTCTGAATTAGAACAATTACATAAATCTTCACCCTTGGAGCAATATTTGCACCAATTAAAGGAAGTACCAAATTATGCACTCATTTGATGTTCAAATCTCGCATTCAATTAAATAATCTGTGACAGAGTTTCTACACGTCAGGTAACAAGGCTGGTAAAATGCTTACTAGGAAACTGAGAGCAAGACAGGTGCGTCACAAAATCAAAGCGATTGCCACAAGAGACGTTGGCAAAGTGCTTAATTCAGCGAAAATAGCAAATGCTTTTGCTCAGTATTATGAGCAGCTTTATAATCTTAAAACTGTTCCGCTTGTCCCACAACCCACTCCCGATTCAATTAATGAATTTTTTGCAGCACACACAACTTCCCTCCATTAATGCTCAGGAATTAGAACAATTATCGATGCTCTAGACGGTTCAAGAGGTGACGGCAGTGATTAAATCTCTTCCTAATGGCAAGGCACCAGGTCCAGATGGATTTACTAATAAATTTTATTCCAAATTCTGTGATCAGTTGGCCCCTATTTTAACACAATTGTTTAACCACATTTTCCAGGGCGGTAGTTTCCCTAGGGAAATGTTAGAGTCCAGAATCATAACGATACTGAAGCCCAGAAAAAGACCCCACTGACTGTAAAAATTATCGCTCCACTGCTCTGCTTAATACCGATTTAAAAATCTTGGCGAATCGTGTCAGCCCCCTTCTTCTTAATCTAATCCATCCGGACCAGGTGGGTTTTATTATTGGTCGTCAGGCTCCAGATAATGTGCGTAGAGTTATGAACTTAGTTGAGATTGCGGAAAGGGAGGTGAGCCCGCTGGTTCTTCTATCTTTAGATGCTGAAAAAGCTTTTGATAGACTCCATTGGGGCTATATGGCAGCAGTTTTATCTAAATTTGGCTTTGGAGGTCCTATTTTTCATTCCATTCTGGCACTGTATAACAACCCTACGGCTAAGGATCTAAGTAATGGGTTATCAGACCCTTTCAGTATATCTAATGGTACCCGGAAAAGTTGTCCCTTATCCCCTCTGATATTTGCCCTCTCCATCAAACCTATAGCTGCTCAAATCAGATCATCTCCCCATATCCCAGGGTTGGTCTACAAAGATACCATTCATAAACTCTGCCTTTTCGCGGACGATATCATGCTTTTTGTAACTGATCCGGTGGGCTCACTCCCTTCCCTCCATAGTTTGCTTGACCATTTTAGCCAAGCCTCTTTCTATAAACTTAACACCTCTAAGTCAGAAGCTCTCGCATTTAATCTTCCACCTCCTGTCAAATCCTCTTTTAAATCATCTTACCCATATGTGTGGAAGGAAAAAAGTCTTCCATACCTAGGTATTCAGATCCCGGCAAGTATTTCTCAAACAATAGATTCTAATTATTCTTAGATAATTAGAATGTTTTAGTTAAAAAAAGGCTACCGTTTGAAATTTCATGGTTGGGTCATATTGCGGCCTTTAAAATGGTCCTTTTGCCCAAAATCCTCTATCTTTTTAGATCCATCCCTTATATAGTACCCAAGCCTATAATTGATATGTTGACGAAATGTATGACCCTGTGTGTCTGGAAAGGCCGTCCTGCCAGAATCGCTCTTAACAGATTAACACTCCCTAAGGGGGCAGGGGGTTTGGCCTTGCCCAATCTTCAAAAATATCACGAGGCATGTATGATTGCACAAATGGAGGACTGGGGTAGGGCGGACCATGTTAAACCTTGAAGCAGGAACCCCCGTTGATCCCGTTACGAGATCTAGGGTGGTTGCTAAGACACATGCGTCCGCCCGTCCCATCCCTCTTACTATCGACTCGTAGTACCTTACAGATTTGGGATAAAGCTGTCTTACCCTTAAAAGACTTTGAGGTTCCCTCTCCTTTGTTGTCTATTTCAGAAATAAACAAATTAATTCCAGATATCTCATTGTCCTCATGGATACATCAGGGAATTAAATCAATCATGGATATTATGGTGGGCACCTCGGTGGCTTCCTTTCCATATCTTCAAGCTAAATTTGGTCTTAGTGCTAAAGATAACTATAGATATCTTTAGATTTCTTACTGGATTTCCTCAGCCCCTCAGGGTCGGGCCAAGTTTTCCCCTCCTGCAACTGCTATTCTAAATCGATTTCAGGGTTCCCTTGGGTTGAAGGGGATTACATTCTGGTATAGCTTTCTCTCAGAGCCTCGGGATTTAGGTAAGACTAAAGTACAGCGCCTTTGGGAGCAGGACTTAGAGATCACACTGACCCCCGTGGAATGGCAATGCATTTTTAAGTCTTCCCATAAAGTTTCCAAGTGTTCTAATCATGTTGAAATGTTGGTCAAATTGATTAATAGGTGTTATCTAACACCAGCCAGGTTACATAAGATGTGGCCATCTACTACGAAATTCTGTTGGAGGGGGTGTGGGCTGGTTGGAACATTACTCCATGTATTCTTGGAATTCCCGCTAATTAAACCATTATGGGTAGAGGTGTTTCACTTTTTGAACTCCCTCATTAAACTAAATATCAGCCCATCTCCAGAACTTGCCCTGCTTCACATGTATCCTTCTGAAATACAGTCTTCTCACAGATATGTGGTTGAGCATGTGTTTATTTCCACTAAAGCCACAATTGCACAAAATTGAAAATCCCCTAACATTCCCCACCTGGAAATTTTTTTATCTAAGGTTCAATATATCTACGATATGAAGACCAGAGGTATTTCATACTCTGTGCTTCCGATACAATAAAATGGCTTCCTTGGACCATGTATATATATGACCGCAGTAATGTCCAAGCAATACCTGGTTCAGTTTGCTACGATATAGATATACTTGACTTGTCTGAATCCCCCTCAGCTGATTAAATG
Organism: Limnodynastes dumerilii; assembly: GCA_011038615.1. Lineage (NCBI taxonomy): Eukaryota > Metazoa > Chordata > Amphibia > Anura > Limnodynastidae > Limnodynastes > Limnodynastes dumerilii. The sequence goes on from WWET01001484.1 coordinate 117,849, forward strand.
TTGATTTAAGACCTTTTGTATTAGTATATAAGATATTTTGAGACCTATACAAATTTCCTCTCCCACCTCTACTAGGTTTGTTAGATACTGGGTGGTAATTGCCTGTTCTACCTCATCAATGGTAATTTGAGCACATTATTTGAGCTTTCCCCTCTTTTTGTTCCCTCTCCCTTTTCCCTTATTCATAACGAGTTTATGCCTAAAAGCCATTTATTAATGTAAGTTGTTTCCTTATTGTTTGATGTGTACATTTACATGGCTATGTGTTGATTGTCCCCTTCCCGTCTTTTCTTTCTGTACCCCAAACTTGTTCATTATAAAACAATAAAAATTTATTAATGGGAAAAAAAAGGTGGGAAGTCAGGCATGGAAGTTTTTATAAGCTGATCATCGCAGTAGTCCCTGAATTTCCTAAGGAGATACAGGTGAAACTTGAAAAATTTGAATAGCGTGAAAAAGTTCATTTATTTCAGTAATTCAGCTTAAAAGGTGAAACTAATATATTATATAGACTCATTACATGCAAAGTGAAAAATTTCAAGCCTTTATTTGTTTTAATTTGTTGATTATGGCTTACAGCTTATGAAAACCCCAAAATCAAAATCTCACAAAATTTGAATAATGTGCCAAGGTACAATATTGTAGGCTCAAAGTGTCACACTCTTATCAGCAAATTAATTTCAAACACCTGCAAAGGGTTCCTGAGCCTTTAAATTGTCTCTCAGTCTTGATCAGTAGAATTCACAATCATGGGGAAGACTGCTGACCTGACAGTTGTGCAGAAAAGCATCATTGACACCCTCCACAAGGAGGGAAAGCCTCAAAAGAAAATTGCAAAAGAAGTTGACTGTAAAGTACTGTATCAAAGCACATTAATAGAAAGTTAAGTGGAAGGGCAAAGTGTGGAAGAAAAAGGTGCACAAGCAGCAGGGATGACCGCAGCCTGGAGAGGATTGTCAGGAAAAGGCCATTCAAAAGTGTGGTGTAGCTGCACACACATAAATGGATCCTGAACATGGGCTTCAAATGTCGTATACCTCTTGTCAAGCCGCTCCTGAACAACAAACAACGTCAGAAGCGTCTTACCTTGGCTAAAGAAAGAAATAACTGGTCTGTTGCTCAGTGGTCCAAAGCCCTGTTTTCTGATGAAAGCAAATTTTGTATCTCATTTGGAAACCAAGGTCCCAGAATCTGGAGGAAGGATGGAGAGGCACACAATCCAAGATGCTTGAAGTCCAGTGTGAAGTTTCCACGGTCTGTGTTGGGGAGCCATGTCATCTGCTGGTGTTGGTCCACTGTGCTTTATTAAGTCCAGAGTCAATGCAGCCGTCTACCAGGACATTTTAGAGCACTTAATGCTTTCTTCAGCAGACAAGCTTTATGGAGATGGTGACTTCATTTTCCAGCAAGACTTGGCACCTGCACACACTGCCAAAGAAACCAAAACCTGGTTCGATGACCGTGGGATTACTGTGCTGGATTGTCCAGCAAACTCGCCGGACCTGAACCCCATAGAGAATCTATGGGGCATTGCCAAGAGAAAGATGAGAGACATTAGTCCGGACAATGCAGAAGAGCTGAAGGCCGCTATTGAAGCAAACTGGTCTTCAATAACACCTCAGCAGTGCCACAGGCTGATAGCATCCATGCCACACCGCATTGAGGGAGTAATTTGTGCAAAAGGGGCCCAAACCAAGTACTGAGTACATATGAATGATTATACTTTTCAGAGGGCTGACATTTCTGTATTTAAAACCTTTTTTTTATTTTATTTCATGTAATATTCTAATTTTGAGAAATTTCGCCTTTGGGGTTCTCATAAGCTGTAAGCCATAATCATCAAAATTAAAACCAATAAAGGCTTGAAATATTACACTTTGCATGTAATGAGTCTATATAATATATTAGTTTCACCTTTTGAATGACTGAAATAAATGAACATTTGAACGATATTCTAATTTTTCGAGTTTCACCTGTATGTATTTATACATAAGTACAAATAGCTGGGCATTCTTTTTCTTTCTATCTTCTCTATACATATATTCTTTCTTCCTTTACTTTAGTCGCTTTCCCTTCTTCTTTCTTAGAATAGCTGACAATCAAGCTCGCTATGTCTTCCCGCCCTAAGCGTGCAGCACCGCTTCCAGCCAGGCTCAGAGACACTAGCCCCAACTTTATACCGGACACCCCGCGCAGTAGGGGTGCCCAAATCCGTATAGCACCGCTTAGGGGCCCGGGCCCTTGCCTCACCTCAACAGGCTCCAGACTTAGATATGTAGCGTGGTCATGACCCCTCAGGCGGCTGATGGTACGGGCCGTGGGAGGCTTAGCAGTGATGCCGCTGGCGATATTGGCAGCAGTTCGGCAGGAACACAGCATGCAGGGTCGCAGACAACCAGAGCCAGGCACCTTTCCTTATCAGGCACGCAGCAGAGCGGGTCACAGGCTGTAAGGAGGCCCCGCTCCAGCGGGCGTAGTATCAGACAGGCGATCAGTAGCGCGTGATGTGCTCATGCACTGGAGCACCCTCTGCCCGCAGACATAGAGGTATTGTGGCCTGTAGAGTTGTTACAGCCAGCAGCTACTGCAAGCGTGAGTGCACAGCAAGTAGATAGCAGAGAAAGGACAGGGACAGACAGGGGAGTTCCTCAGCATACAGGTAGGCTTGGGGTTGAGCATCATCACACCAACGTGCTATATCCAGCCCACAGGGCAGGGACCTCCTTTAGCTCAGTATCCTCCTATATACCACCCTCAGTTTCAACCTAGTGGGGCTATGAGGGACTGGCCTTACTGGCAGATACCTAATTTCCCACCCCCACCTTGTTATTCTTGGCCATGCCCCCCTCCCAGTTGAGTTCAGCATAGCAGCCATTCTAGATCGCATTCGCGCTCGGCATCTCCAAGGCGCAGGCACCAGCCAGAGAGGTCTACGCCTCCTTGCACCTCTTCAGGGGCCCTTACTATGGCAAGCAAGCCAGTATTGGTGCAGGCCGCTGAAGTTCTCCCTTTTTCAGGCTCTCAGTTGAGTGGTGATCCACAGGCGAGAGGAGACATCAGTCGCTTGGTGGAGAGTAGCAGGCAGAGTGGTGAGAGAGAGGGAGATTATGAGCTATGCGGCCTGGTGAGTCAAATATTGATGCACGTGGTGATTCAGATGACACATTTTCCATGTCGACATGCCCCTTTGACACATCACAGTCTTCAGGACAGGCCAAGCGGCGCCCCAAAAATTTGGCCAAAATTACAGACAAACGCTTACAGATGAGAGCACATAAGAAAGCTGATAGGATAGTCCCCTCGCCAGCAGCGGAAGCGGATAGCGCCCCAAACATAGTGCAATGTGCTTACACAGCAGTCATGAGAGGTATGCGATTTAGGATGCGCAAAAAAATCCGCAAAGGTAAATTTGTAGATTTATTTACGCTTACCACATGACGGTAAAAAAGCTCTTACGGCCGGCTGCTAAGAAAAAAGGTGGGTCTGCTGAGGAGAGTTATAGATCTTATATCAATTGGCTAGCGGCATGGAGCACATTTATGACATGCTATTTAGAGACCTGCCTGGATTTGCTTGGCGCAAGTATGATGAACAATTCAGGTTAAAATATGACGGAATGACTAATATAGGTTTTGGAGTCAAAGATGTTGTGCTTTGGCTGGAGGTGACCAATGCTGCATCAGAGTAGGGCCTTGAGGCACCTGCAGCCAAAAGGTTTCAGGCAAAGGGGCCTCCCATTGCTTTCTTGTTTTAACTTTAATAATGCAGGATGTACCAAAGGGAGCCGATGCACCTTCAGACATGTTTGTCTGCGGTGCAATGGCATCCATCCCGCTAAGTCCTGCTCCAAACCCTCCTCAGCAACAGCCCCTAATTCCCACCAGGGGTCAGCGGCTGGCTCTAAGCTTGGCCCCGTCTGCAATTAATATAGGTAACTTAGCTAAATAGTTAACCCGCTACCCCTATAGGAATAAGGCGTAGTTCCTCTTGAATGGTTTCTTTGATGGCTTTCGTCTTCCCATTTTAGGTCCAGTATCCCTTGCTTACCCACGTAACTTAAAGTCAGCTGATTCATCCCCTGTCATACTAAAAGATAAGATTACAAAAGAGTTAAGTTTGGGCCGGATGTTTAATATAACACCTGTCCTTCCCAAGGGAATCTAATGTTAATGGGCCTGATCCAGAACAACGCTTTGGAGGGAATTTACGCGTGGCAGAGACGTAAAATCGCTGTTTTGTACGCACTGCGCATGCGCACCATAGAAAATACGCACATTAATGTAGCGTAATTGTGAACGTATGGGCCATTCACGTATGTGTCAC
>WWET01001484.1:122455-142440 GCA_011038615.1 Limnodynastes dumerilii
GCGCACGAAAATACGCTACGCGAATAAACATACGGCAAACGTAGTTTCGGGGTCTACCCCAATGATGCTATTCCCGAGTCACTGTCCAGGGTGATATATCAGTCCTTTGAAGAGGCAATGATGCTGGTGAGAGGTTTTTGTACTGGGGCCCTACTGGCAAAGGTTGACATGGAATTGGCCTTCCACTTGTTACCCCTTCATCCGGAGTCATTCCGGTACATGGGTTTCAGGCTTAATGACGGATTTTTTGTTGATAAATGTTTGCCGATGGGCTGCTCGTTATCATGCATGCACCTTCTTCGAAAACTTCAGTTCCTTCTTACATTGGTGCATTACTGCTGGGATGGGACAATCAGGCGTAGCGTATTATCTGGATGATTTCCTGGTAATGGACCCAGGGGAGTCAGAGGTTTGCGCTGAGCTGTTGTTTTACTTTATAGTGCTATTTTATCACTTAGGGGTGCCTATAGCGCATGAAAAATGGAGGGCCCCGCCACCATATTGTCATATCTAGCTATAGAGATTGACATGGTAGCGGGGCTTTGCCAGCTTCCAGACGCAAAAATTAGGCAATTGAATGAAAAAATTGCAAGCGCAAAAAAGGCATGGCGGGTATTGCTCCAGAGATTGCAATCCTTAGTGGGCTCGCTTTGCTTTGCATGTAGAGTAATACTGGTAGGGAAGATATTCTGCCACTTGCTGGAGGCTGCTTTCGCAGAGGTCCGTCACCCGCAGGGATGGATCTCACTTTTCAAGGATCTTCAAACGGATCTTGGGGTGTGGGATACGTTCCTGGACACTTTCAACGGGGTGCGGATTTGGCCTGCGCCGGCAATCTCCAATGTAGAGTTACAACTTTTAATAAATGCAGCGGGTTCTACAGGCTTTGGGGCGTTCTTTCAAGGGGATTGGTGTGCGGCACCTTGGCTGCACTCATGGTTCTTGACAGGGCTGACGTGTAATCTGGTTTTGCTTTGGGCTGACCACTTCCAGGATCGCAAGATCGTTTTTTGGTGTGACAATATGGGGGATGTGCAGACCATAAATAGTCAGAGTGCATCCTCCCCGCCGGTTATTCACCTTTTAAGACATTTGATCCAGCGATGTCTTCAATTCAATATTAATTTAGAGCGGAACATGTGCCAGGGGTGAAGAATTTGCTGGCGGATGCACTCTCACGATTTGAATAGGCTCGTTTTTTCCATCTTGCACCCTTTGCCAGCGTGACATGTAGTCATTGCCCATTGTCTGTTTGGCAGGTGGTCAGTCAGGATTAGAGGATTTAGCAGTGTGGTACCTTTAGAAAATACAGGGCTGCATGGGTCGCCTGGTCAGCATTTCGCAAAGCTCAGCCCTCTTATCAAAGGAGCTTGCAGAATACCCTACATCATTTCATGATGGGTGAGTTTCAAAAGGGTAAGTCATGGGCCCATATGAGATCAACTTTAGAGGGTATTGCGTTCTTGGGGCATCTATATGGAGAACCCGATGTCACCAAAGGGTTCTTAGTTAGTAATTTGCTTAAAGGTTGGGCGAAAGCGAGACCTACCCCTCCGGACACCAGGCTGCCTATATCGCTTAATTCCCTGGCGCGCATCATTGAGGCAGTTTCTGGGGTGACCAATAACAGGTATGAAACTTTATTGTTTAGAACAGCTTTCAGTTTCGCTTTTGCAGGGGCTTTCCGAGTAGGTGAGCAAGTGGCGGCATCCAAGTCCTCCCTGACCACAGGCCTGCTTTCAAACAATGTGGCTTGATGATTGCATAGACTGTAAAATTCATAGAGGAAAAGGGGACCAGTTAGGATGTGATTGCTGGGTGCATTTGCAAAAGGCAGAGTCACCAATTATATGCTTGGTAAGCAGTTGGCTGCTATGCGACCATCGATTTTTCTAGTCTGGCTAGCACATAACGCGGAGCCCCTCTCTAGATATCAGTTTTCAGCCATCTTGCAAAGGGCATTAAGCCACCCTGGCCTTGACCCCTCTAGATATGGCACACATTCATTTAGAATTGGGTCTGCTTCAGTAGCAGCGGCTCAGAAGCATCAGTGGAAGCCATTAAACATTTGGGTCGATGGAAGTCTCAGGCTTTCAGGAGTTACATTTGCCCGATTTTTTGGAGATTTTCAGACAATGGATGGGCTATGGCTAAAGTGCATGGAAAAGTTAATAGGGCAATAAAAGGTTTTATGTTAAGCAAAGGGTGGTTGGCAATCCCTCACCCTCTTTTTCGCTTGATTGATGGTGGCGGTGTCGGGCGTTAGGAGCCCGGTTGGGTGGCAGGATGCAGGTTCAGATTAATGTTTGGTATTTTTGCATGTAGCTCCTTTTTTGTGTGGTTAATTGTATAGGCACTTATACTAATCAACACAACCGTTGAATTTGGCCTATTCGTATCATTCATTTGCCATTAAATTTGGCCAGCTTATTTGGAGGTGCGTTTTCAACGGACGGCCTCTGGTAACAGTTATTGGTGCCTCGACAGGAGTTTATATGTGCCATACATAACATGTAAGGTGATGAAAATCAATTCTATGTAATGATGTTGTCCACTTGTTCACTGGACTGTTATATGTGAATGATATGTACCTGCCTTTTGCCCCATCAATTAGAGATCTGAATTATGATCATTGATCCTTAAGATCCCAAATTGATATTCAATAAAATAGTGTTGTCCCACAAATTACCTCTGTTTTTTATTACCTGTTTGGTGGGTGGGACATGGCTTGGGGGCCATGGGTCACACATGGAAAGTTTAGGGAAATGGAGGACTATTGAATTGGTACGAGTACCAGTTAATCTTCCTGTGTGATCATGGCCCTTATGTCAGGTTACTAATCAGAGTCCCTGGTATTGGCTGTTTCAAAAGGTGGGAGGAGTCGGGCTTGGAAAATTTTATAAGCTGATCATCGCAGTAGCTGAGTCAGTCCCGGAGTGAATTCCCCCAACACTGTTCCCTCCCTAATAAAATTGTGTTTTTGGTAGGTAGAGGTTGATTAGAGTGGCAGGATGCAGGTACAGATTAATGTTTGGTATTTTTGCATGTAGCTCCTTTTTTGTGACGTTTATTGTATAGGATCTTATAATAATCGACACAACCATTGAATTTGGCAGGTTCGTGTCATTCATTTGCCATTGAATTTGTTGCTTGTTCGGAGGCATGTTTTCAATGGACGGCCTCTGGTAACAGTGTTACTTATTGGTGCCTCGACAGGTGTTTGTATGCGCCATACATAACATGTAAGGTGATGGAAATCGATTCTATGTACCGTATATACTCGAGTATAAGCCGACCCGTATATAAGCCGAGGCACCTAATTTTGACACAAAAACCTGGGAAAAGTTATTGACTCGAGTATAAGCCTAGGGTGGGAAATGCAGCAGCTACTGGTAAATTTCAAAATAAAAATAGATACCAATAAAATGTCATTAATTGTATCATCATGTGTATCCAGCACCCAGTATCCAGTGTGCCCCTCTGTGTGTCCTGCCAGTCAGTCTGCCCCCTCTAGGTGTGTCCTGCCAGTCTCTGCCCCTTCCCTGCTGAAACATTGGACTTACCTCAGTTGCCCCTTAATGCCTGCCAACATATCTGCTCCTTAATGTCTGCCCATAATGCCAGCCTCCATGTCTGCCCCCAAATGCCAGCCTCCATGTCGGCCCCCAAATGCCAGCCTCCATGTCGGCCCCCAAATGCCAGCCTCCATGTCGGCCCCCAAATGCCAGCCTCCATGTCGGCCCCCAAATGCCAGCCTCCATGTCGGCCCCCAAATGCCAGCCTCCATGTCGGCCCCCAAATGCCAGCCTCCATGTCGGCCCCCAAATGCCAGCCTCCATGTCGGCCCCCAAATGCCAGCCTCCATGTCGGCCCCCAAATGCCAGCCTCCATGTCGGCCCCCAAATGCCAGCCTCCATGTCGGCCCCCAAATGCCAGCCTCCATGTCGGCCCCCAAATGCCAGCCTCCATGTCGGCCCCCAAATGCCAGCCTCCATGTCGGCCCCCAAATGCCAGCCTCCATGTCGGCCCCCAAATGCCAGCCTCCATGTCGGCCCCCAAATGCCAGCCTCCATGTCGGCCCCCAAATGCCAGCCTCCATGTCGGCCCCCAAATGCCAGCCTCCATGTCGGCCCCCAAATGCCAGCCTCCATGTCGGCCCCCAAATGCCAGCCTCCATGTCGGCCCCCAAATGCCAGCCTCCATGTCGGCCCCCAAATGCCAGCCTCCATGTCGGCCCCCAAATGCCAGCCTCCATGTCGGCCCCCAAATGCCAGCCTCCATGTCGGCCCCCAAATGCCAGCCTCCATGTCTGCCCCCTAATGATTGCCAGGGCCTGCCTCCATGTCTGCCCCCTATTGTCAGCCTCAATCTGCCCCCTATTGCCAGTGCCAGCCTCCAATGTGATGTCTACCCCCAATTGACAGACTCCATCTGCCCCCCATTAACAGTGCCAGCCTTCACCTGCCCCCTTGTTATGGCTGTTAGTCTCCCTGGTCCTTTCACTATCTGTATCCCTCCACAGCTATCCACAGCCCATGCAGATAGGACAAGCAAAGCATAGGGTAGGGGCCCCCAGGCCACTCACCAGTCCAGAGCAGGGCAGTGGTAGCAGGGGAGACATGCTGGATACTTGCTGAAGACAGTGACACTCAGGAACTCTGCAGAGGTTATTTCCTGCGTGCGGAGCCTCCTCTACCAGATCGTGGGACAACTGGCTAATTGCAGCTCAAATAAATGGGACAGCTCTGCCTCCGGCTCTCTCCCTCGCATCACGCGCTACACAATGACGTTGGGTGACCTAAGGTCACCACAACATCATTGCGCAGCACGCACCGCGGGGAGACAGCCGGAGGCAGAGCTGTGAAGAAGAGAGCCAGACGCAGGGACCGCCAGAGGGACCGCAAAGGTAAGTTAAAATGTAGGATTTTTTTTTAATTTTTTTTTAGCACTCGAGTATAAGCCGAGGGGGGCTTTTTCAGCACAAAAAATGTGCTGAAAAACTCGGCTTATACTCGAGTATATACGGTAATTATGTTGTCCACTTGTTCACTGGACTGCTATATGTGAATGATATGTACCTGCCTTTCGGCCCATCAATTAGAGATCTGAATTATTATGATCATTGATCCTTAAGATCCCAAATTGGTATTTAATAAAATAGCGTTGTCCCACGAATTGCCTCTGTTTTTTTATTTCCTGTTTGGTGGGTGGGACATGGCTTGGAGGCCATGGGTCACACATTAATTTATGAACTGGTGCAATTTATAACACATATATTATACTTATATATTATAATTTACATTATCAATGAATAAAGCCGGTAAAGTGCGCAATCAAGTTAGATTGAGAGAAATACCATATTATTATAATGCTGGATCAGTAATCAATGCTTAGGTGTCTTAGGGGCTGATTCAGAGTTGCACTTCCACCTTTTTTTTAGGTGCAAGTGTAGACCTGAGCAATACCATGTTGAATGGCAAGGGGAGGAAGATTTAAATTGTAAAATCAGAATTAAAATTAGGAGGTGAATTTTCTTAGCTTAACTCTATTTTATAGAATAAACATCAAGCTATGAAATATTTTAGTTCTATGTTTAAAAGTAATGTATTTTCCCTGCATGCAAATTTTTTTAAATTAAATAACACCCCTTACTTTGAAAAATGGTTTAGCCGAGCTGTATACTTCCACCTAAAAAAAGGTGTAAGTGCATCTCTGAATCAGCCCCTTAATAACTGTGCACCAGAGTCATATTTAAGATCATATTCCATATGTTAGCCGGAGGCTAATGTATAGAATTTGGTTTCTGAAGTATAGAATGCAGTCTGCAGAATGTAAGTTTCTGTTTATTGGAAACTTTTTATTATGAATGGGTAAGTATGTTGATCGGCCGCACCAAAGGGAGTCTTAGGGCCAGATTTACTAAGCTGTGGGTTTGGAAAAGTAGAGATGTTGCCCATAACAACCAATCAAATTCTAGCTGAGATTCTCTAGTATGTATTAGAAATGTGAGAGCTAAAATCTGATTGGTTGCTTTGGGCAACATCTCCACTTTTCCAAACCTGCAGCTTAGTAAATCTGGCCCTTAGGGTCAGGCTGCTGGGAAGGAAGGGTTAGGGTAATGTGAGGGGAGAGATAATGTTAGGGTAATTTGAGGGGAGGGTTACATTCATACTCACCATTCGCCACAGAGTCATCTTTCTTCCGTGGATTGATTGCTTATCCTCTGAGAGGCAAAAGCAATCAATGGCTGAGAGAAAACGTCACTTTCAAAAAAGGGCCATTCGCAGTGGCGACCCATAGCCCTTAGGTAGCGCTTATAGTCATAGATTTGAACATCAAAGTCCACCCCATGTGTATCTCATATGCATGGTGTGTGCTCCCACCCTTTTTGTGTAGTGACCTGAATGCAGTCGCTTGTTCTTGCATTCTATGCAGAAGGGGGACTTATGGGCAGGCCCACTCACCATGTGTGATATGCATGGTGTGTGAGGGAATGGATGTAAATTGTACAGTAAGGACTTAGCTAAGCTCTTACATATGAATGTGCATTTATTATGTGACCCTTTCAATTGTGGACAATTGAGGTAGGGTCATGAACATACAAGGGCCATATGTGCAATGAGAGCGCAGGGTGTGTGCATTCCCCTTGCATGATCGGTAATTACATTTTGGATTCAGTCCAAAGTCAGGTGCACTCAGCAGCTGGCAGCAAATGACAGAAAGGAGAACTTTATGCTGGTGATATGGAAGCTGCAGATGCGGCTGAGAGAGCAGACCCTTTGAAAAAGGAATGTGGTTTCTTCAATGCTGCTGAGGAGGGAAGACACTGCAGTATCAGTCTAATCAGAAAAGGAAGGAAGGAGCAGAGACCCGGCCAGTGATGGACTTTGATATTGGTGGGATCACGGTAGCGCTCCATTAGCTCGGCCACCATCTTGGCTGATGGAACTAAAAGTCCCATCTATATTACAATTTAGAAAAAACAAGGAACTTATTTATGGGGCATAGAAAGCCATATTATGGGGAATAATGCAATTAAGGATAAATAAAGGGTTTTGGGGCTGATTCAGAGTTGCACTTCCACCTATATTTAGCTGCAAGTGTAGACCTGAGCAATACCATGTTGAATTGCAAGGGGAGGCAGCTTTAAATTGTAAAACCAGAAATAAAATTAGGAGGTGAAGTTTCTTAGGTCAACTCTATTTTATAGAATAAACATAAAACTATGCAGTATTTTAGTTCTATGTGTAAAAGTAATGTAATTTCCCTGCATGCAAAATGTTTTACATTCATTTACACCCCTTTCTTTGAAAAATGGTTTAGCCGAGCTGTACACTTCCACCTAAAAAAAGGTGTAAGTGCATCTCTGAATCAGCCCCTTTATGATGAAGTATATATAGACTATATGTCCAATAATAAAGCCTATTATTACTCTTTAATTAAACTGAAACTATCTCCAAGATAGTGTTCTATATGCCCCATAATAAAGCTGAATTTCATCTCTGCTTAACCCCCTAACTTTAACTTTTTTTTTTCTCTGTAAGGTGGCTATCTGGTCTTGCCGGTTGCATTTGTTATCTGCAGTTTACCACAAATGCTACCAGCAGCACTGACATCACAAAAGCACTTTGTTGCTGGGTGCATCTTCCAACAGCTTTCAGCCAGTTCATGCAGTTATGGTCACAGACATTGGGGCAGATCCTGAACTACGCATTTCTGCGAATTTACGTGTGGCAGACACGTAAATTCGCAGATTTGATCGAACTGCGCATGCGCACCGCAGAAAATACGCACATTCGCGTAGCGTATTTTCCAACGTAAGGATAATTCACGTATTGCGAACGTAAGTAATTACGTGTGGGCGTGCCAAAATTACGTTAGCGACGAATACGTGCGAATTACGTGAAGTAGGCGGGGGGGTATTTAAAGTGTACAGTATGGGCGTGCTAAGCTGCGTACGTTCGCGTAGTCTGTACGCACGTTAGCGGACGTATGCTGTTACGTTTGGAAAATACGTTCGCGTGTACGCCTGTTAGCGGACATATTCTGTTACGTTTGGAAAAGTTAAGGTAGGGTTTGGGTAGCGTATTTTCACAAAATACGGCCGTGCAGGGGGTGTGTTAAGGGTAGCGTAGCGAATTTACGTACGCGAAAATTCGCTACGTGAATAAACGTACTGCAAACGTTGTTCAGGATCTACCCCATTGTCTGACATTGTATGTTTATCTGCATGCCAATTGAGTGCCCACAAATGCTGACGGCTGGTCTGTCTGTACCATGTGGGTCTTTAGTCGGTGCTGCAGAAAGCTAGTAAATGCTTTTATATTCAGTTTTATGCTACACAGGTTACCCATAATTCTGTAACTTTCTAAGTTATTGATTGTAAAGATAAAAATACAACATTCAATAAATTCCCAATTAAATTTGATGAGTATGAGGACTGACCATAATATTTTTTAATCACTAATTGCCTCTTGTTGAATGAAAAAAGGTACTTTGAAAATATGTATAATAGTCATTAGCACCTTAATTGTCCTATTAATGAACATAAAATAAAAGAGAATGATAAATATTTATTATCCAGTCATAGCATCATGGAAATATTTTCACATTTTCTTTGTTGTCCTGCATAAATTATCAGGTTCTTCTTTGCAGATAATGAAATATGACAGAATGGAAAAAGCTGTCACTTATTACCTATCTGTCATTGGGATATGGAAATATCTTTGTTTAGATCAACACAATAAAAATCACAGTTTTTTTCCCCTTCTTTATTATTATATTTATGGGTCATACTATAATCAATGTCTACAAAGCTCTTCTTCGAGATTTGAGTATAATATTTTTTGTCAGCTTTTTTTTATTGTTTTGTTTACAGTCACCCAAGTCACTCAACAAATATGTTAATAACTTATTAAAAAAACAATCAATCATTTTTCTGAGATACTTATATAAAACTGTCAGTCTGAGAATGAAATATTGATGTTTAATTCAATGAAGACTATTAGTATACTTCGATATGGAACATTATATGCAGTAATTGCATAAAAGCGGAGATTGAGCCAGCAAAGTTGCCTTGGTGAATTGTGTTTAATGCTAAAGATAATAATAACCTATTTCATCTGCATGCATTTTAGAAAAAAATAAAATACTACACATTATTTTAAAATTAACCCTGTTTAAGCAGTCTGAGGACATAAAAGCTATATATGCAGTATAGCTAATAGAAAACATACTTAAAAGTTTTGTTTTATTTGAAGCTTTATATGATAATAGAGATTTAAAAAAATCACTGTAAAATTTACTATTTCAATAAAAAAAATCCTTAGAAAAGATAAAAATTCTAGAAAGACCAAGTGAATAGTTGCTATATATTATAAGGTATCAAACATAATATTGTATTTTTTTTATTAATATTTATTTTATTACAGGTGATTTATATATTTATAGCATAATACATAACATTCTTGAGTCCATTGATTGTATTTCCATTTGTTAACAGTCAATTAACATATAATATTCTTTGAATACAGGGGAAAAATATGTAGCACTCAAAAAGAACATATAAATTCCACTATTCCATGATTATATAGTCAGTAATTTGTAAAATGCATCTTAAAAAAAAAAATCTAATCAAATTGTTCTTACTCATTATGTTCTGTCAAAAAATTTACCATTTATTATTGACAGATTATTAAATAGTAGATTATTGTTTAGGTAACAGCTGTTTTTAAAAGGACACATCAGTTACTAAATATTTGTTGGAAAATTATCTCCTGGTAAGGATTAAGAGATTAAGCATAATCCTTATTTTGTAAAGGACATAGAAATGAAAAGTAAATTGATGCAATGAGCAGAGCTGGCTTTGACAAATTTGGTTCCCAGCCTAAACTTGAGTTGGCTGGAAAAAATATAAAAGTTAAACATAAATTAGTTATTTTAAAAAATGTATTTAATACTTCCACCTGTACATCAACTTAACATATGCTTCTATAATAAAAGTGTACACATGTAATTTTCAGTTATTCTGCCTCACAGGCTTTACTCTACAGATCATCCAATGCTTGCAAGATAATAACGGTCTATATAATATGTAAATACAATGCATTGGAAAAAAAACATATAGCAAAATCTGTTATGAGGATCACCAGAGACATTTCCTGTGCTTCAAAGGAACAATTTATTAGCGATACTACCCTCGGAAATTGCCTTTTAACAGAACTTCAGATTAGAGACTAAATAAATCCTCAATTGACTTCAAATAGCAGACACACATCAAAAATCAACTGCAGGAATTGGCCTCATGATAGTACTCCCACAAAAAAATAGAACACAGGTAGTGAACATATGATCTTTTGTCAATTATTTGACTCAAAGAGATAATAGGCACAAAATGCTTGTGACAAAGTTTATTTAAAGGTTTATTTAAAATTGAAAACACACTGAATCACCATGACTATCAAACAACATTTTATTTTGTCTGTGCTTAACTGAAAATATTAATATATTTATTTATTTTTTATTTATAAATGATAGTGGTAAAAACGCCAGAAGGAGAGTGATGTTGTTCTGCACCTGATTACAATTGGATCTTCATTTATTAATAGAGTTGGACTAATTTGTGCCAAATGGTTATGGACTATTTTTTTACATTTCTATTATTTTATTTTCTTATTTTGAAAAACATTTTATGAAATACTTCCACCTGAACATCGTCTCAACATATGCTACTAAAATAAAATTCTACACATGTTTACATTTTTAAGTTATTCTGACAATAAAATAAATAAGTCTAACAAAATCATTTTGTTTTACAGATAAGTTATTTTAAATGATGAAAGTTTTCAAATAAAAGAAGGGAACTTAACAAGGAGGATAACAGTAACGTGCAGTATAAATAAGCATCAGAGGTGTTTGAGGTTAAATGGGTCATAAAATTCTAATTTAGTAGTATATACACGTATAAATCTATTCCATAGACAAAAAACCTTGTGGTTTAACATGTCTGATTAAGGATTCTTGCATTGACACAAAACATAGAAACCTTTAAAACTTTACCGTTCAAACACCAAAAAGCAATGAAATTACGACATTAAGGCTGGAGTCTTAATGGAGGTGTTCCTTAATGCGTAAATCTGGCTGTGGGAATGCACAGTTCCTTAAGCAATACAGACATGGTATACCATCACATCCTGTGAATTAGCAGCTCTAACATTTTTAGCAATCTCACTCCATGATAGTGCTGAATCTGCAGCTTACCATAGGATGTGATGGAATACCATGTCTGTATTGCTTAGGGAACACACCCATTAAGACTCCAGCCTTAATATCGTAATTTCACTGCTTTTTGGCGTTTGAACGGTAAAGTTTTAAAGGTTTCTATGTTTTGTGTCAATGCAAGAAACCTTAATCAGACATGTTAAACCGCCGCAAGGTTTTTTGTCTATGGAATTGCATAGCTTTTTAAAAAGCTAATATTTTTGCTTTTAACAACTATATGTGCGTGTGTGAAAGTTTTAATCTATGTTTTGTGTCAATGCAAGAAACCTTAATCAGACATGTTAAACCGCCGCAAGGTTTTTTGTCTATGGAATTGCATAGCATAGCATAGACTGAATAAATAACAAACCTAATATATACACTGTGTGTCCCCCTCCACCCCTTAACATTCCCCAGCCCACCAAGAGGAGGTAACATGGCTGATTTGTGAAACATTTGTGAGAGAGAAGTCGGCCATCTTGCTCATGTGAAGCCTAAATACACCCAGGGCATCATGCACCCATCTTTACAATGGGGCATATTTTCCCAAATTTTCTAACAAATCTCACCTACAAAAACACTGTTCCAAATGCATAATTTTTCATTATTTTCCTATAAAATTTGGAATGCAGCACCACCAGATGAGTCTCTATGAAGAAGTCCCAAAAGGCAGCTACTGCGCATGTGTGAGCACTTCAGCTCTGAGCGATGTAGAATGATGTCAGCGAAAGTCCCGCAGATCATCGTGGGACCTGGCCTAAGGGGCGCAGTGAACCTTTCTTGGGAAATTAGCGCTCGCAGACATATTTTTAGTAAATGGAGCCCTTAGAGTCAACCTTAATATAAACACACAACTGTGCCTTTATAATATATAGTGTGTTTCAAGAGAAAACCAGAATAAATTGCCAGTAATTGCAAAAAAAACTTTTTTTTTTTGTATTTGTTATTACATTTAGGAGGCCTTGAAACTGTAATTAAAACATTTTTCAATTATGAGTATGGTAGAGTTTATTTCCCATGATATTCAATATAATAGCAATCAAATACCATTACTGCAGTAAGGCCGGAAATTGCAAACAGTCAGTCTTCTAATAATAGATGGAAATATTTGATGTTAAAAAGAACAAAACAAGTAGGAAAGTCACTGAATAAACACCAGTGGAAGTCCAGCATGGACGTCTACACCTCAGAAAAACCATGTTCAAATGCAGAGAATTAGAGTAGAGAAGTAATAATTTAACTCTAACATAAAGTTATAGGGCCGTATTCAGAGATTCGTCAGCGAAAGTTTGCAAATATACGCACAGACGTTGCAATGCAACACTCATGATACTCTCCTCACCCGGATGGGTTGTCCTTGACTTACGAGTGCCTCGACCATCCTTATCTTTACACAGTGGCGCACCCAGGGGGGGTTTCTGGTTGCCCAGAAACCCCCCCAAATTGAAAAACGAAAAAAAATATTGAAAAATTTGCTTCAAAATTTTTTTTTAGAAAAAAAGGGGCGTGGCTTCGCGGGTACCGCAAAGGGGGCGTGGCTTAGCGGCAATGTGATCTGGACTGACAAGGAGGAAGATGGTTCTGGCCTGTGCTGCATTAAGAAAGCAGGTGGGAATGGTGAATGGGTCACTACAAATACAACAGTGCTTATGTACTGACACAGGCTCTGTACATTGTGTAATGTGCTCGTGCTCTACTAATGCATTGTATACTGCTATTACTATTACATGTGTACATTGTGTAATGTGCTCTACTAATGCATTGTATTGGTTACAATTTGTTGGACACAGCTTAATATAATTTTCAATTAAAACAAAATCAGTTTAATAAATAAATAAATAAATAAATCAAATCTTCACCTGTAGCTTAAATCTTTTAAAACTTTAGCATGCCTTCCCTCTTTAAAGTGGTATACCAGAAGCAGATGCTACCTTAGTTAACTTTCTCTTTATAATTCTGAAAGCCCCAAATTATATTTCTGTATGTAGTGGAAAACATTTTAATTTCTGTAATGACTTTTAAAGTAAAAAATTTTTTGTATAAATAAATCTCCTGGAGCTTTATAAATATGTGTTATTAATAAGTCACAGGAACCATTTAAGTGGTTCAACATAAAGTCATTGCAGATTCCTGTATTACTAGTCTTTTTTAAATTGTATCTTTCCCTTGTTGCTCCTTTCCAAAGTAGAAAAAAGTGATACCAGCATCTGTGATTACTGAAGTGGAAACTTGGCACCTGTCTGCAGTGGCTCCTTAAAATGTGAATTGTTCACAAAATGTGTGTAAATTATTAACATATAAAGGAAGAAAAGAACATAGAAAAATATATTCTTTCTATCCATGCAAAAAAAATTATAATACACAATTTCATGACTTCATTGCTGCAAATAATTTCCTTATTTCCAGATCTAGGATAAGTGTATCTACTGTTAGAAGGGCAATAAATAGAAAACAATATTTTATTGTGTTAAAAGAGGTCACATTTGCCTTGACTTAACATAACAATCATGTACAAGGAGTGGAAAGTACTAAGTACCTGTTAAAGAAAGCATGCAAATTAGCCAGCTACTGGATAGTCTTTATCATAAAAAGGGATCAATTTTATTCTAACACACATATAATTTTGGTTTATCCACCAGTTCTATATCCAGGACAAGGGGACCGAAATGGGGACTAAATTCACACCCTTATTTTATTCAAAAGCAGGTGGGAGGAATCAGTCTTCTGTCTTCCTAAATTTGTTTTGAATTTAGTCATATGGAAAATATACACAGATTTCATTTTTTTTTTACTGTGAGAGGGTCAACTGACACCTTAAATGACAAAAACTTTTATTCCCTCTATGTTATCATGTCTTTTTATATATTTTACAGCATTACATTTATTAAAAATAGTAGAAGGTTAATGCACTTAAAATGTTGATGCATAGGATATTCTTCTGTGATATTCCTCTCCCTTTTAAATGTCCTGGTGGCACCATTTGCCAAGTTCATTGGTGACTGCCCTATGATTGACTGGGTAGACAGGGGCCATATTTACTAAGCTGCGGGTTTGGAAAAGTGGGGATGTTGTCCATAGCAACCAATCAGATTTTAGCTCTGACTTTCCTACACTAGAGAATATAAACTAGAATTGGATTGCTTGCTATGGGTGACATCTCCACTTTTCTGGTTGATTTGATACAGGCATTCCTTTAATATGAGGCACAGACCTTATAGCTGACGATATATCTGGGTCATTGTGTGTTTTGACTTTGAACTAATGCCTGATATGTTCAAAAGTAGAAATCTGTTCTGGTTCCCTTCAAGTCACTGGAACAGTGCAATTCATGTGACAAGAACCCTTTAACCAATATGTGTGGAATGTGACACAAGTGAGACAGCAAACATGAGGGGCTCAGTCCTTACCTTGGTATCTGAATTTGCAGACAAACTATGCTTCTAGCACTCCTCCATAAGTGTTGACAATGTTTCTACTCTTTAAACTTTACCACACCACAGAGGTAAAAAAAATAGAGACTGGAAGTTAGCACAGCTTCTAGGCATTGTTTTATGTGACAGAGAAGCACAGTGCTGCAATCATGGTTCCTTTGGAAGACAAATGTAATGGTCTGTACAGTTGGGTGATAAAAAAGGATTTATGACCATTCATGCTTCGCGTAGAGAATTCTTATATTACAACACACAAGGCACCAGGTGCCATATTCACAGATCCGGGTAAGTTAGGTGCGCACAGATCTGCACCTAACTCACCTGTCCTGCACCTATCCCTCCCCCCATTTTAAGGTACCTTATGGCACTTACGAGTGCCATAGAGCTACCTTATCTCTCCCTGCAACGGACATTGCCTCTCCCCTCCTCGGCTAATCTAAATCCCTCCCTCCTCCCACTTTTACCTAGGCACACTAGGCCACCTCTTTCTACTTAAAATACTCTGTGCGGTCTTTAAATACCTGGTAAGTAGATTGCGTACTACGCATGTGTAGTAGGTCCTTTACTAAGGATACACACTTAAGAAGCGTCTGCTTCTTAGGTGTGAACACGGTCCCAACTGACAAAGAATTATTGTCTACCAGTAATATATATTTTTAAAAAACACAACTTTGTACACCTGGAAAGCCATACCAACTAGCCAGCAATAAAAATAGCAAAGATAGTCATTATAAACATCCATAGTTTATAAACATTAAAATCATAAATAAATATTTAGCCAACATTTATCATAAACAACAACATAAAAATAGATTGGCCCTTCACAGAATCTACATGGGTTTCCTGGTTATGTTGGTGTGCTTGTCCTTACTGCTGACCTTTTTTCTGTGTTTTATCTTTAATTAACTTTTTTTACTTTATACTACTTTAACTTAAAACTTTAAGCTAGTCAAATAGAAGATCAATTTCAACAAAATGCCACATTTATAAATATTATTAAAGGTTATTGTTATTGTAATTGCTCAAAGAAAAAAAAAATATTGTAAAGTTTACAGGTATTTCATTTTTAAGCATTTAAAATCCCTCTTACCATTGTCCAGTAGTTGTTACACCAGATGTTTTACTGACTCGTATTTAAATCATAAAGTTTAATCTGTCAGTATATGAAGTTACATAAACATTGTTTAAACTTTCAAAAACATTACACTGTTTGTCTGAATGGGAGTTTTACATACATTATAATTTTATTTATAATACACCTCAAAATATATTGGTGAAGTTTAATATCTTTTTTTTTTTTTTTTTTTTTGTTATGCTACATTTGAAGGTATTGCTCTTAGTTTTTTGTACTCATGAGTTGCAAATGATCTGGGGGGTCTTGCCATACATTCCTAAGCTTTTTTACTTTTCAAACTCCTTTAATAAATGTGTTTCCTTTTAAAGCCCCTCAAGTAATTATCAGCTGTTTCAGATACACTTTAAGGTAAAACTTTAAATACTTCACATCATTTACTTTGTTAAATGAATGCAGAGCTGGTTGATTTTCATTTTTGTACAACACAATAAGGTTATAAGCAGGTGTGTGACAGAAAAACACATTTCTTTAAATTGTAGCTTGTTCACATCTTTGTTCAGCAATGATATGCTGAGAATAATCAAATATGGATAAGTATCTGTAATCATATCCCGTATATATGGATATTTTTTTTGTCTTGTTTCAACTAGATTCCAAACATTTCCACAGCAGCTGTTCTCATTTGAAAACCTAATTGTGTCTAAACATCTGTTTAATAGAATTTCTACTGCAACCTATATTTCTGAAGACAGGTTATACTGTACATTCAATATTATTACTTACTTTGATTGTTCATCTGTGATTATCTTGCAACAAAAGCTCATAACTACAGCATTTGCCTCAAGGATGAACTTGAGATTTAAGGCTTGAAATGTCTACAATATATTCCTATTAACAGTACCTCATCTAAAGCTTGACGGTTATATGTCATTTATAAAGATTAAGTTTCTAAGATTAGTAAAAACAAAACTGTGAAAATTCTGCATTGTATATTATTTTCAGCCACCTGACTTATGTATGATACATAAGGCCACAGTAGACTTTGTTAACTATAATTACACATTAAGGAGTGAGTACACTTGCTTTTAAACAGTGAAAATGCCTCTTTATATGCATCTTATTCAAACATGCATACTTGATTTGATGCAGCATACTTGCAGCTGTCAACATAATAGTTATGCAGAAAATAAAAATAAGGGAAATTAATTATTCCTAGAAATCTCTCTCTCTCTTGGAAAAGAACAACTTATAACACATTTTTTCATAGTATGCTAAGAAACACCTGCAAATATGACTGCTTGCATTGGTCAACACTGTCAGTGAACAAAGTGACTTTATGAGGGATGGAGGGGGTGGACATAAAAATAAGGACATCTTCAGTCAAAGTAGCCCAAGACAAACCTAAATACAGTATTTGCTTAAATACACACTCCAGCCAGGTCATTTGCTCCAAGTACATGTACAAGTCAAGGATAAACATTCCTTAGAGAAGCTTTTAGGTTAATTGATTTATTTGTCAACTGTGAACACTTTCATTCACATTCTCTCTTAATGTGAGGCCAATGTATGTGTACAAACGCAGGCTGTATAACTGTAGCAGAGCTATTTGTCAGGACATGCGTCACCAATTGTTTGACTTGATAAGCTTAGGAATGCAAAGTACTGTGTTACCATTCAGGCCACATTTGCTGTCAAATCCTGAGATGGACATTTATGCAGGTCTACATCTGTGTATAACTATTCATAATTCACATGCGTCTTTTCCAGACATTTACAAATTTCTTTCACCTGACACAGGATGAGGCTCAATATACCTTGCTTTACAACCTGAAATCCTGCTTTACTTCTACAGTAGTAGTGTTCATCCCTTCTCTGTTTTCTTTGGCATCGGTTTAGGAGAAAATAACATAGTGTTAAGTATATTTTGTTGTCTTACCATGATGATGCCAATTACTGTTTTTTTCTTAGTTTGATAATAGTGATGTATTTAACAAATGTTTCAGTATTAAAACAATAGCTTTTTTTAATGATATTGTATGAATAGAATAAATAAAAATTGGAAATGTACAGTAGGATGAAGTCCTGAATTTTGCCTAACTTAACAGAATGTGGACCCTACACATTTACCATGCAAATTCATGTGATCTAATGCATTCTGACCTATTCAGTTAAAAGAGTAAACAATGTAACATATGAGCAACAATCCTTCTAACAGGTTGTTTTGAGATCCCTCTTAAAGAATAATATAGGAATCTGACTAAACAGTTGTTGAAAACAACTTAAAGATGAGGGTCATAAAAATAATATTCATAACCAATTACATACTGTACATAAAATAGGACAACTTGAAATATATTGTTAAAAAACAATGGGCCTGATCCAGACTTAAGTTTGCACCTGAGTTATGCACTAGTATGGATAATGCACTCCCCCTGGCACTCCCCTCTCATGTAAGTAACTTAGCTGACTTACATGTCCAGAACCCTGCCTTAACTTTTCCTTGCGTATTTCTGGTCATACGTAATAATGTCTTGGTGTACGTAAGTGCCTAACCCAGCCCATACTTTATCATTTAAATTCTTCCCTCCATCCATAATGCATATATTTGGCTTGCGTATGGATGTTACGCCCTATTGTATGGAGTTACATACAAGTTATGTAATCAGAGTTACGATGAGTAACATCTACGTTCCCACAGCCAGACTTACGCAGGCCGCATGTGTAAATTGACTGTCATTATTAAGTCTGGATCAGGCCCAATGTCCGATACCTGATTAAATACAGAAGTGAGTGAATGTAAAATCCCTTTAAAAAATTACAAAATTGGGTAATTTAATGGAGAAGACTAGGATAAAAGGTGCTTTACGCCACTGGCTCTTATTGTAAGAAGTGGACACACAGATTGGTGTCTCCATTTCTTGCACCTCGACTCATTGGCTGAAAGCATATTCTGTAAGTGAATACACAAATGTCTGGATTGTGCAGTCTAGTCAAACCTTTTGCTTAAGAAATCAGTTGCATGAAAGGCTGAAGACAGGATGCCATAGATGTTGTTCTTTTCTCAGTCACTGCTGAAACCACATGTATGCAATCTACGTAACAAAATGCTACATAAATAGTATAAAATAATTACTACACATGCGTAGTAGCTAGAATCGTAAAATTAGGCACGTATGTTAAAAATTATGGGGTTGTGAATCCGGCCCATGGTTATCAACTAGACAGGGGGTCTTCTATTGTAATGAATGCATTAATTGCATTAATTAGTTTATTTTACAGGGTGGGCAATTTAAACACTTGACTAAGGACACTTTTGTGAATGTGAATATTCACTGAAGGGTTTGAAATGTATGATGCTGACACAGATTCCAAAATTGAAAAAGAGGGAGGTACAAATGTGATACTATTATTGAAGGAAGCAACACTAATACATCTATTTGATTGTTGTTTGGCTCCAAGGGGCTTAAATGAAGAACTGTTTTTTTTTCTTCTTTATAAATTATCCCTCCTTTATATATTTTTGGATTAATTGTAGTGTAGAAGCTGGTAGTATTATTATTATTTTTGGATATCTCTGTGTAAGATGATTTTTTTTGTTACTTATAAATTTTTCTCTTATATTTTTTATAGATTTACAGTAGGCCACTGATGCGCCCCAGCTGCACCCTTGGCGGTGACCCGTGCTGTCTTTGATACTGAATACAGAGACTATAGCTTAGCGAAATCCTTCCCTGTTAGCTGGGAGTGGCGTTTGGGTTGCCTGGAAACCAATGATGTGCTGTCTATGGCATGCATAGGGATGCGGATGTGGGACATGCCTTGGTGAGTGTGGAGAATCTGCGGCACTGGTGGGTGCGCTAATGCTGGCAGCTGTGGTAAGTTGGAGATCTATTTAAATGGCACTTTTTCTTTGGCCTCTCAGAGTATGCATCTTGTGAACCCCTGGCGACAGTAAGAGGATCACCTAAACAGCTGTTGGACAGTAATGGGCAGATAGAACTTTCAATGGTGTGTTCACCCGAGACCTTCCTTGCACTTTCATGGATAGCTTTACTGAAGGCAACTACTGTGATGGAAATCACTTCTTACGTTTATTATATCCTACATTTTATTATATTATATTATATTATATTTTTTGTATTTTTTTCTATTTTTTGTGAGTTTAGTTTTTTTGCATGGAGAACATTTTATTTGCATGGGAAAATGCTTGCTATAATATC